>JAJTWR010000032.1:1487500-1515775 GCA_021613335.1 Whitmania pigra | reverse complement strand
CGCAACTTTTGAAAAATTATTTAAAGTAGTTAACATTTCTTTACTGCCAATATTGAGTTGATAACATTACAGACGACACCGTCTCCAAGGCGACAGTCTTCGGTTTATGTGTAGTGAAAGGACATCGCGATCATGTACGGGGATTATTGTCACAATTAGTTTATAGCTAAGTTGTAATTATTGGCCATTAATATGACCACAAAAGGGAATATTTATTTTGGACTTGAAATCGAAGGACATCGAGCACCATCAGCGTTTCGTAGCAAAAGTAAGAGAGCAATGATTTTATTGGCGAGACAAGTTTTTGCATTTTAATCGAATGGGTTGAAATGCATTTTGCGATTTGTTTTATTTCAGAAGTTGAAAATAAAAACTACTTTAAAGAAAACTTTAAAAAACTGAGACAGCTGCAAAAAATTAATAAGCAACAAAATGAATGCTCTCAGCCAGTCAAAGCGCTATGGAAGTCTTCGAAGTATGAAAACGTGGAATCGAAACTAAAGGAACAGTTGGAGGTATGTCTTGATTTGCAACGATAACAATCACTTTTACTCATAAAGCCTAATATTAAACAGAACATGTTCGGACATTCTGCCACAAGCAGCACTAACAGAAACTTTTTGAGAGCTCACTCAAGGACCGGATTTATTCCTGCTTCGGCTCGAGCATCTTCTCCAGTTTGTAACAAAAATGAGAGCCAAGTTCCAAGCAGGGCCTCCACTGCACGAGAGGTGGTTCCAACATGATTGTACAAATGCTTGATTACCAAAATATTTAGGTGATTATGATTAAGACTCACACATTTTAAAGAGCAAAAAATGATGAGTGTTGTGATCATGTGGAAACAATTGATCACTATCATCATGTTATTTTTAATTACCACAATTCCAAAATATACTAATCTAAATTTCAGCCTAACAACGTGGACTACATAAAACTGAATGGACGTGCAATAAAACGCTACTCGCTCAAGAAATCGCCGAGCCTCGGCAATCTCGAATTCAAGCAAAATGTGGCGAATCATCTGCCCGGTGAAATACCTCAATAGTGAGGATTTGTGTTTTGTACTCAAAGAAACATCTAAAAAAGAATTAGCTGTGTCCAAAAACAGTAGTGATGACAAACATCTAATAATAATAATAATAATTAATTAAGATGTGATATAATCAACACTTGTTAATTATGCCATTGTAATAATCATGCACTGTAATGTTTATCATGGATGGGAGGTTGCATGTAATTTTCTTAAATTCTCTTCCAGTCTGATAGACAGAAGGAGCCAATGGTTGAAGGAGGAAGAAGACAGAAGGAAGAAACTGAAAGAAGCAGAGATTCCACGCGGTCACAGACTAATGTCCGAACAGGAAAGGGTAGACACGTTAGAGAAAGCCAGACAGAGTAATGATAAATACCATTTTTACCACTGCATTGCACCCTAACATATAAATAATAATAGTAAAATGTATAAGTAATAATAGTAAAATTAAGTTTAATAATTCAATTAGTTAACTGATTTATCACCTCTCCATTATTTAAAGTAATTACAATGGACCACGTAATAATTAGCAATTTACTGTCTTACTGCACAAATTAGTATCAAATAGGGTGTCGTGTTGTTGGCCCGATAGAAAACAGCAGTAAACTAGAAGTTATATTAACAGCAGCTCATTTCAAGTTCTGTCAACTTAGTTTTGGCAACTTAGCACAAAACTTATTTTATTATAATTTCTCGATATTAATCTCCTCGACAAAAGTTCAAATCCTATCGCATACTTCCTAATTAGCAAGATGCTGAGTTTGTCGCTAAACAAAATCTTTTAATAAAATTTCCTAATCAACTCAACTCCGCCATGTAACCATGTCCCTCAGAACATGAAGAACTATCGAGCCAACTGGGTCGCCTTCCGCTCAGGAACGACACGACGAGAATTCGAGCGATCAAGGAAGAACTGGAGACGAAACTTTCCGAAGTCGAGCAATCGATGAAGAAGCTTTCCAAGCCGAAAGTTTACGTAGTCCTGGAATCTTAAACCGAACCGCAGAATTAAATCACACTTCAAAACGCTGCCAAATGTCGTCTTAAAAAAATATATATTGACAGTAATAAATGAAATGAAATAATGTGGCTCAATGCAATTCTATACGTGACGTATAAAATGAGGTGATAGAAACTAATGCAGTCATCATTATCAGCACAGAGGTAGCAGAATCATGACCGATCGAAATTACTGTGCAGATTCAAAAATATTCTTAGGAACTGTTCGTAAGAGCAGAAGACGAGGGCAGAAGTGGTAACGGCCTTCAACATGCTGGGCGTGAACCCTTTGTAGAGGGCTAACAACCCCTCTGACCTTGCGACCCGAATTAAGCAGTCGACCAGTCCTCCGTAGTTGTGGTGTCTGCCGACGACGGATTTTCCGTAACAGTGGAAGCCTCTCATCTGCAGTCGCTTCTTGGCAAAGTCGAGAGGATAAACTACAGTTTTTGCTCCCAGGCCTGCTATGGAGCCACAAACAAGACTCTTAAAAATACCTGCAAAGAGTAGGAGAAGATGTTAAGCAAACATTTTATGAGTTCTCGGTTCATCAGCCGTCATGAATTTTATTAGTTAATTATTTTTTGTATTTTTGTAGTCAATTCGGGTAAATGTGTTCAGGTGAATGTACATTTGGTTTGACCTGTTGAGGCAAAAATATTACGTGTCATATGTGTTAGTTTGTGTTTGTGAGTTGCATTGTAATGTTAGACACTGAATGATCCATCTAGTCCTATGGTGAAGGAAGCCAGTGAAGTGTGACAACACGGCTCACTTGTGCTGCAAACTCATCAAATGCAGAAATCCACAGTGACTTTCTCTTAAATTTGTTGGATGCATAAATCTATAAATCCAATACCGGCTTATCCTCAAACTTATTGGATGGATAAGTGAAATTAATTTCAAAGTTTGCCGTATCAAAACACCTCCTTAAACTGTTAAGACCTTTTGAATTTTGCATTTGAAACCTGCATTCAGATTTCACTGAATAATTATGAGCAGGGCATGAATAATTTAACAATAAACCTAAAGTTGTTCCAATAAAATCATAACAACCTGTGGATTCTCTGGAAGCAGAATCTCGATTGAGTTTCTCCTCGAGGATGTTCCAGACAGAGGCTGAAAGGTTGTAGAAGGCAAACTGGAAGCCAGTGTTGGGGGCTATTTGGACCACGGTCGGAAGGAGTCCCTTGTAAAGACCCCTCGGAGATTCTTTGAGGACGATGACTTTGAAGGCCTCACACATGGAATGATATGCCTGGAAAATGAACTTATGTATATAAAATATGATATATTACTTCACATCCTATTGGAATACAAAAGGCACTCAGAAGATTAATGTTATCAAATGTCAACTGAAAAGTAGTTAACTACTATGCAAATAGTTAAGGAGTAGTTACTAACTACTTATTTAAAAAGTAGTTAAAAAATAGTTACTAACTACTTTTTTATACACTTATATACACTATAGTACTTTTTAAGCAGTTAAAACCCATCTCGGATAAAGTATTATTATATACGAAATGTAGAAATTAATTTACACCCTATTGGAATACAAAAGGCACTCAGAAGATTGGCTAAATAGAAAATAAAAATCTAATGGAACACTCCTCTAGACAAGTTCACCTTGGGTTGACCCTGAACTATGAGTCTGGTTCTGATGACGTCGAACGGATACGAGAGACACGTAGCCGACATTCCTGCTACGCTTCCGCACAGGAAATGGCTGATCGGCTGGAGAAAAGTCAACGACCTGGTGTAGTTGTAGGTCAGTCGGGTCAGCATCTCATAGCAACTGAACTGATTGGTCAAATAGGTTGTAGATTGTTAAAGGTGCTTAATCTAAATAATAATTACTATGTTTACATGTTTGACAATAACACTTAACGCAAGATAATATTACTTAATTGATATAGTTTCAGGTGCATCATAATTAATATAATTTTTCAATGCTAAAATTAATGGAAATTAATAACAATTCCATGGTGTACCATTGCAAATTTTATCAACTGATTTCCAACCAATCTCTGTAAAAGAACAACCTGGATGATTCCATAGGAAATGGACAAAACCTGGGCAGGAACATGTCCTTTCCAGAGAGCTAAGGCTCCTTCCTCGATAAAAATTCTTCGAGTCGCCTGCCATGTACTCCTATATTTTGGGTTGCCGGTGAAGTTTGAAGGGTGGTCTTGTATCTGAAGTATAATAATTATTAATAATACTTGTATTTGAACGAATTAATAAACACTGATTGTTGTATCCAAATCATATTTAACCAGAGTTAAGGCCGTGATTCAATCAAAATAAAAAAACCCATGAAAACCTATGTTTAATAGCTGGTGAAAATAAATAAATGCTCCAAAAATGAAATTGATAAATGCAAATCGTTTATAAACGTTTGCTGTTTTCATTTTTGTTTGAAATAAAAGCCATTGATAAAACATTCACGAGCTTAATTTTGATGTCTTTAATCAAATAATTGGCATATCACCATTAAAGTCTTGAGTTCTCCTCAACCTGTACTCACCTGCATGCGTATTTTCACCACATCCAATGGCTGTGTCAGTGCTCTGGTAACAAATCCACTAGCAGCGCCTGCAACACTGTACGCAAACCATGGCGCTTTTCTATCATTCGGATCATATCCAACAACCATGATAAACAGACTGTGTAGAGATCATAGCTAAAAAAATATATTCAGAGTTTTGTGGCTTCCCGAAAGAAATAACTTTGTCAGTTTAGTTGTTTTGGCGTACTAAAATCAAATGCAAGAACACGTGACCTCTAGTATCACTAGTTTGTTATATAAACAAACTTAAAAGGAAATTTAAGTAGAGATAGACTTGTACAACGTAAGGCTTGATTTCATTAAAACATTTTCTTTTTTCTAGCAATTGTGTAAAAAAATATTTATTTATAAAATGTTAACAGAATTCTAATATCAATAATTTGAAACCTCGATACAATATGATCTCTCTACTGTTTATATAAACAAGATAAACAACGCGTTAATTTTGGCAGATAAAAATATTTGCAATTTTGTGAGAATTTATTTTAAAATCAATTTTCAATGCTGTGAGTGTGTTGTTTTATTTAAGAGATATTTGCAGCAAGTGTACTTTAAAAAAGAAGCTATTCTAAAAATAATAACATATTATATAATTAATAATTGTTGTAAAACAACATTTTTTAAAATAATTACATTGGGCGCGAATATGTCTTCATTATTATTGTTTTGAATTGCATTTCGTGCTGGGTTCAAATATATTCGTTCAAAAAATTCTTGCTCAGCTGTTAACGTTAATGAACGCATAGGCCAATTTAAAAAAAGTTATTTGATGCTGTTTTTCTATATTTCAAATTCAACTTGGAACTTACGAAATGTAATTTGCTTGTAGCAAAATGTATTAATATAAATTAGGAGATGTGTGATTACTTTAAAATACTTTTATTTCTTTATATTTTGTTTGAAATTAGTCTCGGACAAATAAAATATTTAAGATGCAGCGCCAAGTTTTACATGATCGTGTTGATTAATTGTCTCAGAGAAGAGGGTAGAAAATAGAATGGAGTACTCTTATCCGCTCTGCAAGGTCCACGAGTTGATCCAGTACTACAAGGATGAAATTGGATTGGAAATGATTATGGATCAGTTCACCAACCCCACAGTCTGTTGTCTTTTTTATGATTGTCTCAATTTTGTTAAAACTAGGGCTAACAATACTTTTGGTATTAATTAAATGACAGTTTTTGTTTGTAATATCTACATGTTTTTGCAATGTTGTGGCAATTTTAACTTAACTTTCAGTAATTGTTTAATGTTTAAAGGCATTTCCACTTCTGACATCCCATTTTAGATTGTGTCTTAATTAGTTTTCTAAGTTTTAATAATTTGATAATTTAATAATGATTCACTCTGTTGTAATGCTTCTTTATGCAATTATTGTTGTTTATTATCACTGATATTATGTGATATATGATAGTCATTAAACCAAGTTAAACAATAAAATTGATGTAAAGTGATCACCCTTTGATTAATTTGTCAAAAATCTATAAAAAAGGCTGAGGTGTGGTTCAACAATTACCTCCAAGTCGTCTCAAAAGTCATCAGACTTCAACCGAATGAACTCCTGGATATACTGGTGAGCAGACGTCACAGTCTCGATCGACATTGTTTCTAAAAAATCGACCTTTTTGTAGATTGAAGTTAATGTAATGTTATTATTTATTATTAAATTTAATTAAAGTTTTTATTACCCTGTCGTTACAGTATGTTATTTTTTATGGCATTCTTTTCCAGAGATACACGCCGGCAAACCTGGAACATTCGTACCTGTACGAGAATGCACTTGTTAACATTCGATTCTCCTTTGTCATGTTCGTTGATTTGGCTTTTAATAAAAATTAGAGATTAAATTTTTAAAACAGAAATTTCAAATGCTCACTTGTTTATCGGGTCATAAATTGCTTATCTGGTAATGTTAAGCATAACATTACATTATTGTTAAATATTATTATGTATTAAATATTGTTGTTAGCATTACAACATTAAATCATTATTAAATATTAAAATATCGTTGTTATTAGCAAAATTCTTTCATGCAGGCGCAAACTCCTCAACAACATCGGCTGTAGGACTGTGAACAATTTCAACCTGCTTGACATCAAAAGACCCAGTGAGTGGTGGTTGACCTTTGACCTTCTATTTGGCATGATGAGTTAGACGAGATGAACTCAAATAGGGATTGGGTGCATTTAAAACATTTTGTGGAAGGTTCTTCCCGTGGTAATATGATGTAATTCGATATAACATAACACAATGTGGTGTAACACAATGTAACATAATATGGAATGATATAATAAATCTTAGTATTACACAACATAACTTAATGTAACACAGTACATTGTCATACCAATTAATACATTATAACTTAATGTTAACTTATCACAGACAAGAAGTCCATTGTGCATACATTGTCTCCAATTTTGAACTTCATGAGATTTCAAGAATCACAAAAGGAATCGATTGACAATATTCTCATCAACGAGGTACGTTGCAATTTGTGTTCGGTTCGCCTTTTGAGAGCCTCGTGTTAATGTCGCTTGTGTAATACAAATTCCCAAAGGTACTTTTTGGGTTAGGAATGTGATTAGTTGCTATTGTTGCAGGTATGATGACCATTAGGCAAATGGTTGTACCATTATCAACATTTAATCAACTAACTATAACGTTTAATCAACTAACTATAACGTTTAATCAACTAACTATAACGTTTAATCAACTAACTATAACGTTTAATCAACTAACTATAACGTTTAATCAACTAACTATAACGTTTAATCAACTAACTATCATGTTTAACTGAATATAACATTTAATCAACTAACTATAACATTTAATCAACTAACTATCATGTTTAACTGAATATAACATTTAATCAACTAACTACCATGTTTAAATAAATATAACATTTAATCAACTATCTAAAACTCTCCTAAAACACAACCGTTCCTCAAACACAATTTGCAGAGGGCAGAGTTGGACAAGAACGTAATGTTGAAGGACAAGGTTCGAATCCTCCAGTCGCAGTTGGACGAGCAAAATAACAAAAGACTGGAAAAGGAGAAAACTGCCAAAATTGTGAGTGAAGGATTCTTTGATTTTCGTTGATAGGATTTAAAAGGATTTGATTTTGTTTAATAATAATTAATTAACATGCATAAACAATGATTACCTACAATGCCAATGCTGATGACAATATTAAGAAATTAATATGATGAAATTGAAGATGAAATTAAGAGTGTCGTTATTATCGTGATTATTGTTGTTGCTTTTACTAAAATTGTTTTTTTTTTATTATTAAAACAATTACCATGTCAAATCTTGTTTGTCATAGGTTTTAAAATAAAAAATATCATTATGATAATGGCTCCGCTAGTAATCACTGCATCGCCTAATGAACGTACAATCAATCGACACCGATTGTGGAAATACCAACAAGTGAGACATTTGACATTTTACTTGCTCAGACCCAAAGCAAGGATCACGAGTTGAAGGAGATGGTGAAGGCAAACAAGACGAATCTGGAAGCGAAGAGAGCAAGTTATCTAAAGAGAGAGGAAGATAAGGCAGAATTATTGGCTATCTTGGTAGGCACATGCCATTTTTGCTCGTTTTTCTTAAGTTGTCGTCGCCACAAAATAATGATCAACATTCTTGACCTGATTACAATGATTGGTGACCCAACTACAATAGTTTTTATTATCGTTGTTATTATTATTATAACCATTTCACAATGATTACAAAATAGTCCAGTGTTTGAGATTATGATTATAGTTTTTATAATTAATTTATTCAATGATTTTATTATGTTGAATAATTAATAATTAGTCCTGAAATAAAGTGTGATTAATTGACAAATGACAACATCAGGAAAGGAAGACCAAACAACGTGACGAGTTGAGGGAAAGGTCGAAGAGTGCAGCTTCGAGGATCGTTCAGTCGCCCATGAGGCTCCAACAAAACATCCAACTGCAAAAGAGCAGGGTACTTTCACGTGACTTCAGTTATTGCGTCATCGACATAAATTAACGTTTAAATGGAATATCAACCTCGTTAATGTTGTCTCGATCTTGAAACGATGCTTAACATTGTTCCAGCAACCAGAGCTTCGGCAGCAGTACGAGGTTTTGAGGAAAGAACTCTGGCAAGCTAGGGAACTCGTGAGGGAGACGACGGAGGCACGGGATGCCGCTGTGAGGATGAACGAGAGGAGGAGAGAAATCGAGAAGACGTTGATCGAAATCAAGTGACGTTTCTTATCCATTCTGCATTTTCTAATTATTAGTTTGCTTCGTAAAAAAAGTTAAAAACTGACTATTATTATTATTATTATTATTACGTTATCATTATTATTATAATGCATTTCTAATGAATCAGTTATTATTAAAAACGGACTAACTACAAACCAGGGAAAAGAAAGAAATGCATGCCAAGAGGAGAATGGAAACAGAAGAAGGATTCGCTCAACTGGAAAAACTCAAGCGACAGGCGGAACAACTCGATTTGGAGAACGTGAAGAAGAGAGACGGGCTCAACAAGACGGAACGCACTCACGGAGACAAGTTGGCCAAGATCCTGTCTGAACTCAATCGCTTCAATCTGTGAGATTTATTTCCTGGTAGCAAAAATGAAAAGCCCTTAATGCATGATGATGATGGTGATGATATTAATGATGATGATGATGATAGCGACTGCATTGGAGGTTTTGAAGCTAGCCTTCTGGGAGTCACGGTCGATGTTAATCTCGGTGAACTTTTGACAGCGAGGATGTCAGAATGAAAGAAGCTGCAGAGAAGAAGAAAAAAGAAATGAACTCGATTGTCGAAAGAATTGAAGGAATCACGAAGCAAATAAAAGCAGAGAAGGAGATTGGAGAAGCCATGTGCAACAAGATTGTCAAATCTGTGAGTAGTGTCTCGTGTTTAATAATAATAATAATAATGTCTCTCGTTTAATAATAATAATAATGTCTTGTGTTTAATAATAATAATAATTAATTTATTGAACTTCGTTGAACTAGTTGATGCTGCAGAATTATAACTTGAGATATCGCGATTTCGTTATTTGTATTCTATGTGAATAATTGGTTACATCTTAGGCTTGCTTTATTAAGGATTTGAATTATTTGTAAATGTCAAAATTAACAATGGTACATTTACAAAGATCGTATTTCACAGCTCTTTATTTTCAGTATTGTTCATCATTGATTAATTTTAATTAATTAATTAATTTTAATTAACTTTAATTTTCTTGCAGTTGATGGATTACCAGGAGTCTGCAACGAAAGAGATTTTGAGTAAGAATTACGAAGATGTTGAAAGAGACGTGGACAGATGGATTGCTGAGAATTCTAAAAAATGAATGAATTCATTTTTAAACATAAAAACAAAATCATTTTGTTGCTAGTCAGGTTGACCTGATTGACAGTTCAGTTATTTTCTCATGCTTTGATTGCAGTTTTTTTGAGTTTGTTGCAACTCACACAAAGTTTAATTACTAAAAGGAAATTATATTATATTATTGGTATTAAAATTCTGTTAGGATTGAGTCTCGTGTCAAAAGCTTCGGAGGGTTTGCATTTGGTTGTCGTTCAAGAGTTCTAAAGAATGTTTCAGTGGTGCAGGTGCAGGGCCACCAAGGAGGGCGCAGGGGTCTTTTGGTCTCCGGGGTCTTATAACCTTTTATTTTAACTCTTCCATTATCAAATGATTTTATGATTTCTGCTGTTTCTCAATTCAAGATTCACATTTTGCAGAGGTGGTTTATCCCATGCGATCAATGTTATCGTGGATTCTGTATGTTCTTTGCATTGCTTAAATTTAAGATTTTTGAAAATTGTATGGGATATGACAAGTACGGAATAGACTTTAATGGTCTTATAACACATACGGCATGCCACTCCCTACTCTGGAGTTGGCATACTCTTTTTTTTATGGTCACGTGAGATTCCGCATTCAAAACTCTCGAACTTTTGTCAGGCATAGTTCTACTGCAATAAAACATAAATAGCACCAATGTGCCAAGCCTGGTCCTGAGGATGGTGTACAAAGATCGACTTTTTGTCTTTAACGAACTCTGCGGTATTTTTCCCCAGATATTATTTTTTAATTTTTTTGATTACTTTTAAGAGCAGTGACGACACAGCAAAGTCTCATAGTCGGCGTAAAAAATTCATGAAAATTCACTACGCCGAGACCCTTTTAACCTTAACCTTTTTGTTTTTTTTTCTCCAACCTTAGGACAGAAAAAAATAGGGTCGCCGCTCCAACTCATGCGAGATTTATTGGCTCACCCCAAAAAAAGAGTTGAAATGACGTCACCGTGTCTGAGGAAGAATAGATAGAAAAAGAGTTGTGAAGAAACATGTAGTTGTCATCTAAGAGAATGATGGCTTTCCTTCTGGAATGTTTGCTGTGACTTGGCAAAAAGCTGATATTTAACGCCCACCTTCCAGCCTGAGTGGTAGCTCCAAATCATCTCAGTTATGCAACAGACTATAATCAAATAAATAAAGCCTTAAAGCTGATTTGCCACACGCACATCTCTCTCCCTCTAAGTTCATGTATGGAGCCACAAAAGAACTGCCAAATGCGTTTTAAGTATTTCATTTGAACCTGATGAAAATAATTGGTACTTTTCCTGGCTTCAATTCAACAGCAACTTCTTGAAGAAACGAGTTCTAAATCTACTTTGCACGATAAATAAATTAGAGATACAACCATGCCACAAAACAATGCAGACACAAAAATGAAAAACAAAAATAACAAAATGCCCAGCAATTAAATAATTTAAGAGTTATTATTCTTATTATTCGACAGCTGTTGCAGAACCGCGACGAGATCTCCCATGGAACTGTGGTCGTGCAACTTCTTCGTTCCCCTCGGAAGGTCTCTGCACTGGGCGAGGTCCAACTCTTGCAAGCTTGGACACGAATCAATTATGCTTCTGGAAAGATGAATGTAAATTAGAAACACTATCATACATTAATAATAGTTATTATTATTTCAACAGTATTATTAAGCGCAATTGTGATAACAGTAACAGTATTATTAAGCGTAATCATGATAATAGTAATAGTATTAAGAATAATCATGATAATAGTAATAGTATTAAGAATAACCATGATAATAGTAACAGTATTATTAAGCGCAATTGTGATAATAGTAATAGTATTAAGAATAATCATGATAATAGTAACAGTATTATTAAGCGTAATCATGATAATAGTAACAGTATTATTAAACATAATCATGATAATAGTAACAGTATTATTAAGCATAATCATGATAATATTAACAATAATATTAAGCGTAATCATGATAATAATTCAAAAAATCTCACAAGACTTGTTTTGGGGTAATTGGCATTCCCCTAATGGAGAGAATTTTAAGTGAAGGAAACGGTTTGATCATTATCATGACTTCGATTAACGTTGAAAAGTCGTTTCTTGGGTAATTGATGTCGGATATGTCCAACTCAACCAAGCTATGCTTCCACTGTTTGAAGCAAATATTTGAGATGGTTTAAAATCATTGAGTTGAGAATGTAATAAAATTAAGCAATTATTTTTTTAAGGTAGATTGCAATCTCTAGTAGTTCTGATATGCTTTTATGTATTACATTTAATATTTGATCACGCTATCCTGATTGTTAGTTAAGATGATCATTTCTTTTAAAAAATTATTTTGATCTTTTGAAATTTTACATGTAAAATAAATCCTTAACATCGTTTGGTAAATTTCAAAAGAAGTTCGACATCACTGCATCGTCACAACAGAGGAACGAACCTACCTTCTTCAATATGAAGCCAAGAAGGAGATGGCAGCCTGTCGTCTTGTTGAGGAAAAGGTGAGTGACGTTGTTGGCGTTCAGAGAGCGTCCGAGGGGCAGAGGAAGGTGAGAAGTCATCCGCAGGTCCAACAAAACCAACTTCTCAGAGTTGGAAATCAGGCTGTTATTTGAAATTATTCTCCAGTGAATTTCTTAACTTTCTTAGTGGAAATTATGATTATGATCGTGGATTAAATAAACAAATATCAATTAATCGGACTTGAATATGAAATTGTTCTCCTGCATCTTAATGTTCTTGAGGTTGCACAGACTAAGTTCTCTTAATTCGGGAAAACTCAGACAGTCATCCTGCAACATTTAAAGAAATCAATCGATGAATTATTCATATTCAAATAAAGTACGATTAATATAACATCTCATGAATATGTTAATCAGAAGCTGAGAATGTGCCACAATCCGAGACTTGTCCGATAGCATCAAAAATTCAAATGTGCGAGTAATCCTTTTTTTATAAAGAAATTCAATTTTCTGATCGGTGCATGGCATGAATTGAATGAATGCACCACCTCCTCAACACAGCTGATGCTTCCATTGGTCAGCCTGAGAACCCTGAGATTCCTCCACGACCTTTGGATGTCGCTGACCTTTACGACGATGGAGCAGTTGCTACGGATACCACTCAGCTCAAACGTCTCCACGTTCGGACATCTAGACTGAGATTAAAGTAAATTTCATATTACATTGATATAAATGGTAAGGAGGGCTGGCTTATTTGTAGTTTATAAACAACAACAAACTTGATAAGCATGCCAAAATCATGTTGGAAATTAATTACAAACATCAGTTCTCGTGTGACAATCAGTTGAGGATTAAATTTTAATTTCCTTCATTCAACCAACGAAAACAAACCAGTAGAACTCCGAACAACTTGGAGAATCCATTTATCGAGCAATAAGAGAGACAGAAGGATTTGAGTTTTTTGTTCATGACTTCAAATAATTGGATCAACACTCCTGCACTGACTGCATTTGTCTGTTTGATGATAATTTCATCGAACAAATTGACTACTTATTGAGAAGCATGATAAAATATAAGTGACATCCCATCTAGGCTTTGCTGATGGTATGTGAGACATAAATTATTCTAATGACGTTGCAACCTCATTAACATTAATTATATGTTATTCTAATTGAGCTCCTATTATATATTAATATAATTAATAGTATAATTGTTAATCCTATTATAATAAGTTGAACTATGGGCAGCTTTAAGTCGCAATCATTGCTTCATGTTTGCAACTTTGATTTCAATGCAGCAATATGCCTTCGGGATGCTATGCGAATGTTATGATCGCCCCTGATAATTATTTAAGGCTTACATAAATTAAATATATCATTGCTAGTATTAACCATTCAATCAACACTGATGAGAGAATTTGGCTTAACCTCGATCTTGGAGAGTGTGATAGAATTGAGAGAGGAACATTTGATTGCAATTGTCAGCAGAGAAGGACCAGTTATTTTGGTTCCTGTCAGATCAATGGATTGTAACCTTGGACAGCTTTCTGCTAAGAGCTACAGACAAATATAATTTAAAAATAAAACTTTAAAAATGTAATCCATTGTAATCCAGATTCACTGGCAGACATAATTGGGATTCTAATCTTTCTTATGGGAATCTTAAAACAGTAGTTATAAAATCAATTACAAATCAACTAATTAATTAACAAAGTTAAAAGTAAACTTTTTACACCATTATTAGTGAAGTTAAGCATTAAAAGTATTTAATATAAATTAATACAAAATGAACGTTTTCATCCTCTATGAATTTGTGTTATCATTCCCCTTCGATTTTGCAGTTTTTGAAATAAATAAAACTTTCCAAAGCTCCGAGATCAAACCTCCCAGGAATGCGGCTTAAGGATGCTCCAACCAGCCACGTTGACCGAGATGACATTGATGAGTTTCTTTTGGAAGAACTTGGTGAAGGTCGCCTCTTTCTTTGGCGGGACGCCCGAGAAGTCGATCTTTGTCCACAGGGATGGAATGAGACTTACTTCGTGCCAAAGACTGCATACTTTCGAGATCCTGTTGTGCGACAATGGTCAAGTTGTTAACCCCTGAGTGAATTGGTAGTAATGCTGGTTAAGAATTAGAATTAATTAAGTTTTTAATAAGCGTTATTGACACATTTAAAACTGGGTATCTGGTTTCTCAATGAAGCAATAACAAACTGAATTTTATGGTAGGAATTGGGTCACTCATGCATCATTAGCCATTCAAAAGGAAAATATTTGATGAGGCAACACAAGTTATTCCTGGTGGAAAAACAATTGGAATACGACACAACTTTTAAAACTAAATTATGTAATTTGTAATAATAATAATAATAATAATAATAACAATGCCAAATCATGACCTCCAACTAAAACAAGAATGTAATGTAATACAAAATAACTGATCCGAAAATCGGAAACTACCAACGACTTGAGAGACGAGATGGATTCATCACATTCGAGGACGTATTTGAATATTTTAAACAAAATCTCAGTAGGAATCCTTTCTCCCCATGAGTTGTTGCTTTCTAAGAAATTATTACTTAAATTATCACTCATGAAAATCACATTACACAAATAAATTAAAAATAAAATGTAAATTAAATTGTAATGCAATGACAAATTAATAACATTAATTTTATTCTGTCCCAACAATTTGTTTGAGAAACATTGAATAACATGGACAGTTGTAGGATGGAATCCCAGGTCTTCCACTTTTCTCTTTACTTAAAAGTTTTTGTTGGAAAATAATGGATTTTGCGATATTGCTAAGCAAAGCGATAATCAAAAAATGAAAAGGCAAATTTTTTTAATTTATTTTAATTACTGCTTGTTAAGTAATTATGTTAAGTCAGCCAATCACCACTCATCAGCATCAAAAGCAAATGTAACTTAGGAATTCAGATTTTTGGGCTGATCTTTCCACATGCAATTCTTGACCAACCTTTCATACTTTGAGTTTCACTTTGCTGATCGTAAAGAACTTCTTCAGACAACTTTGCTTTCTTATTTCTGGTTCTAATAAAGTAATAAAACTAATTAGAATTACAAAAAACTGTCATGATTCCAATCTAATATGCCATGAAGCCAAACCTAGTGGTTTTCTTTTCTGGAGCAGATAGCACATAATCTTCATCTTCGGAATCAGAGGACCACAATTCTCTGTCGTGGTACATAAAAAACTTTCTGTGACCTCTCCTCATGCTTATCTGGACGTGAACATGCATAATTATTTTTATTGCACATAAGAATCCAAAAGTTTTCAGACGTACACACCAAAAACATTTTATTATATTAATTATATTATTAATAGGCTGCAACCATACACAAACATACAACATCAGCGATTGCAGCACATTTACCGCTAGCGAATTAATGTTGCCGCTTGCTGCTCACGGTTGTTGATGAAACAAAAGGCTGCATATGATATCGATTATTCGCTGGATAAATACACACAGCTAAAATACAACAATAACATTGTCACAGATATTTGGTAACGCATAGCTTGTCTCGTTACAATTAAGAATGTGCTACAGCTAGAGCAGTTAACTCAATAAAATAAATTTGAGTTTTAGGCGCACCATACTCGTAGATGTTTTTTTTAAATAAATTACTGGTAAAAAATATTTTTAAATTACGCAGGTTTGATGTTGGCAGATTATTACTGAAAATAAATTTCTTTTAGTAGTGAATTAATTACAACTCATTTTTCAATTCGACAATAATATTAGGGAGATGTGTAAATAAGTTACAGAAATATTTTTTAAACAAACTTTTAGAGTAAGTGTGAATTGAGGTGTATTTATTTTGTAACGATTCCGCAGTAGTATAGAATAGAAATGAACAATTATATCAAAATCTGTATAAGAGTTAGTACGTTCTTTAGCTTGGGTAAACACCTTTCTAGAAAAGATACTTTGGCTAAGAGAAGAAATAGAGGTGACCTCATCGAGGCATTCCAAATTTTATCGAAAAGGGAAGGCCTTTTGCCTGAACAGTTTTTCGAAGCCACAAAAAGTGCTTCTACTACAGGGCAAGACTGTAAATTATATAGGAGGGCTTCGGGAAACTTGAAAAACAATTATTTCAGTTCAAGGGTGATTTTCTTATGTTATAAACTAGATAAGGAAACCATCCATGCGGACACAGTAGATAAATTCAAAAGTTACTTGAGTAAATTCGGTTATTAGGACTAAAAAGTGTGGTTATTACACAGATCCAGGTCTTCTTAACCACTATAAGTAATTGTTATGTTATTTCGCCCGGACAATTTAACTCATTTAATCTTTTATTCCTTGAATGGTAACTTCCTTTAAGTTGTTTAAACATATAGAGCATAAGTGAACTGGAGCTAAACGTTCTAAAACTTTACAACATTTATTTTAGCACTTGCCGCTTCCAAACCCATATTTTCCAAATGAAGTGTTAGCGAGAATTCCCTAAATGAGGGCTTTCCATTTAGAGAATTTTATTACAAAGTCTTATGCGAAATCAATGTCGTGTTAGCAAGGACATCATTTCAAATTATTCCATGGGGACGTTTTTAATCAATCTGCATGTCGAATCATTGGTTTTGAGCCAATTTATAGAAATATTACTAATATAACTAATTGCTAATTTTAACATTTAAAGTTTAGGTATCTTTCTTCCAACAATTAATCATACTTACTCACTCTTAACTTATGAATTACTCATCCTAACGACTTAAATGTTGTTCTGACAGCTTTAAAATCATTACATGTTCGACACATGTCGTAGGCGTAGCTATGGGTTTCGGCGCCTGGGGCGAAACTGATAATTTGGCACCGACCACTTTAATTTGATGTTCAATTTTGATAATTTGGTGCCATTCCCCCATCATCATTATCAAATTGGTTCTCCCTTAGGCCTTGCTCCTTGCGCGACCGCCTATTAGACACGACGCCAGCCCACTTCTGAGTCAGCCCACAAATTTTAGAAATCTAAGATTACTAATTCATTCATAGAGGCCGTAAAATCAACATAATATTAAAATACAGGATTTATCTCTACATTTTATTTTTGGCTTATTAGTTTTAAACGAAACACGTTTAGTATTTGGGTTTTACATTCTTGATGGTTTAAGACGCACCGTCTGCTTATGATCTGCCACGTTCTGCTCAATCCAAACTCAGTTTCAATGTCCCCACCTACACAGAAAAACCTCAAAATTCTGAAGACAATTGAATGACGGATTTGAGGTTCAGACGTAAAAAATTCCGTGAACTCAAACTTCCTTGCAGTGGCGAAACCATGGGGGCTGGGGGCCTAATAAAAGAGACCCTGTAATTTTCCTAAATCCGATGAGTTTTTTTTGGTGGGGGGTAGGTGGATTCTCAATATGCCATAGGCACAACAATCACGAACCCTGTTACTTCATGAATTTATGATCATTGATTTTCTATTCGTTTTGTCATATTGATATAATTATCATAATAATTGTAATTTATCAACAATGTGAAATAAAATGTTTAAAAGTTGTACTTACTTACTGTTTCTAATTTAAATTCACTTTTATCAAAAACAAAGATCAAACCGGAAATTAAATATGAACGCTTGTTTTCAATCTAACTATAATAATTATTGTCAAAACGTTTGATAAAAATCTAATACCAAAAGCCAAAAATTTTAATCAAAACTTGAATTTGACGGTTATTTAAAGTTTTCAGTATAATTAATTTATGACGTTATTCCGTTTTCATTTTATTGCAAAATAATTTACGAGGTTAAAATACAGTTTAACCAATAATACCTACTATTAGGCAATAGGAACTCATGGCTGATAGTGTTCATTTTGATAACTTGTGTCAAGATGGCAAAGCCACAATTTTGCGTTCTGATCCAATTAGGGTTACCCTGGAAACAGAAGATAGTCAAACTCATAATAATAATAATAATCTGTTTATTAATTCTTTAAATCTTTAATTCTTTATTAATTATAATTGGTAGTTTTGATTTGAACAGTTTCAAAAATTTTTCGACTGCGTCGGGCTTTCGTCCCTTTTCTAAACTTGAGCTCCCCCAGCATTTTTTGCTGGTTGCGCCACTGCTTCCTTCTGAGACAGCTCATGCATCTTTAAGATTTTCATTGTCTTGCCAACGTAATTTTATTTTTTTTTTGTATTTTTAAAATGCTAAACCGTCTACTTCATAACAAAAGTAATTCATAAATAAAAAATATTTTATATTAAAAACAAAACCTTGAGTTTTAAAAAGTTCGCCAGATGTCCCAATTGTGTTCACCTGAAAAATTTCCGCTGTGCATATAAGAATGTCCGAACATCAATGAGGAAAACAACAGCACAAGCGCAAACAAACTCAAACAAAATCCACAAACAATTTTTAATGCAAAACACCACTTCCGAAATCAAACAAAATCGTTCTATATAAAACCTAATCACCCCCCTTACAAGCTGTAGGCGGTAATGCTTGCGACAGGGGCGACCAACGGGCACTCAATGTCCAGCGGCCCTTGGGAAGGTCTGAGAACGAGGTCAACTACGTCCGAGAAGGACGCCCCCGTAACAACCAGCAGGGGTTGGTGCAACCAGAAACCGTACCCCAACGGTGCCGACGTGCGAGGGACTCCCCCTGTGGGATGACGCCACCGGTCCGTGTGAGGGTTGGAAGTGTGCCATGACCGGCTTCGACAGTTCGATTCGCGAGATGGCCGCTTGGCCACAACCCAATTCAGACTACTCTTCCGCCTCTTTTGTTCGAGATGAATCAGATATGTGATGCGTTGATACAAATTGTTGTTTAAGAGAAAGTGAGACCAACTGGGCCTTCTAAATGTTTTTGTCCTTGACCACTATGAAGACAAAGGTCAAATATTTTCTAAAATGACACCTCCACTCTCCTTATTATCTCCAGAAGTCGATTTACTTTTTGTTGACCAATGAAATATTTGTCCCAGGGCCTCCCATCAATATAGACTTTCGATCAAATTTACAAAAATGTGTAGTATGATATGTTTTCAAAATCAGTAGTCCTTGATAAATGCGTCCATTGAAGAGTTAGGTTTCAAGTTGGCATTTGGTTTAGCGCATCGATTGATGTACTACATATGCAAGCCACACATCAAGGAGAATCACTTTAAGAGGCCCTCATCGAGTCACGTCTGTTCCTCAGATCGTCCAGTGATTTCTTTTGATAATAAGAGTATATATGGAACTACTCAGAGAGTAAAGCATATTGTTCGCGCATTGTGCTTCCATACATTTGCTGGAACTACGTTCATTCGCAATTGTTATATTGAAGAACTTGGATTCGGAAGCATCTCGGTGAGTTTGATTAATATTTATTTTTTTCTTTCAATAGTTATCTGTTTAACTTATCTGAGAAGTTGCCTAAATAATCATTCTGAACAAGTTGTTGGGACAACAATTTGCCTAGCACTCCCACAAGGCTGATTGGATAATCTGGGTTGAAACAACCAAGGGGTTGAGTCACTCTTTAATAGTCTTTTTGCAGCTTGCTAACGGATTATTAACGATAAAGGGGCGTCAAAAACAGTCGCTATGGCACTGGAAGATATAGTTATGAAATGGACGTTAATAAAATACACATACGTGCGCGCCACTGGAAGAAACTGCCACAAACTATACCACACATTAGTATGCCTGGCATATTATTAGCATTTACATAAAACATTAGAAATTACAAAGTTGTGCCTTTGGCCCTCATGCTTTTCACATGTTTCCGCATCCAATAGACCTGGTTCATTGGTGCTATTTTATAAACACGAACAAACTTTACATTTCACTCCAACGCGATTGTTTGGATCTGCTTATATCCAATCTTTTAGTTCGATGTCTGTCAATCAAACATCATTAAATGCATGATTGTACCACATCTTAGCTTTCTTACGAGGTGGATCAACACCTGGAGTAACCAGCAACTGGAGTAACTGCATCATCACCCGTCGTTCAAAATTCAAAGTTCAATGTAGTAACAAATGCATTCAAAAATGGCGGAATAGAAGGAGGTCAGTAGTAATGAAGGCTCTTTATTGAATAGATAGTCTAAAGAACTTTACAGAATATTAGTTTAAAAAGAAACAACCAGATTTCAAAACAAAACACCGAGAAAACCAGACTGTGAATAACAAAATCAAACTGATAGCAACCCGGATTCAAAATACTCTAACATTGAAAAAATGCATTGATCAATTATGACATTGAAAATGACAAAAAGATGGTTCACCTACAAAAAATAATCCAAAAATATACTGTCACAAATTTATGAATCACGATCATCTAAGAAATGTCTAAAAAGCTTATAAATGTCCAAACGGTGGAATGTAAAACAAAATGCTATAACTAAATGATATTAAATGAGGCCAGTTTGAAAATCATCAGATTTTGGCAAAAGCATGGCTTAGCTGAAGCCTTTAAGTCTATTACATCTTCAGAAAACAACTTGTGAGGCAAAACAACATCAGGAGGGATAGGAAGGACATCTGAATTTGATGACCTGAAAATGATTTGGACTAAGATTAATATGGCTGCTAATGCAATCGACAAGCCTAGTAATACAATCTAATAAGTGAGAAGAGTTCAAAAAAAAAAATAAAATTTAAATAGTACAACTGCTGATGGAATTCATTTAATTGTAATATTAAAGTGAACCAACATATTTAAAAAAAAATGAAATCAACTTGCAAACCTGAGGAGCAGACGTAAATGTACTTTGGATCTTTGGTTGAACAAGGATCAACTGTTTGACACAAAAAAGTAATTCATTATCATTTAAAGGAGTGGAAAACCCAATTAACAATGTCATTAGAGATGATTCAATCATGATAAGATGATAAAACTCAGTCCTGACACTTATACTTCTTACCAAGTCATAAGCAAAATTATTAAAATTATTAAAATTGTTAATAAGCAAAAGATAAAGGAGTTCTATTTCATGATTTGCAAGATCTTATCAAATTAATTAAAGACCAACTAGATCCATGAAAAATGTCAAAAATGCTTAAAAAACAAAACGGATAACTGATATGAAATTTAATACAAGATGTTAGATATTGATAATATAACAAGCCACAGTTTGTAAGATTTAAATGCATAAGTATGAACAGATTAGTAATTGTAAAAATAATCAAAATAAATTTCTCCAACTTTGAGTGGCACTGCAATTTCCACGAGCATTGTCCCGATCTTCAATGATTCTCTTGTACTTATAAGTAGCTTGGAAGGATGTGCATTTGCTGTACACCTTGTACTGGGCATAAGCCATGCATAGTACATTCTTTGAATAATCTCTGCATGCAAAGTTGTATTTAAACAATTTCAAATATTGAATTAATATATTTTAAATTATTATATTGCTACTTCAATTCCATTTACCAAATATTACTGCTTCTTTATTATGTCCAAATTACATAATTTACAAATTGCCTAAGTTTTCACTTTCTGATGATTATAATCCCAAACACCCTTTTGTTTTTATTTAATAAATAATTAATAACATGTAGAATAATATTTCTACTTGGTTAACTAAATAACGTATTAACTAACTTATTCTAGCACTAGAATTATAATTTCCCTAAGAATGTCACTAACATGCACACATCACTTGAACCCTTCGAAAAGCACTGTTGAGCTTCTGAAACATAAGCAGCTTTCATTGGCATATCAGACTGGATGCTCTTAAAACATCTGTTTCCCTCTGAGAAATCTTAAATACAAAAATTTTAATTTAATTATCTTGATTTATGAATCTTAATACAATATTGACTGGAGAATTACTTCAAAAATAACAATTTCAAGCCTCAAGAACAAATCACTTACTTTACTTATACTAATTAATTTAATGTATTTTATTTTAATTCAAAATTGCCTTTTTGATTGACACAAATGTTATTGTATGAGTTTCTCAGTTTTGAGTAAAAATTAAAATCTTCCAGGCTTGAAGTTTTAGAGAGAGCCTTCTCCTTCAAGCAACTATCCATTTTGGGCAGGTTTGTCCTTGATTTTCAAATATTTAATTTTCCAAATCATGTTTAATGTGTAACCAACATTCAATAGATGTCACAATTCAAGATAAAACAAAGATTTCATTGAATTTTAATGACTACTAATGTTATAATTAAAAAAAAACAGAAATGAAAAAAAAGAATTTAAAACACAGATGTATCTGACAATGAACTCAATTTCTCACTGATCCTCAATTTCAGAATCATTTACAAAGTGAACAATCCTTAAAAGTGGCACAGGTGATCAAAAACAACAAAGTAAAAGTAATATCCAAAAAGTAAGGTTCAATGTACCTTTTTGGAGATAATAACAATCAATTTATTATTATATCATAACTATTTTACTGGATGCCATATTCAATATATTAAATATATAACATTTATATTTTACTATTACATTAATACAACTATTGCACAACTAACTATTAACTAATAAAATTAATAATTATATTGGTCTAACAAGTAACAAATTTTAAACCCAAAGAGAAACCTTAATAATTAACAGTTACTCACCCACAAAGGCTGGTCAGATTGTTAAGCACCCAACGATCAAACCTCCTATCCAGGCGTAGAACTTGTTCGCCAAATGCCAACTTGGAGCAATTCTGCCAGGCATAAAGATTCCAAAGATTGCTATCCCTGGCTATAAATAAGAATTATTTAATTTCTTGACTGCAAATATGTTAAAATTGTTCTAAGACCTACATGGAGGAGAATATATGGCCATGATATCATCTGTTTGAAGAGAATATTAATTGCATGAAAATTTTAAAGAGCAAAATATCTTCTTAATGTTGACACAATTTAACTAGTAGTTAGAAGATTAATTCATCAGCTACCTATCAAAACAATACTAAGTTAGTTTTGTAATTAGTAAATAATTATTTATCAGTGGTTACTACAGACAAACTTGGCTATAACTATAACTGATGTTTATCTTGCAAATTCGGTCAAGCCCCTTTTATTTTGGAAAAGGTGTATTATTGCAAATTTAACATATTTTTCCCAAAACTTATGAAAATCCATTAATTCTAGAAAAGCACTGGTGATTCGCTACTTACAATTAATATTTCCCGGGTAAATCATTTTTTTTCAAACCTCTTTTTCCTCCAAAAGTGTATAAGGCACATGGCGCATCATAATTATTATTATTATTACAATTATTATACATCATTTGACATCGCGAAGTAAAAAAAGTCCATTAGATCATGATGTAACCTTTGTTTGAGTGCATTAATAATTGTTATCATTTAAGAAGCACGAACCTTTGCAAATTTCTTTATTAAAGTGCAGCTGGAACTGAGTGTCATCTGAAGAGTATTGCAAAATACCAATAATAAATACCATGAATAAAGTAATGAGCCAATGAACATTTCTAAACATACTTCCATTCTTCACAAGAAGAAAAATTTATTACATATTATTAATATATTTTATAATAATATTTTACCAAAAAACTTTGTAACAAAATAATAACTCTCATCAATTCTCCACATCTTTGAAACAAAATAACATTGGCTTTACTTGGAGTTATGATGCAATCAGTCACATCATCTCGAGAAATACTTCCTGTGAAGATCATTGATGGAACATCGAAATATGTGTCGTTCACATTCTCCAATGTAGCTATCACTTCTAGGAACACTTGAAGATTCTGAGATCTAAGAACATAAAAAGTCTCAAAACTGACAATTCCTCACATTGATGATGAAGAGGATGATGTCAAAATTATCAATATTAATGTTATTGAATCATAATTAGCTCTGAATTAATATTTTTCTTAATTAATATTTTAATTTAGTTGATACTTTTAGAGAGTTTCACTTAAATAGCGACACATTACAGAAGAGAAATATAAAGTTCAAAGAAAACAGTGAATAACTAGCAAATGTCCAACAATAGGTCTATTGTTGTAATTAACAGAAAATAATTAAGTTCATAATTATGAAATTTTATTTTATCACAGACTCCTTTTCCCCACAATTGTTATATACCTTAATTATTGCTTAGTTCTCTTTAAATTCATAGAATTCATAATATTTACTGCTTAGACTAGGCCTATAGCCAGAAAATTATTTTGGGGGCTCAATTTTTTTATTTTTCAAAATCAAAATATACTACTACTACTAGTAATAATAATAATAATAATAATAATAATAATAATAATAATAATAATAATAATAATAATAATAATAATAATAATAATAATAATAATAATAATAATAATAATAATAATAATAATAATAATAATAATAATAATAATAATAATAATAGTAATAATAATAGAAAAAGATGATTTTAAGACTAATTGATGTTATATAAATCTATAAAATTTACAATCAAAATTAATATTTTGGGGGGTTTGAACCTGTAAACTCCCCCCCAAGTAACGGGCCTGGCTTAGACAATTCAAACAAATTAATAGAACTCGAATCTAATTACATAAAAAATACTAAATAATTAATTATACATTCTTGTGATCATTTATTTCCAAATGCAAACATGCAAAGGAACAAGAACCTGCAATCATCATCAACTCCAAGTGGTTTTATGTAACAACCATCAGGGCCCATATCCTCCATCTTGGTACCGTAGCGAAGGATTTCAGTTCGAGAGCAACTGACATCGTAGATAAATCCTGAAATTTAATTTTGCATAAATTTCAGGTCATTGTCTGATTCTTGTTTGAAAATTAAATTGTTAATAACCATTTGCTTTCCTGTTAGATGAAGATACATTAATTAACATTTGGTTCATGTTTGTTTCTTGCCAATTTCGAAATCCCATTTTAAAACATGTTTCATCAAACTGACTTGGTCTATGATAAAAGCATTAACATTAAGCATTTCAAAATAACTGTAAATAAAAAAAATAATTGTAAATAAAAGAAAATAATTGTAAATAAAAGAAAATAATTGTAAATAAAAGAAAATAATTGTAAATAAAAGAAAATAATTGTAAATGAAATGTATTACTTAAGAAACTTCCATATCGCCTCTGCAAATGTCAGATTAGTAAAGTGAAATACTTCAGAGTCAAGAGACTCGACTGTTATGTTCACTGCATTGCATGATTTGCGAGAGTGTTCCGTCCAGTTAACTTCTTTGCACAATACTGTAAAATATCCATCGCTAGAAAGAGTCTCCAGAAAACTTTAGAAGAGTTTATTTTTATTTCAAGTCATTGTTCAAATTTCAGTTGTGCCAATAACATGCTGCAAACCCTAGAAGCTGCCTCAAACAATGCAATGTAATTAAGCCATTACCAGTTATTCAAATTTCAAAAATTTAATTCCAAGATAAAAGATTACGTACGGTTTTACCGATGTGGCATAACAAAATTCATAATGGCAAGGAAATTCAATTCGAGATAGTTAATTTAAAAACGTAACATCTAAAGCTGAAATTACTTTCAATGGAAATTTTTTTCTTCATGGTCGAACTTTGGACTAAAAAGATAAACGTTAATGTAAGTTAAAAACTTGAACAATTAAATACGACGTTGCTATCATACCTGTTCCCATATGGCAGACGACAATCAAAATAAAGAAACCGATACAAGTTTTCACGATGCTTTCCATGATGGAGTTATTTATTTTACTTTGACTTATTTGATTAAACTCCGTCGCACAACTAGGTTGATTTGGACTGAGTAATCGCAGTTTAATATCTTTATGGACAAAGAACCACGCCCCTAT
Source organism: Whitmania pigra (assembly GCA_021613335.1). Classification (NCBI taxonomy): domain Eukaryota; kingdom Metazoa; phylum Annelida; class Clitellata; order Hirudinida; family Haemopidae; genus Whitmania; species Whitmania pigra. The sequence continues at coordinate 1,489,634 of JAJTWR010000032.1, read as the reverse complement.
AATTATAATAATTTTTTATGTATATAATTATAATATTAAACTATGTATAGGTTATAAATTATATATATTAGTAAATGAATGGTATAATAAAAATTCTGTATATGTTAAAGTAAAATAAAAAATAATATTGTTTAATTACCAAAGTAATTACTGAAAATTTTCCATTTTGGAAATGTCCCATTTAAGGTAATTACAAATAATGAATGTTGCTTTTGATAACAATTCAAAATACTTTTACAAAATAAACTTTAATGTAATTTTAACAGTAGATATAAATGTTGTAATTTGATAAAATTGTCTGAAAATTTCAATATACTTTACATGCTCCCAATATCAATGTCTGTACGGATAGCTATAAATAAATTTTTTAACCGAGCTAATCCATGAACAATGTCAGTAAAAGACAAATGAACTTCGGAGTCAGCCCACAAATTTCAGTAATCTAAGATTACTAATTCATTTATAGAAGCCCTAAAATAAACAAAAATAAACGTAACATTAAAATACAGGATTTATCTCTATATTTTATTTTTGGCTTATTAGTTTTAAACGAAACACGTTCTTAATGGTTTCTGACGCCTCGTCTGCTTATGATCTGCCACGTTCTACTCAATCCAAACTCGGTTTCAATGTCCCCACCTACACAAAAAAACTTCAAAATTCTGAAGGCGACTGAATGACTGATTTGAGGTTCAGACGTAAAAATATCCGTGAACTTCCTTCTGAGACAGCTCATGCATCTTTAAGATTTTCATTGTCTTGCCAACGTAATTTTATTTTTTTTTGTATTTTTAAAATGCTAAACCGTCTAATTCATAACAAAAGTAATTCATAAATAAAAAATATTTTATATTAAAAACAAAACTCAAGGTTTTGATTTTTTAAAGTTCGCCAGATGTCCCAATTGTATTCACCTGAAAAATTTCCGCTGTGCATATAAGAATGTCCGAACATCAATAAGGAAAACAACAACAGCACAAGCGCAAACAAACTCAAACAAAATCCACAAACAATTTTTAATGCAAAACACCACTTCCGAAATCAAACAAAATCGTTCTATATAAAACCTAATCACCCCCCCTTACAAGCTGTAGGCGGTAATGCTTGCGACAGGGGCGACCAACGGGCACTCGATGTCCAGCGGCCCTTGGGAAGGTCTGAGAACGAGGTCAACTACGTCCGAGAAGGACGCCCCCGTAACAACCAGCGGGGGTTGGTGCAACCAGAAACCGTACCCCAACGGTGCCGACGTGCGAGGGACTCCCCCTGTGGGATGACGCCACCGGTCCGTGTGAGGGTTGGAAGTGTGCCATGACCGGCTTCGACAGTTCGATTCGCGAGATGGCCGCTTGGCCACAACCCAATTCAGACTACTCTTCCGCCTCTTTTGTTCGAGATGAATCAGTTCATTGCATTAGATACAAATTGTTGTTTAAGAGGAAGTGAAGCCAACGTGGCCTTCTAAATTTTTTTGTCCTTGACCACTATGATGACAAAGGTCAAAGATGTCCTAAAATGACAGCTCCATTCTCCCTATTTTTTTTATCTCCAAAAGTCGGTTTAATTAACATAACTGTTGTCCTGTTCATTGAAGAGCATGAAACAATCAATTGACAATCATATTTCTTAATTTTGGATTTCTGGATTGCCTCGTTTGTACGCATCCCCTGAGGTTGAGCCTTTCGCAAGCCCCGATGATTCAAATAACCATCAAATTTATCTTCAAATTAAATTTTCTCTAAGGACTTTTTTGTTGACCAGGTTGCAATTGACCTCTTGAACTTTAAACACTAGAAAGAAAATCTTCTATCGTGAAAATTTTATTATGGAGTTCAATGAAATATTTGTCAAACTCCGCCACATGCCTTTGTACAGTGCCGGATTAAGGGGGGAGGGGGGCGACGGACCCGGGCCCAGAGCCTCTCACCAATATAGACTTTTGATCAAATGTATAAAAATGTGTAGTATGATATGTTTCCAAAATCAGTAGTCCTTGATAAATGCGTCAATTGAAGAGTTAGGTTTCAAGTTGGTATTTGGTTTAGCGCATCGATTGATGTACTACATATGCGGGCCACACATCAAAGAGAATCACCTTAAGAGGCCCTCATCAATTCTTTTCATAATAGGAGTG
>JAJTWR010000032.1:1357500-1482500 GCA_021613335.1 Whitmania pigra | reverse complement strand
TAAAATCTTATGCAAGGAATAGAAGGTACTTAATCTGCAATGGTTCATTAGCTCATAAAATAAAAGCTCATTATTAATATTATTTGTATTTTTTTTATTATAAATATATTAATTTTGATATTTTGCGACATTTTAAATTTTCAATTACCGTATTTTCACGAAATAAACACGCAGACGAATTTAACACGCGGACGAATATAACACGCAATTTTTCTAATTTATGTAAAAATCACTTTTAAAACACGCAAACGATTATAACACGCACCAATAGACGCCTTTTTCATTTGGCTAAAATAATTTAACATTTAAATTAAAATTATATATATTAAAATATTAAATTGAAGCAGTTTCTAATATATAAAACAATCAAATATAAAAGTTGTAAAAAAATCTTCCGTTGGCTGAGCGGCCGATGCTTGAAGTGATAAATACAGTGATATATAGATTGAAGTGCTCTTGATTGAAATATAAGTCAAAATCATCTTAATCATGCAACGGACTATAATCAAATAAATAAATAGATTGAAATATCGACGTCGTTAAGAAAGTGGCTGATAAACGTAACTCGTACACTGTTGCCTACAAGCTTCAAGTCATTTCTAGAGCAGAAGACAAAGGTAACAGAGCAGCTGCTCGAGAGTTCAACGTTAATGAAGTGTCGGTTCGCGAATGGAGAAAGAAGAAATGATTGCTTGAGAAACCAAACCTGAGAAAACGTGCATGCCTTGGCCAAAATGCGAAATGGCCAAAGTTAGAGTCTGATCTAAAGCTATGGGTCTTGGAACAAAGGAAGAGATAGCTTTTGACATTCCCGCTAGTGAAAGCATCTGGCGCTAGAACTGTGGTAATAACAACAAGTGGTTACGAACGGACATGTTTCACAGTCATACTTGGATGCTCTGCGGCTGGCACCAAGTCAAAACCAATATTGATTTTCAAGAGACAATGCGAAAATTTCCAGAATGAAGCTCTGAATTCAGAAATGTTCTCAAAAGAGGGGATTCTTTTAGAGCTCGCGGTTGATCATGGATGCAATGACTGCTCATAAAGAGGAGTCAGTTAAGAAGATGCTCAACTTAAGCGGATGTCACATTGCAATCATCCCGGGTGGTCTATCATCCAAAAAAAAAAAGGTATGGCAACTACAAATCGTTGAAAAATTGACAGATCTGAGAGGGAGGAATGGATGCAGAATGGCACATACACTCACACACCGTCTGGACGAGACAGGAAGGCCTTGTAATCCGAGGTATGCACATGGGTTGCACGAGCATGGGATAAAGTGTCTCCTGATTTGATTCTGAGTGGCTTTAGAAATGCTGACATTAAGTCTACAGGAAAGGAGTAAAGTGACCACCCGGATTTTGAACTAGCCTGCGATCCGGCAAGAGCCGAAAATGAATATGAAGACTGTCAGACTTTTGACGGATTTGAAGGCTTAACTGATAATGAGGAATAATTATTGATCTTATGATTGATTTTTTGAATGTCTGTTAATAAATTGTTTAAAAACTTCAAAGAACTGGTTACCGATTCATGAGCTTGCTGCAATTGACCAAAATTAGTCACGAGTCGCTTCGATATTGCGTTCCCTCTTCAATTCTTCATCGAAACTATTTTTATCTTAAGATTTGCATCAACTTCCTACTTTGGAATGCATATTGTTTACGCATAATAATTTGTAAGACAAAAGTGAAGCAATACTTCAAAGGATGGTAACGAACTCGTTAACCAATTCCACGCTGCAAGGAGTCCGCTTAACAAGTCTCTGAGTCCCATAACTCCCTAAATATGGAAATCACATATTTTAAATGTACAAATCTTAAGAGACATTTTTGAATATTTGAGATCAATTCTTGGAGTAGATGATGAAGTAAATCAGATGCATCATGCTGTGAGACACAGCTTCAATGGAAAGTATAGCATTGTTGAGGTCCAAACCGTACATCAATTATAACATGAAATTTCATGAGATTTCAAGGTTAAAGTCTCCCTTTCAAGAATCATATACGGATCATTGATCTGAGCATGAAATGCAGCTCATGTACAATAACCTTTATAATTGCATTGAAAGAAACAAGGTTTTTTTTTAAATAAATTGAGATTAATTCTTGAAGGTACTGAAGTTATGCATTTGTACCATGCTCTGGGACACAGCTTCACTGTGAAGGTATGGCATTGTTGAGGTTCAAACAGTGCATCAACTATAACATAAAAGTGTGGCCAAAAGCTGCATATAATTTATACCATCCAATGGGTTTCATGATTTTCTCTTGTAGCAATGTAGAAAATCAAGTGACTCGTCACCAGAAAAAGCCAAAGCAGTGGTGGTAATTCATTACAATTACCAATTTGAATCTTCATAATGAGTTCCAAGAGAATAGGCTAAGACTTCTATTTTGTTTTCCAGTAAAGACTGCAAAAGACTGACACTATTACCAAGATTGTATCTATTTTGTTCCATGCTTTTGAGAAGTGTTCAAAGAGTTTTTTATAGCAAGACCATTAAAAGATTGAAGACATTTGCTACAATAAGTCTATGCATGTGATGTTTGACTATTAAAATATTGAACAACACCAACCAAAGCTGTCTGAACCACCAGTGCTGAAAAAAACATTGTCACACAAACTGAAAACATTAGCTTCAATTATAATTATGAGTAATAAAGAGTTGAAAAATTATGATGAAAATTCATAAAATAGTACAACACCCTACAAGTTTCCTATAGTTACCATCAATTAATTTATATTAAATTCAATTAAATTCATAAATTCGAGAGCTGGACAATGCAATGATTAGCGTGAATGTTTTGTCACATGCTTCTGTAAGCACATATCGAAAGTTCTTTATGCAATGCACTAACGCCCAATCAATTATAAACTATTTAAAATTAAATATATAGTCTAAAAACAATCAACAGTCTGTGTTATCATTTAAATGTTTTTATTTTTTGTTGGTCGGAAATCAAATTCATGTAAATTTAATCTAGCATACGATTATAGCACGCATAAGTGGGTGCGTGGTAAGTAAAATCGAACATAACACGCGTGTAATATGGGTGAAAATACGGTATATCATTTCATTTAATTTTCTGTAACACCTGTAACACAAATTAAATCGATGTTCTGCGTAAAACATCTTATACGTGTGGCCGAGAAACTGAAATTTTAATGATAGTTTAGCCACAATGAGTTTGTAAAGAACATTCAGGGTATTTTTTAAATTGAATTTTAGTTCGCCAAACGAATTTATTTTCCTTGTGATATAAATTTACTAACTATTTATTTTAATGTGTTAAGAAAATTAACTTTAAGAAAAAAAACCCAGTTTTTTTGATAAGGAGTAATTTCGAGCTATTTGACCTTGTAAATTTTACAGTCACGGACTATTACATGAAATGCACTTCTTTTATTTTATCAGAAAATAGAAAGCTACAATCAGAAAAATTATTTAATATCTGAAATATAAGAATCACTGCCAAATTGCACGAGTTAGAAGAATGTAAATAAGTCAAATTGAATCTGGAGGACAAGTATTCGATGAATGATGAAGGATGCCAAGGGTTCTTTATGTTATATATATTTGTTATATATATGTTTTGTCAACTACGCTATGTGGAGTGACTAGTGAGCTCTACTGTTGTGTGCAAGTTGTAAGTAGTAAACTCTAAGCGATGATCACTTATGCAGCAAGCTATAGCATAGACAATAAACTGTGAGACAGTAAGCTGTGAGACAGTAAGCTGATTTATTTATCAAATTCAAAGCTGAGGTTAACAATCAAAGATACTGAATAGTAATTTCAGTCATAAAGATATTTTACAATTTTATGACCATATAATTGTTACACTTTAGAGTTTATTTAAAACTAATTTTGAAATCTCGGTTAAAAATAAGCTATATCCAAATTCCAAAGTTCAACTTCAATTAGAATTTTTTGTGACTCCACATTTCCCCTTGAAAGGTTTGTTTAGACATTTGTATCCCTCACAGCATTGACCGTCTCTGTAACAGTTCTGACCTTGTTTCACACATTATGTACATTTTCCACGGAACTGCAGAATTAAAAAAAAATTATTGTATCAGGATTATTAGGAATCCGTCTGTATTTTTAGGCCAAGAAGGCTTTTAATCTGCAATTTGGAATGCATTCTTTAAGATGATCGTTTTGAATTTATTATTATTCATGTTGTTATTGTTATTAATTAAAAAGAAATGTGGCTCTTTTCCAATTCTCTTCACAAATAAAGTAAATAAATCGATTAATGCCCAATCATCTAATATTCGCAAGGATTTAAATAATTCTAATTATAAAATTTAATAAGTAAAAAATAAAATTAAGAAACATAATCTAATATAAATTTTAAAATGTAATAAATTAAAGGAAAACAAATCTGGGACGATTACAAAGCCAGAGCACTTGTACTTTCCACAGCAGCGTTTCAAAGCATTGCAATTCTGGCCGATATCAGCACAACTGAAGAATCCTTTGATATCGTCTTCCTCATCAATGATTTTGTTCATTTTACTCTTGAACTCTTTTTTTTCATTCCTCATTTTACGGCTGTAAAAATTTTAAAGATTAAAAAACTGGGCATTTAACTTATTTAACTCATTCTTTGAAGATTATGAATTGGTCTCGATCTAAGATGCACTCGATTACAACTTAGTTGTATAATAAGTTAGGATACGAGTTACTGTGCAACTGCAAAAAAGATCGTAAACTTCGACTTCCACGTATCACTATAGTTTATTGATTAAAGAGATTTTGCAAGACAGTCGATTCTCTCCAGTTGGTTACAAAACTAAAGAGTGCTTGGGTAGTATCTCTGCTGTATCAAAATCTCAAAAGCCCAAATTCTCGGATATTTAAAAACATAACATCACTAATGAATAGTAATGATGATAATTTTCACCAGCATTTACAACATCAATTACAAAGTATACTCACTCAGATAGAATTTTTAAGAGCTCGTCATAAAGCTCCTCTTTAGTATCATCGGGATGCTCTGTTTGGTCTAAAAGGAAATTTATTTTGCTGATGATTATGTAACAATTTAATTTGGTAACGTTATTATTATTAATTTTATCACTTGATGTTTGCTAGAAATGTTTGAAAAAACCTTATTTACTTATTTATTTAGTTAACTCTGGTTTGTGGAGGATTATTCTCATAAAATGCTTTTACAAACTTGGATAGACCATTAATTGTTAAGACTGTTTTAAATATGATTAGAAACCTTAACATTAATTCAAATTTTAACCCTCGTCCAAAGCCAGAAGCACATTGCAGAGGCAGAAAGCCAACAGAACCCTTAACACGGACGACATGTTGACTGCATGAAAAAACTTCGCAAATGCTTCTCTGAAAAGAAAAAGAACCTCCTAAATATTCACTTAATGTTCAGTCAATAATGTTTCGTTCATTCTACAGCCTGGCCCTACAATAGTAGCTGGCAGAGATTGTATGAAAATAACAGCATTGGTGTAACCTCGTACTGAGTACTTCACGCTTCGCTGCTTTCTGACAGCTATTCTGTCTTCAAATGAGAGACCTCATGAAGAGTGTAATTCTTAATATGCGTCATTGAAATTAGGAAAAGTTTTATGAAAAAGTTTTCTTTTTTATTTATATGAGAAGTACTCGAGTGGAAAATATTGTTAGTTTTTATTATTTATTGCTTACCTGGTTAAACATCCTAATTACTTAATCTGGATTTATTGGTCTGATATTATTATTTATTTGGTAAACGCTTTTAAAGCCCTTAATCTCAATAGTAAGTGAAGTAATTTATAGTAAATTGTATGACTTGCACACTCTGCAGAATCATGATGCCTAGGAGAGAATAGGGCAGATATATGCAAAATACTTTGTGTCAGAGAATTACAATAATATTATATTATTATATTAATATTAACAACAACACAGATTTGCAGTTTGTTTCCTAACTATTCATCGGATCACTGATAATCGATAACAATCGATAATGATATTAGCGCAATTAAGTCATCTAAAAATGTCATATCACGATTTCTACGTGCTAAATAACTGGTTCAAATAAACAACAACAGCAACAACAACAACAACAACAACAACAACAACAACAACAACAACAACAACAACAACAACAACAACAACCACTACTACTACTACTATTATTATTTCAGATTAGGTTTCCTCCTAGATTTAGGTAAGAAGTTGATAAAAGGCAGAGATCAGATGATTTTGTGTCTTCTTACAAAAAATCACGAGGAAAATTTTAATCAGTCTCTTAGCGAGTGTTCATTGGTGCCAAATTCCAAGACGCAGTTTTTATTTAATAATAATAATAATAATAATAATTAATTTATAAAGCGCCGTGTGCATAGCGTCAGAGGCGCCTTGTGTCTTCGCTGTCCCATGAAGTCCTGAAGAGATGGGTCTTCAGGTGGCGTTTGAAGAGCTCCAGGGATGGCTGGGCTCTGACGGTAGAAGGAAGTCTGTTCCAGACAGCTGGAGAGGCGTACGAGAAGCCTCTGTTTGGGAGGGATGATTTATGTACCGGTTGGTGAAGTTGAGTGGCTGACGATGAACGAAGACCAGATGTTTGGCGACGATGTAGTAGATGATGGAGATAAGGTGGGGTGGATGCTGCTAAAGTGTGATATGTCATGAGGGCGATTTTGAAAGTGATACGACTATGGTTAGGTAGCCAGTGCAATTTTTTCAGACGGTCTATGCTATTGAGGGTAGAGTTGATGAGGACGAGCTTGGCAAGCTTGTTTTGAACGCGCTGCAAAGATTGAATTAAAGAAGCTGATGTGCCATAAAGAAGAGAGTTACAATAGTCTAAGCGAGAGAGAACAAGGCAGCGTGCAAGGGCAGAAGTTGTATCAACGGAAAGTAGAGGACGGATGTGCCGGATAGCCCAGATGAGATGATTGCAGGATTTGATAATAGAAGCGGAATGTTCTTTAAAGGTGAGGTGTGAATCAAAAATAACACCAAGGAGCTTGAGGGTAGTAGATGAAGGAAGGAGGGTGCCAGCGATGCTTATAGAAAGAGGAGGCGACAGAGTTTTGAGGCGAGTGGGTGTGCCAATAAACATAATTTCAGATTTCTGAGGATTCAGTTGGAGAAAGTTAACGAGATGCCAATCATTGATGGCATCCGTGCACTTCCTCAAATTCTCGAGTTGATCTGTGATGTTATGGCTGGAAAGAATAGAGCAAAGACTTGTGTCATCGGCGTATTGATGGAAGGATATGTTGAAGTTAAGAATAATGTTAGACAAAGGTGAAGTATAGGTTGTGAAAAGCAAAGGTCCCAAGACAGCCTTGAGGAACACCGGCGAGTAGTTCAACTGGAGGGGAGGAGTAATCGCCTAGTTTTACATATTGGGTTCTGTTGGAAAGGTAAGATTGTAGCCAGGAGAGTGCTAGGCCATTGATTCCAAAGTCAGACTGAAGTCTCTCCAATAATATCTGGTGGTTTATGGTATCAAAGGCAGCCGAGAGATCGAGTCCGACCATCACAGCGCAGTTGCCCTTGCCACAGATGTCGGTGAGATTGTTAAAGATGTGTGAAAGGGCTGTTTCTGTAGAGAAACCAGGTCTGTAGGCAGATTGGAGAGAAGAGAAGTTAGAGGATGCTGTGATGTGAGGTCGGATTCTGGAAAGAATGAGTCTTTCTAGCAGTTTTGACATGGTAGAAAGGTTGGAGATGGGTCTATAATTGGTAGGTGAGCTTGGATCAAGGCTTGGCTTTTTTAGAAGGGGAAGGACTTGGGCCCTCTTGAATATGGACGGAAAAGTGCCAGTACTGAAAGATAGGTTTGCTAGTTTAGAGAGGATTGGGGATAGAATTAGAGCGAATTTCTTGAGAAGAGGAGTAGGAAGAGTATCGAGAGGAGATGACTTATTGGGCAGTGAGTGAATAAGCTTGAGAACCTCTTCCGAAGACACAGGTTTTAGGACCGAGATTGGGGTGCCTGAGAATTGCCTGGCTGGAAAAGATGAGATGGTTGATGAGGCGAGGGTGTTGGCGATTGATTCGTGGATTTTGGTAATCTTTGAGATGAAAAAAGAGTTAAAAGAATTGACCAAGTTTGAGCACTCATCGTCGGTATAATATTGAGGAGGACGGCTGTGAAGCAATTTGTGAAGAGAGCGCCACATGGAACGGGGATTTACATCAGACTTGAGTTCTTCCTTGATGGAGGAGGCCCTTGAGTTTAGGATTGCAATCTTGGCTGTTTCCTTGGCAGACTTGTAGAGTTGCATGGCGGCGTCATTGCGTTGACGAAGATAGCGACGTTCCAAGCGCCGGCAGTTTTTCTTTGCCTCGATTGCTTCATGAGAGAGCTGGTAATTAGGATGGTGACCGACACGAATGGAAAACTTCCTAATTGGGGCGTGTCTGTCGAGGAGCTCCTCTAGAGATTTATGGACCTGTGTGGCGAAGCCGTCAGTGTCGAGATCGCTGATTAGGAGTTCTTCAGAAAGGCGAAGAAGGTCTTCCTCAAAAACGTCCAAGTCGATTCTTCTGAGGCTACGGCAATGAATGATACGGGTGGAGGGGGGAGGTTTGTCAACGGAGATATTGCAGGAGATGAGATGATGATCAGAGTAGGTGACTTCCTTTATTTCTATACTTGAGACGAGGCTATCGTGTGATGATGGGGTGATGAGCAGATCTAGCGTGTGGCCTTTGGAGTGAGTTGGAGAAGTTACATGCTGGATGAGTCCATGGGAGTCGATCAGTTTTTCTAGATGTTCATCAATGATGGTACCTGAACCAGCGGCGTTGAAGTCTCCACAAATGATGAAGGGTAGGTTGTGGGAAGAAATAAACTCGATGAGGTCTTCAAACTCTTTTAAGAAAGATGACGTGACGGGGCCAGGTGGACGATATAAGGATGATATGATGAATGATGTCTTGCGATTGTTGAACTTGAGGTGGAGGCCTTCGAATTCAACATGAGCAGGAGATACGATGTTGGTGGACTTCAATTCATGACGGTGAATGACAGCTATGCCACCTCCGCGCTTGTCGTTTGAAGATCCACGGTGTTGATGAACGGTGATGAAGCTGTCAGGAGCGAGACTATGCATGATGCATCCAGGAGCGTCGGACGGTATCCAAGTTTCAGTCAAAACGAAGACGTCGAACGCCCCATCATGCATGCTGTCTTTAATGAGGGCGGCCTTTTTAACAGCCGATCTTGAATTAAGTAGGCCAAGTTTCAAATTGGCTTGGCATCTACAGGCTTGGCTTAGAAGTTGTAACTTTGCAGAACGAACTCGTCGAGAGCTCCATACTTTATGAGAAAATAACATTTTTCTCACCGCTCTGCTGACTTTCAAACCTTCTATTGAGTGGGGGAGAAGAGACAGAAGTTCTTCTCGAGTGTATGAACCAAGTAGAGCCATGTGGAAACCAGGCCGATTCTTTGCTTGGCCTGACTATAATCCGAGAAAACAGCGAAAAACACAAAAACACGCGGTGCGTTTTCGCCAACGAGCGATAATAACCACACCAACGCCGAGCAAAAAAAAATATATATTATTAGCGACCTCTTTCGAATGAATGGGTTTTATTTTTATTTATTAGTGCAAAAAAACTTGGAAATATTTTTAGAGCTATGTAGGAATTTATCTCAGTTATGGAATATAATGTTGTTATGGTAATATATTTAATAACCCTATTGATTAGACCTAGATGTTGATGCTGAAATTAATCATCCGATTTTGAATAGGCTTTGAATAATGAGGAATTAAGGCCAAGCAAGGTCATCCTCATAAAATCTGGAGTAAACTTGACTTCCTTCATTTCTGCTTGGGTGTTACAAGATGTTATAGGGTTCTCTTTACCTTCAATTGTAAAAACTGATTAAAAGTAGAGGTTGAAGATATCAGTTATTTCGGATGGATTACGAGTAAGAGTTCGGGATGGTAGAACAATCTTTAATATGTTGACACGAGATTGTATTTTTCTACTGATGTATGTATGGAATCTACCTGTGTTTCTGCTCCGAAGCAGATTAAGTTCAAGGAATGCGTAATACTTAATAATAGAGTTACGACAGGTTTTAGCAAAACTATAGTATTTGATCTTGTCCCCGACGCTTTAACCACACTCCCAGGAGAGATTAGTTAGATTAACGTTAGAATAGTGCAAGTGCTTTTATTTTATCCAAACAGTCGGACGTGTTGTTTACCCGAGCGATATTTTTTTAAAATATATATATAGGATTTGTGAGATTTATAATTTTTCAATTTGGGAAACCAAATTATTTACAATAATAAAAAAACTCAAGATAAATCTAACTCCTGCAACATATTAACTAGGACACAAGAGAATGAACCTTATCCTATGGATAGGGCGAATAATGATCCGATCCGACAGCCGATTCGATTTTGAGAGTAATTTAAAAATGAAGAAACTTTTAATTTTAATATGAACAAAGCGGTTACTCATTTTTAATGGCACCCCGTCTTAATAGCCCGGCGACAAAATAGCCCCGTCAAAACATAAAACTCATTTCATTTAATCAAATTTTAAATCAGTTATCGGTTAATGTCTTCAACTCATGTAAATATTTTTTTTATAAAGATACATTGACGGGGATGTTTTGAAGGGGCTACTTTGAAGGGTCACCATTTTTAATACTATCTTTGAACATTTTTGTTTGGTTTGTTTTTTTTTGTACGACGTGTTCATTGAACATCACAGAAAAGCTTTATTGATCAATTAATTTCTTGAAGACATTTATATTTAAGACATGTGCAAAAAATGTAATTGTATTTAATTATTTATTCAAAAGCCGTCATATTTCGGAATTTCAATATATAATGTTTTTTTGATAAAAGTTATAGAGATATTGAAAGTAGCAAATCACGGGTGCATTTTAATTCAATTGAAAATAAACATGTCAAAACATTTCAATCTCACAGAGAATGCAAATCTGAAAACTGCAGAAATAATCGTCTAATGTAAGTATATATATCGATTGAATACAAATATCACTTGAAGAATAAGAATTTGGTTCCCCAGGATACCAAGGTGTTGTGGCTTTCAATGGCTGATCAACACCTGGAAAAAGACTCCATTGGAATTGTTGTCGCGATCCGTTTACGTAAGGACTGAAGCCAGCAGACCAATATGTATAACGTCCTTGAACAAAACTATTCGGACAATTTGGTAAAACTGATCAAACAAAAGTATGATGTTATTATTACACATTGCATAATTTATTATATATAATATACATAATATAATTTTTATTTTAAATAAAACAAGGCATTGGAGATTAATGCTTGCTTTCTTTTTCGAAGAAACGAGAGAACAGCAGAGAATCATTCTTGAGATCCACAATAACAGGATGAGAACGAGGATGCAAAGAGTTGCATAATTGTCTGCCTGTGTACCAATCCCAAGCGCCAATCATCATTTTGATGCATTTGTTTCCTTCGATTAAATATTTAAATCCAACAGGACAATCTGGTTTTAAAAATTAAAAAAATTAACATGTATTAACACTTATTTCTTAAAATTAAGATATTAAAAATAATGTGTTATGAATCATGGGGATATAGTGACCATTAACAAAAATTCTTATCTTTTCCTCGAGCAGTTGCAGAATTAGACAACCACGTAAATATTTTTGTGGTGAAGTTGTTCAATGATATCGTGATGCAACGTCGTTAACCTTTTCTTGCTGCATTTTATCTGCTGCTGTTTACTTGCGTGATCATCTCTCGCTTTTACTGGACATTTCAAGCTCTTAAATCCCTCATATTCTGAAGAGATGTTTCGAATCGTTTTGAGAGACTATCCAGATGATTGTTCCCATTAACCGTGATACCATATAAGAAAACTACTTATTTTCCTTTTTATTTCAATTTCTTGAAACTACCGACGATGTAGTGAGTGCGTAATCATTATTTTAATGATCCTTTATTGAATTAATTAAAATGTTCTTAGATATTAACTTATTTTAAAATCTCAAAGGTTGAGCAAACAGCGAGCTGTCAATTCCTTAGAACTAACCCTTTATACACCTTTTTCTGATATCGCATTTCTTATAAGTTATATTCGGCTAAATGATAAAAATTAAAATATGATCTCACCAGGCATAATCTGGTAACCTTTGCATGTTCCATTAACATCTTCATAGTAATCATAATGAATGACATCTTTGTAAAGAGAACAACTCTTTTCCACCCATCGATAATTGAAACTCTTGCAATTGTTTCCAAGCAGATTTTGACAAATCTTGAAGCATTCGATGGCTGACCTGGTTGATCTTTCATAAATCGGAGTACTGCTTTTGCACAGACTGATATTCGAATAGGACCCCTTCTGAAGACGAACAGAAATTTCGTTTGAAATGCTGCAGAACAAATCTATCAGGATAATTAAATAGATAGTTGATTTTACGTTATTAATCATTTTCTCTCATTAACTCTTTAATTATTTTAAATAAGTAAAAATGTATTCGGCTTTGATGTTTATCATCATGCGAGTATTCTTATAAATCTTTAGATGGAGATTGACAACGGTCACGAAAACGTTCGCCAGTCCTTTGTTTGTGGTAATTCTTGTTTAGCTGCATTGTATTGCTTATATTTAATAAAGAATAATTTCTTCCGAAAGATTGTGAGCGAACTTTCCTTTATGTCGCAGAATGCCTCACTGCAAGTCAGAAATCTCGAACAATTATAAATGCAATATATCATTTGCTACTAATGAGTTTGGTTCTTTTTATCGCATGTCCTGATAACATTCAACGAAGTATCTCAATGAAGAAATAACTGCTTTCTTGTCATAGGCAATAGTTTTCTTTTCTTTTTATTTTTGCTTTTTAAAAGAAAAATTTGGAAATATAACTTCGCTGATTAAACATAACATAACTTTGAAAATTAATCGATTTATTATTATGTTTAGCTGGCTGTTTCAACGTTCATTCACATTAAAGATCATACATTAGCGGCAGGCCCATAGGAATATTTACATTTTATGAAGTTAAAACGATATATGTGACCTACTTTTCGGAAAACATCTGTCCAATCATAGCGCCTAAATTAGCTAATATGTGAATATTAATCAGCCCGGCGTCGTTCTAGACACGGGTTTGTAAATACGCGACCCGTAGCCAGAACATGATTTCTGGGAGTTCATTTTGTTATTTTTCAAAATCAAACTCAAAATCAAATAATAATAATAATAATAATAAATAATGGTAGTTTTAATGATTTTATGATGTTATAAAAATTAATAAAATTTACAATTAAAAACTTTGTAATATTAATGAGTGTTTGAGCCCGTAAACCCTTCCCCTAAATACAGGCCTGCCCTGCGGAACTACATTTCTTCCATTTCTCCTTGCAGGTGCTTGAATATTTTGAACATTATTGATATTTAGGTCCAATTACAATTTATCATTATCAATGCCAATTAGTAATTAAACGAAAATGAATAAGAATTAGGTTCTCCAGGATACCAAGGTGTTGTGGCTTTCAACGGTTGAACAACACCTGGAAAGAGACTCCATTGGAATATTCCTCGTGATCCGTTTATGTAAGGACTGAGGCCAGCGGACCAATTGCCAATAATCAATTTGAGGCATTTGTTTCCTTCGATTAAATATTTTAATCCACCAGGACAATCTGGTTTTAAAGAACGGAAACAACTAAACAGATGAGCCAATAATTTAATTGCAATAATGTACAAAAATTTTTTTTCACATCATAAATAATTTAAATGTATTTGTTCACTTGAAAGTGGAACAAATTGGAAATTAATTAATCGGCTTGTTAACAGGAATTATGTGAAAATAAATCATCAGAAGGATCCATCATAGTTTGCAGGTGTTTTATTTTTTTAAATTTTATTTTAAATGTTTATTAAATTTGATCTCGAGTGACTCAGACTGAGATGCAGTTTGCTGTGAATCGGCCTAAATCTGTTTTGTTCATAACCCTTTGTATGCGCAAGAAACAATTCGTAATTCATTTCGCAATTCCTGAAATAGTTCTTTTTCTAACAGTATATATTTCCATTTTCAGTCTTCTAAATTACCAAAAATACAATATTCTAATTAATTGTAATGAAACTTGCATTTAGATGACCGAAACCACGTGAACTTAATGTAAACTACAAAATAGCATGTCTAAATAGCAGCCTATCAATCCCTTCAAACTAAACCTTGAGATAATTTTTCTGATTTCAACAATTTTTTAAACTAAATTTCTGTATATATCTCTAAATAAACATACTCCAATCTATATTCGGTTCAATAAAAAAATTATAAGATCTTGCTGGGCATAATCTGGTAGCCTTTGCATGTTCCATTAACATTTTCATTGTATTCAACGAGTGACATCTTGATAAAGAGCACATTTTGATTCTCTTCGTATATATCTGAAAAAATACTAACACCATTAACCCAACCTGAATAGAAATGCTCTAGACAACTTCCAAATGGAAAATAAATATTAAAAAACTAGACGTTTAAAAACGTTCCAAATTTATTTTAATTTTTGTTGTGACTTACATATCACTATAAGCCTGTAAATCACAATATTTCAAGCATTGAAATAACGTTCAGACTTGTTAGAATAAATTTGTAAATATTTTTAATTTAAAAAAAAACAAAAAAACTTTGAAATGAAGAAATAGGAAAGCTTGAGTCCACACCTGAATTAAATTCTTTCACAGGCAGATCCCAATCCCTTTTTGGAATAAAAATTACTCACATTTATTGAATAACGCTAACAAATCAGGTTTGCTGGTAAGCAATCAGATGCAGAAACATGTGGAAAACATGAAGGCCCGAGGTGAAGCTGGATAATGGCCAGTAAAACTTGAAACGAACTCTTAATTCAAGATAAAGTAACTCAATCTACCTTAATGGCTTTTATGGTCGAACACAATACTCCGCTTTCGCGAAAAAAAGTTTTTCGTATTTTTAAAATTTAACTAAAATTAAAAATATTTAACCTTTTTAAACTTTGAATGCACTATGTGTCTGAATTTTGTCAATTTCATTATACGAGAAAATATTAAGCGGTGCGTTTTATGATTTAAGTTCACTTCTTTATGAATCTGCTTTATTAGAAACAAAAGAAGTACCCATAAACGATGCAATAATGTTTTAAAATGTTTGAAAGAAAATGGGTTCAGGTATTGCAGAAGCATTCACAAATGGAAAAATTTCTGCAAAACTTATTTCTGAGAAATTTCAAATGAGTAAAAACATGTAAAATATCAGAATTAAATATAAAAATTAGATTTACGACTTGAATAAAATAAATTGCAATAAGTTCACTACAGCAATTTGCAATTAAGATTTTGACATGTCAACTTCACAAAGAACGCAATACTTTTGCGAACAGAGACAATCGTCTAATCCTGACGAATAAACGGTCAGAACACAATAGTCTGCTGTTCCATTTGAAAAGCCATTTGGCTCACCAGTACACCAGGGTGCAGTTGGTTTCAACTTTCGAGTAATTCCTGGAAAAGGTTGCCATTGGAATGGTTGTCTGGTTTTATTCGTGTAACTACTGATGCCTGCTGTCCAGAAGCTAAGCAGTACTGGATTTTGAGAATTTTGACAATTGGGGTAAACTGCAAATAGAATATTAGTAAATTAATATGGTAGTCATGAACGAATGGTCCTGGATCTTTGCTGTCTAGCAATACATTTATGGCTAATGCATTCTGACTCACAGATATTATCAAAGTAAAACTGTTAGGCAACAAATTATTAAATACTCTCTTCTAGTAATTATGTCGCTAGTTCAAATTTGTTATCTTAGTAACAGAAGCAAACAAACATTTAAATGACTGACAGAGAATGTCAATCGTATACATTCAAAATAGTTTGTAAAATTTAAATAAGCTTAGTTTTCAAAATATTTAATTTATACAAATGTATTTTTTTAAAAACTTTCTGAGTATCAAAAATAGTAAATCATAAAATATTCAATTTTAAATTATTTAATAGCTTTTAATTATTATTAATAAACAAATCCACTAAAAATCATTGCTTTACCACATTTACAACAATGGGTATAATACTGTATGTGTACCTGATTTTCGAAAAAACAACGTTTGCTGTGTCAAAATTTAAATTTTTTTAAAGCACTTTGGTGGGAAAATTATTCAAAATTGATTGAATTCATTTTATCTGATCCGTAAGAACAAAGCAGAAAATAGTATCAACATGTCTGCTGAAAATTGTCAGAATTTAAAAGATTTAGGCTTAGATGTGTTTTCTTCTCTAAATATTCCATGTTGTCCTGCTCAAATAATTTTGAACTCTACGAGCATGAAGAGAAGTAAAATTTACTTGATATCCGGTGAAGTAGGCAGATTCATTGGCAGGTTGACCGAATTTGTTAGATTCTGCATGCGGTGGTAATGGCAGAAGTCGTAATGAATGGTATTCGAAACCCAGGCTGCACAAGGAGAGCAATAAAAATGCGTATGGCGCTACATAAATGAAGTACAATTACAAATAAAAGTAAAGATTGAAGTTGATAAATGGAAAGTGAAATATAATGGGACTTTAGCAGAGAGTCTGCAAATTCAATAATATATTTTAAGCGGTCTACCTTCTGCTCCGAAATACAAGAAGGACGCCTGAGCATCAACACTGCTATCCACATGAGCAGGATGAGACTGAGGATCCAAGTTGATGCACTGAGTTCTGGCTTCAGACCAATTCCAATTGCCAATCACCATTTGGACGCATTTGTTTCCTTCGACCAAATAACGGAATCCACTTGGACAAGTTGCGCCTGATTTTAGTAAATTAATTTAAAATCAATAAATTGATTGGAGATGATTACAATGTTCTTTGCTTTTAAATAATAACATTTTATAATTTTTTTAATAACTTTAATCCACAAAAATCGTTAATTACTATGAAATGTTGCAAATGATCTTACAAGCCCCTAGTGAAAAAATACGTTCCCTTCTCACGCAAGAAATATATCTGGAGAGATGCTTCAAACAGAATTATGAAGGAAAGAACTACGAATAAATTGGAATGCATCTTTGCAAGGATCGTTTTAGAGGTCATCTTTAGTCATATTTATACACTTATGTTGGTGGTTCGACACGCGGAATAGACGTTAAGAATTTCATGAATTTATTTTAAATAAAGAGGTAACTATATGTTTAATTAAATTAAATTAATTAATTATATGTTAAATTAAATTAAATTGCATTCTCCTGTGAAAAATAATTCGACATTCACGATTTGTTTTCATAAAAGTGTTATGCCGCCGAGAGAAAAAATGTGCTGGTTTCTTTTTCTGGGTCCCCCTTTCCATCACTAGTCATATCTAAATGATTCAGTTGGAAAGAAAGCGGTATAAAATAATGGAATGATAAGAAGTTGCTCAAACTTAATAAAATATAATGACAAAGGTAACAATAAAAATTTCTTAAGTTTCATTTCATCTCTTTAAGATTATTACAACTCCCCCTTCATATAAAAACAACTCTTTATTTGAAAAAAATTAGTTGGCCTCCCTGGAAGAGGTTGAAATAATAAAAATGTCATGCGTGATTTCCTACTTAAATTTTGAGCACAAATGTTCCTGGGGCTCCTAAACAGTTCTAGACCCCGTGCGGCGTACCGGCTGCACCCTCTTCTGAATTTTTGATGCAAGCCAGTAGAAATCTCTGCGAGAGATTTTGAAATGTTTGTATGTCTATTAATGACGAATATAATCAAAAATAATGCATGTTTAAATTATTTGTTTATTTTAACCAACTAACTTCATTTCATTAGGCGCCCAAATCACCGAAGAAATGACCGAGAGCCATTTCTGAACGATTTAAAGTTATTTTCTCTAATGCTTTATATCGTACATCAATAATATTATCTATCAATTATCCCCAAACATCTCATCCCAAAATTCCATTTAAATAAAATAACATCAATTGACGGCGCCATACAATAAAATTACTTTCTAGATAAGTAGTAACGCCATAGCTGGAAAAAGAACATCAAAAGCATTTTAATTCCACTCATATCGTCTGATGAATAAATAGCTTGTATTAAGTAAAGAAAAAAGCACAAGTAACTGGCGATATGATTCGCATGTTAAATGTGATAAATACCAACTACAGTGTTAAAAATGAATGGCCTTCGGTCGCCAGGCACGATAAAATTGTACCTTTATAAAATGTAGTTGAACATTCATTGCGGTTCTGTATCATCAAAATTTTGTTTTTATTTTGAATTGCGACATGTTTATTTTAAAGTAACCACAACAATATGTTTAGTATCTAATACATAACCAATGCAGTGATTTTTTGGTTATACATTTAGTCGTCATACTCATTGGCCTTTTATTACAAATTGAATCTTGTTGTGAAGTGCAGTACAGTACCGATGCAAGTACTGGTTTCTTTTGAAAAGAGCTTTCGCTTTTCTACAGCTACTGTATCTCTCGAGTAATTCCCTTAAGATTTTCGTTTGAGTTAGTTGTAATTGTGTTGTCTTATTTCAATTAGTTGTCGAAATAAAACAAACCTCTGTTGTATTTTAAAATCCAAACAAGAAACAACTAACAATTCCAATTCAGTTGCACATTCCAACAAGTCATAAAATTATAAAATTGAAAAATTTCCATTATTTCCATGCAAGGCATTGGACATTTTATTTGGCAATCGTAGTGTAATTTTTTAGTTATTATAAAATATGCATTTTTATTCTATTCATTTCTTGTGGAATATTATCTAATGACTTTATGTATTTATCTAAGTAAATCGATTCTCTTGATCAGTCGGACATTCCAAGAATATCAAAGTAGGTTTTTGTGGTATATAATACAGGATATTTTTAAGAAATTTCATTTTTTTAGTTTATTATTGATACAGTTACATTTTGTATATGCACGATGTATGTAATAGTCATCCTTAAAAAGAAAGTGCCGTCAAATGAAGCTTGCATATTCGCGCAATTGTTATTATTTATATTATTTCACCCGATCACGCAAATAATCGTATATTAACCGTGATTTTGCCTCATTCAGTAAACACCAGAGTTCAATTTGTTTAAAAAATACAGAATGAGGATGATAAGCGTTATGGGAATGGTGTTAAGTGTATCACTGATATATCAGTTATCACATGAAACGTACTTTCAAATTCAAAAGGGAACATATTCGAAAATTCAGTTGTGCAAAAACAGCACTCCAGTTTATGAAACTTCGGCTAGATCTACCATAGAATGCTTCTCATTCTGTCAAGTTCTTCTTAGGGACCAGTGCAGGAGTTTCAAATATCGCTTTGCAGAGAGAAAATGTTCTGTTTATCAAGATGTCATTCGGTATGATTACATTAGCTTCCCCAGTAAAGAATGCATAGGTTACCAATCAGTAATGGGTTAGTTTTAAATCTTAATAATTTTCAAAAATGTCTTAATTTTAAATAGTTATCCGTGTTCATTACATCATGTAAGACCTGAGTTCGAAGTAAAATTCATTAGAAACTTTGCTTATAACCACATTCCTTCAGATCTTTAAATTTTATTTTTATGTCATACAACATTTTTATGAAAACAAATCGTGAATGTCGAATTATTTTTCACAGGAGGTTCGAAAAGCAATTTAATTTCAAACCCAACATTACTTTAAAATCTCTATTTACGAAATGAAGTTAAGTATTTATTGCAAAGTTTGAGATAAATAAGATAAATATCTCCAATTGTTTTGTTTTTTCGACACAAGTTCACATTAAGCCCTTAGGCATGACAAAGTACCTTTATTGATATAAATAAGATCCGAAATGAATCAGATAAAATTAAAAAAAAAGTGACACAGGTTACGTTGAGTCAGTTAAATAAAATGATTAATATTAATGTATAGCTCATTTATCAACAGATTGTCCAAAAGGATTTAGATATTTAATTGAAGGCATCAAATGTGTCGAAACGCTTATTGGCAGCTGGAATTGGTCCACGGCCAGCACAGCATGCAGTGAACTGTATCCTAGATGTCATCCTGTTATTTTGAATCTCAAGGATGATGCACAACTGTTTTCTCTTTACATCCAAGCAGAGAGTAAAGCATTTAATTTGTATTTATTTATATTTTTACTTTTTTTATTTTGCAATTCATTAATGAACATTTTAAGAAAACATGAATCTTTTACATTAGATAATAAAACAAGTTAAAATTAAGTTGCAAAAATATCTTGGCAGTTCTACCAAATTACCCGAATCCATGCGGGAACTTTTTTTGGACATCTGGAATCAGTTTATACATTAACGGGAAGCGGCAGCCATTCCTATGGAATCCTTTTCCAGGTGTCACACTGCCATTAGAATCTACAACTCCTTGGAATTACGGAGAACCAAATTCTCCTGCAAATGGCCTAATTTATTGTATGACATTCATGTACAATATCGGAATAGATGATGTCTTTTGCTCTGACTTGCAGTGCGTCCTCTGCGAATTGGACTTGATTAGACAATTTTAACTTAATTCGAATGGAATAAAACTTTCCAGTTATTAATTTAGCTTTGTTTTTGAAACAGATTTCTGTAATGACTATAATCGAGTCAATAAGTTTAAATCTGCTTTCCAGTTCTAAAAAAAATTTTTCTTTCATTGTTTACAGTGTCGTATTGTCTGAATCTGATTCTTTAGGATGGCTTTAGTATTTACCAGTGTTGTGCAGTATCGAATTACATGTAATTCGTTACTGTAATTAATTACATTTTTTGGTAATTTTTACTTGTAACAGTTACAAAAAATTTTTGTTACTTTTACTTGTAACAAATTACTATTTTCGGCCATACTTTTAATTCGTTACCTTTTTTGCACAAGACGTTACAAAGTAACATAAATAAAATTTTAAAATAAAAAAACTAATTTAAAATTAAAATTCTAGATTGTTATTCTTTGGTTTGTTCGAAAACCTTCTTCTTTCCCATCATCGCTCATTTGTTATTGTTGTTATCGCCGGTCGTTTTTGTTAAATCGGAAATTGTTGATTAGTCATACCGAAGCTTTTTTAATATATAATATTGTATACATATAATAATATAAGATTTAATATATCCTAGTATGGATTCATTTGAAGCCAGTTTGATTGTCGTTAGCAAAGATAAGAGAAACAAGGGTGAAGATAGTCCGTGGCCGTATTTGAACAAAATGTTCAGATTTCAATCAAAGGAAAATCATATAGATATGCATGCCTACTCTGCCAACAAAAAAAAACTATATGTTCAGCATATGAAGGTTCTTCATCTAACTTGAAGAAGCACGTGGAACGCATGCATCCAACAGAAGTTAAGGAATATGGGATATCTGTTGCCAACGGTTGTCAAGCTTCATGAGAAACTGGTAGCCAGAGTAGCATCTTCTAATGAAGCAATGGTGGACGAGCTGAAAGCATCTCATTCATCTGATGCTGACAGTGTTGAAGACAATTTCTTCAATTGCACAAGGTCAAGTGATATTCTGATGCAGTATCTTCAAGACCGATCAGATGACATGAACATTATTTATCCAGTTGAACGCTCCTCTGCCAGCTAGTGCAGCTGTTTAACGCTTATTCAGCTCTGCTGGTATGAACAGCCGAAGGACCATAATGAGTGACAAACTATTCGAGGACAAAATTAACAAATGCTTGTGATTGTAATAAATAATAATAAAAACACCAAAAGAATGCATTAGTTCAAATGTTATCACTTAATGACTGTTAATACTAGCAGTTAATACCAATAATTGTTTTAACGTTAATAGAAACAATTCCTTTTAAATAATACGGAATGGTGTATGATCACAATAATGGCGGCATGAAAGTTACTTGTAATTTTTACTTAAAAGTAACTTTTGGATGCTGTAACTTTTTACTTTTAATTGAGTAACTTTTTGAGACAATACTCTTACTTATACTTAAGTAGCTTTTTGAGCTATTACTTTTACTTGTAACTAATTACCGAAATGAGGTAATTTTTACAACACTGGTATTTACAAACAAAACATTTTTCGGGAGAGGACACGCCACTTCTTTTGCACCGTATATTTCTCAATATATTTAATGTGGCTTTGTTGAAAAACATTCAAGCATTGAGCTTTTTTTGGAACATTGAATGTTTTTTCGTGAATAAACATAATGAATAAGGTTTAAAGTCTAAATTTAGAATTTTGGGTTCCTCCGAACGACGCTAAAGGTTGCCACAACACTGCTGATGATGCTACATAAATACACCAATAAATGAATTATTATTATTAACATTATTATTATTATTATTGTTATTATTGTTATTAGTATTATTATTATTATTATTATTATTATTATTATTATTATTATTATTATTATATTATTATTATTATTATTATTATTATTATTATTATTATTATTATTTATTATTATTATTATTATTATTATTATTATTATTATTATTATTATTATTATTATTATTATTGTTATTGTTATTGTTATTGTTATTGTTATTGTTATTGTTATTGTTATTGTTTTGTTATTGTTATTGTTATTGTTATTGTTATTGTTATTGTTATTGTTATTGTTATTGTTATTGTTATTGTTATTGTTGTTGTTGTTTTTTGTTGTGTGTTGTTGTTGTTGTTGTTGCTGTTGTTGTTGCTGTTGCTGCTTTGTTGTTGTTGTTGTTGTTGTTGTTGTTGTTGTTGTTGTTGTTGTTGTTGTTGTTGTTGTTGTTGTTGTTGTTGTATTATACTCCAGTATTTTCTGGAATAGTGTGGAGGCAGTTCAACGTTTCATAGGAGTTTTATAATTACGTTATTCGTTATTTTGACTTTTTTTAATGCGTTTCATTTGGGAAGCATTTATGAAAGTAGAGGGAAACATTCATGGGAAAGCAAGTACGAGAGAAAATGAAACAAAAGAAATATAACAGTAAAGCAAATCATCGATTTTTTCGAACTAAAAGTTCAAGAACAATCAAAAAGCGATTGAAGTCAAACTAAAATTTTAAAACATGAAAAAGTACCAGCTGACCTCTCTTCGGGAATCCAGATTTTTATAAAACGATTAATAAATGAGAATTTTGTGGCGTCGATTCTGCACATGTCTGATTGTAGTTTTAAGATATGACCACGTGTCATGTGTTAATAAAAGAATTTAAGGCAATATAAAAGGGTTTGGCAAATCCGTGCAATATTTTGAAATATAAATCTAAAATAATGCCTCGTCGTTGAAGAGTCCGAGAAGTTTGAGACGGATGAGATAGTGGTTTTTTCGAACTGCTGGAATGGATTTGATAAATCCTCTTTGCACATATTCGATATGTTCAATAAAATATGCCCAACAAATGAAAAATACATAAAACAATAGAACTAGATGGTTTAAAACAATTGAAATGATGATCAGCGCAAGGGTGACCCGTCATAACAGCCTGGCGACAATATAGCCCCGTTAAAATAGCCCGGCGACAAAATAACCCAGGACAAATTAGCCCCGTCAATGTATTAACAAAACTTTTGTGAGTTGAATACATTAACCGATAACTGATTCCAAATTTAATTCGAAGTTAATGGTTTGAATGCTTTTATGACCGTTTTGAGTTTAATTGGTATCATGGAATTTCATTAAGTTGAAGGATTCCGGCTACTTCCTCACTTTACATGGACTTTCAAGTTTGTATTTAACATAAATTATCGATTGACAATCAACATGTGCAATCTGCACAAATATAATTTACCAGATACTCATTAAGTCACAAAGGTTCCTTTGATCGTTTAATTTTTTTTGATCCTTCCCCGAGTTCAATGTGTACAGCGAAGGGTTTGTTTGGAATTGGAATTTAATCTATGTTAACGATTGACAACATATTCGAGCCACACAAAGTGAATCACCTTATCGGACTCACCTTATCAAGTCATATGAACATGTAACAAATCCACAATGAACCAATATTACCGCTATTTCGTCCTGAGCTATTCTGTCGCCGGGCTATTATTAATATTAATATTATTATTATTATTATTATTATTATTATATAATAGGGTCACAAATTAAATTGTAAATAATATAATGTAGTGGACTGTATTTTGATGACATTGCTCCAAAGCAATGTAATATTATTTTACAAATGTAATCTCACTAATTAACTCAGGGCCGCCTAGAGCCAACAAGGGCCACGGGCCCGGACATCATTGCGGGTACCTTGTCAAAATACATTCAATTCCGGATATCAAGTCGGTTACAGTCAAGTTTCGGATACAGTCAAGCTCTCTTGCACCGTGTAAACTATGCGTAGTTACTATTTTCGATTATAGTAAATATGCGGTTATAGTCAAGTCAACAGCTTACAGTTTCGGACTTTACTATATCCGGACTTGACTGTATTTAGACATTTGTCGCTATAATAAAACCTGTAAATCGAGATAAATATTATATTCAACGTTCAACGTTCGTGCGTTGTGCTAAATTAAAATATAGAAAGGACTTTTGCAAAGGTAAACGCTGTTCGTCATCTAATTTGAATTTATTTGTTTTTCAGTTAATCAAAATGATAGTAATTTTTTGTGGTCAAACATGCGGCGAGGCGCTTAAGATTTTTACATCATTTAGATCAAAAATCAACTTTAGCAGTAATCTAGTGCATATGACTCCACAGAAATACAAATGATGGTAAATCAAACCTTTCCTGCTGGGGAACAACACAAATAAAAGGACCTGTAATGGGTCGGTCCGTTTCACCTAAAATGGTGTGGGCGTCCTACACCACCTTACCCTAGCATCTCACAGCAGAATACAGAGTTTATACACCCTACGTGAAATGGACTGTTAGTTCGGCAGTATATAATCTAAAACTGTGAGGCTTTTAGGACATTAAATTCTGTCGCCAACGGTAAACGATGAGAGGAGCAAAAATTGACTTGATCGGGCCGGCCGGGCCCCCTGGCATTGACCCCCTGACCCCCCCTCTCGGCGTGCCTGAATTAACTCAACAAGTGATTGATCACTAATGACGAGCATGTTCTTTTTAGTCGCGTGTTCTAAGAGCATCGAAACTCTTTCGATAAAAGCTCTCTTGTGATTTGAAATAATTAATCACTTTTCTTTGTTTTAAAGATTTTGATTTATAACGACCTTAAAAAAAAAAAAAAAATCGGTCAATAAAAATTATTTCATTAATTAAATTATTCAGTTATGCTGTTAATGGCATCACGAATGCTCGAGCATGGTACGACAATCACTGCTCGCAGAGGTCTGACAAGTCACTTATAATAACTCTTCATAAAAACTAGATTAAATTACCTTTTGTCAACCTTTAAATTAGTGCATTTCTTCATTTCATCATCTTCCACGGCAAAATACATGCTTCCGACAAAATATCTCACTTATTCACTTAAACAACATTTTTACATTGCAATTTCGTATCACAAGACATTTCATGTAGCAGGTTAAACTTAACAATCTGCTCGTTATTGAGTTATTTCAATAAACATATTGAAATAACTAATAATAAATATGGAAATGCGTACACAACATTACACCCTCCTTAAATCTGTTCGTCCCGAACAGACAGCTCCCCGTGATACATCGCCAGACGGCGGATTTGTGCCACCTTCATTTTTACTCTCGGGGCACAATCTCTAACATGGTGCCCATGTACCACCATTGTTTCAATGCGAGTCTGTCGTCCTCTCGTATCTCCACAAAAACGCTTTATGAAAAAGATCAACAAAACAAACAACAACACTAAAGGCTCGCCCGGAATCTCCGACGACCTCTGAAGGCCAGAAAGCCCGCCCTGGCTGAGAACTCTACAAATGAACTCCTCAGACATTGATCCAACCCCCTCAACCTCGGACTCACTCCATGGAAGCAACAATATGCTTTCTCCCAAAGTTCTTCCATCTACAATTTCCTCGGTCTCTTTCTCAACCGAAACCAGTTACCTTTTTCGTGACACCAGCTCCAAAGCAATCCAAAGACGCGAAACAGCTTTTAAATGCTGCAGATAATTCATCCCTGAAGCTTTGCATAAACGGATCAATAAACAAATAATCCTCTGGATCTTGACCCTGGTCTATTATCCACAACTGCAGGCGATCCTGCAATTCTGTCCTGGACCCTTTCGAATCCATTTGCCTCAACTTAAGTTCACGCCTCATTTCAGCAACATTTAATTCTTATAAGATCTCGCTCATAACTTACTTTTTGGATCCCACTCCTGACACCAATGAATTAACCCGGGGGTCCGCAAATTAGTAAATTAACTAATAAGTTTATTAGAGCAAGTATTCAGTTAACAGAACTGAATAACAGAAGTTAAATGTTGAAGGATTTGAGATGCAAATGGATATTTGGGCTTCTGAGTTGTCTGGACTCTTGATGAGTGTCAGGTAATTAGCGAGAATGCTTTCTATAGCAATAATAATGCTAATAAAATATTAATATAATAAATATAATAATAAAATAAAATAATAAAAATAAAACTTGCATGAAAAAGATACCATTAATTATATTAAATATAAATTTAATTATATTGGCAATATAAACTTAATTAATCTCAAAAACTGCATATACAACAATATAAAAGGCGTATAAGTAGGTTACCTTCATCTTCAAAATGTCCGGGTAGACCATTGAAATGTAAATTTCAATTACGTACTGTTTATTCCACACATTTTTTTTCAAAACCTTCTCTTACTTCACTATTCTGAAGTTAAATTTCATCTCGCTAGTACTTTCAATCACGAAACAGACACTTCACCAACAAAGATCCTCAGGCTGCAATGAAATCATTCGGGGCGCCGATGTTTGTGGGGGAACAACTTTAACAGTTTTAACTTTATATTGAATCCAAAAAAACTAATTTTTGCTATTTATTTCAATTTTGGCAACTTATTAATTTCAAAAACAAAAACTAATACCCCTCTCCAATAAATCTTTTTTTTATTGCAGCTATTCTTAAACCCAATTTGCGCAATCACAAGACCATGGATTATTTGGTGCAGTTATAAATTATTCAACGATGTTCATTTGTTTGAAATGACGAAATGGTGAAATACATGGAACATTTACGCCTGAAATATTTGCTAGGTCTCTACAAGATACAATCAGAATTATTTGCAGTTTAAATATAAGGTAACAGTTGAATGTAACGCTGGAAAGATGACAAAAGTAATAATCAATGTCATAATGTTATTGTTGTAAAATTAGTTTTTGGAAATTAATTAAGTTTATATTGCTAAAATAATTAAATTTATATTTCATTATATTTGGTATCTTTTTCGGGCACGTTATATCTCTATTAATGCTGTAGAAAGCATTCTCGCTAATCACCTGACATTCAGCGAGAATCCAAACAACTTATAAGCCCAAATATCCATTTGCATCTTCTACCTCAATTCCTTAAACTCTTAACTTCTGCTATTCATTTCCGTTAACTGAATACTTGCTTAATAAACTTACTCTAAAACTTACTA
The DNA here is from genome assembly GCA_021613335.1 of Whitmania pigra. Lineage (NCBI taxonomy): Eukaryota > Metazoa > Annelida > Clitellata > Hirudinida > Haemopidae > Whitmania > Whitmania pigra. The sequence goes on along the minus strand of JAJTWR010000032.1, from coordinate 1,455,062 downwards.
GTTCCCGGACTCCAGGTTATTTAATTATTATTACAAAATGTCTCCAAATTAAAAGTTGCCTGCATCTACCTAGTATTCAAAATGCAAAATATCTTTCTAAGTGCATTTATGGCATGTCAATTTCACAGAGAACGCAAATTTCAGTTATACATGGGTAATCATCCAAGCCCAATACATCCATTTGAGGAATGCAATAAACTATTCCATCTGGATCAGAATTTGGTTCGCCAGGTGCCCATGGAGTTGTCGATTTCAAATAGCGAACAAAACCGGGAAATGGATTCCACTGGAATGGTTGTCGCACACCATTAATGTAAGGACGGATGCCTGCTGTCCAATAGTTATATGTCCAAGTGCCAATGAACGTTACACACTTAGGCAAAACTGGAATTATAATAATGTGATATATATGTTGCTTTGGTTAATTTGATTTTATTTTTAAAAAATTGAAACAAATCTATAAAAAATAAAGATTCGGAGATTTAGAAATTAAAATAGTAGATAATTGATCTAAAAATAAACAAAAACATTTTTTTGCTATTTGATTTCATTGAAAATTATGAGTGATCTTCAGACGCAAAAATCAATTTCTGTGGCACTAGGAATTTAATTTTGCCAATCCGAAATTGTTATACTTTTAACTTTTGTAATTTGGACCCTTCTGAGTCACGTCGTATACTACAATATTAACGCTTGCACCTTCACTTACTTTTTTGTAATGTTAATTATACTAATTATTAAACTAATGTGTATCGCAGACCTCGTTTGAACATGTCTCGGGTAGAATCACATTTTCAACAAACAGTTGCACAATAGCAGTTATCTAAAGCAATGGTCCCCAACCCCCGGTGCGTGGATCAAATGGTACCGGGCCGCCTAAGGAACAATAAATTATTTCCATTTCATTAACAAAATTAAAATAGTTTGTAGGGCTTAAGAACAATCGCTGCAATATCTATATCAGGAAGATCTGCATGAGGATTTGCTATGTTCACTATCTTTGTTAACCAACAGGAACATAACTATTCAATTCGCTGAATGGTTATATATCAGGAAAACTAAAATGGTCATTTTATGTCGGCATATGCATAGACAGAACTGCTGCCATGACCGTACGACTGTCAGGTTTAACTGATCGGATTAAAGAGGTTGTACCTGAAAGTGAATCTACTCATTGGATCATTCACAGGGAAATGCTGGCAAGCCAAAAATGTTATTGATCGATGTCATTAAAGTTATTAACCTCATTTTGATGGAAGCACACGCCCTCAACTCGCGCATGTTTGATCAGCTTTATGAGGAGATGGACGCAGAGCAAAAATGCCTGCTCTTACACACAGAAATAAGATGGCTATCTATCCAGAGGCAAATCGCTAACCAGAGCTTTTGAATTGCGAGAGCCATTGCAAAGATTTCTCTCAGAAAAGAAGTCACCGTTGGCAGCACATTTCGGTGACAAGGTATGGGTCGCAAAACTAGCTTACCTGTGTGATATATTCAGCCTGCTCAATGAACTCAATCTGTCCCTTCAGGGGAAAACTGGAGTTGTGGAGAAAGCGCGTGAACAGAGTCATTATGGACATGTTTCAACAAAGTGGGGATTTTATGCGAGACTGAACCTGAGCATTCAATCTCCAAGTTGATGACGGATCACCTGACTTTACCCACCCCCCTCCCCCGCCGAGCGGGCCGCGGTGATAAATAGGTTGGGGAACAATGATCTAAAGGACTGGAGCTATTTATGATTGCTTCTTCAACGAGTTCTCAGACTTAATGGCCAGACCAGATGTTCTGAGTGAGCATGTCGTTGTCTGTAGAGACTTCAATATCAGGATAGACCGAGGATCTTGATTGGTGTTTTTTCAGACAACGGCTTTATTCAAGTGCGTTGATCGACCAGCCCATGAAAATGGAGGCATTCTTGACGTCGTTGCAGTATGCTCGGCATCTCCGGCGCCAGTGATCAACGTGTTCGAAACCGGCCTGTCCTATCATCTGCTGCTGGATTGGAGGTTGTCGTTGGGGCGATCCCCTCCCGTTTAAAAAACTCACTTGCAACGACCCTGGAGGAATTTCAACTTGAATGACTTCCTCTGGGCTCTCAACATCTCCCCTCTTAAGACTTACGATGTTCGTGATATCGTCGGGGCTGCGGCTATGGACCCTTCACATACTTTTTTGTTATGTTAATTATACTATTATAAATCAAATACGTAAAGTATGAAATGAAAAATTAAACATAATTTATAATTACTTTCGGCTTGAAAATATTGATAAGCCATATCCGCATCCAACATGCAATCCAAAATGATTGGATGAGACAGAGGATGCAAGTTATTGCACTGAGTTCTAGCCTCAGACCAATTCCAAGCTCCAATCTTCATTTGGACGCACTTGTTAACTTCGATTAAATATCTGAATCCACTTGGACAATCTATTTAGTTTTTTTTGACATTTATTAATTACAAAATATTCATACTGAAACCATTAAATTACCAAAATTAGAATATTCTAAATATAGATGACCGAAATCACATGAACTTAATGTAAACTATAAAATAGTTTGTCTAAATAGCAGCCTATCAATCCCTTCGAAATAAACCTGAGGTAATTTTTCTGATTTCAACAATTTTTTAAATTTCTGTATATATATCTAAATAAACATACTCTAATATATATCTATGTTCAGTTCAATAAAAAAATTATAAGATCTTGCCGGGCATAATCTGGTAGCCTTTGCATGTTCCATTAACATTTTCATTGTAGTCATAACGAATGACATCCTGATAAAGAGCACATTTTGATTCTCTTCGTATATATCTGAAGCTCTTGCAATTGTTTCCAAGTTGAATTTGACAAAATCTGAAACATTCGATCGCTGACCTGGCTGATCTTTCATAATTCGGAGTACCACTTTTGCACAGATTGATATTCGAATAGGACCCTTTCTGAAGACGAACAGTCATTTCGCTTGACGTGCTGTAACATAAAGACCACCACACTGTCATAAGAATGATTGAGTAGATCATAGAATTTACGTTATTTCCTGAAAATATATGCATTACGTATAATTTCAGATTTAAGTTAATCAATAGGGTATTGATATTGACATCACTTTACTTGCTAGTATTCCGTTTTATAGCGCATGTTGATGATGATGATGATGACAATATCGACTGATCAAATGGCTTTGCTTTTTCACATGGCAACGTTGCGTGTCTTCAAGTTCATTGTTTGCGGTAATTCCTGCAAAGCTGCACTGTGTTGTATTGTGATGCCGCATTTGAATGAGCGTTCACTTTTAGTTGTTATGTTGGTTATCGTTGGTTTACTGGCGGCTTGTATTTTACGAAATTATAGGGAAACATTCGTGGGAAAGCAATGACGAGCGAAAATGAAACAAAAGAAATGTAACAGTAAAGCAAATCATCGATTTTTTCGAACTAAAAGTTCAAGAACAATCAAAAAGCGATTGAAGTCAGCATGCGAAACTAAAATTTAAAAAAATGAAAAAGTACCAGCTGACCTCTCTTCGGGAAGCGAGTTCCAGATTTTTATAAAACGATTAATAAATGAGAATTTTGTGGCGTCGATTCTGCACATGTCTGATTGTAGTTTTAAGATATGACCACGTGTCATGCGTTAATAAGAGAATTTAAAGCAATTCAAAAGGGTTTGGCAAATTCGTGCAATATTTTGAAATATAAATCTAAAATAATGCGTCGCCGTTGAAGAGTCCGAGAAGTTTGAGACGGATGAGATAGTGGTTTTTTCGAACTGCTGGAATGGATTTGATAAATCCTCTTTGCACATATTCGATATGTTCAATCAAATATGCCCAACAAATGAAAAATACATAAAACAATAGAACTAGATGGTTTAAAACAATTGAAATGATGATCAGCGCAAGGGTGACCCGTCATAACAGCCTGGCGACAATATAGCCCCGTTAAAATAGCCCGGCGACAAAATAACCCAGGACAAATTAGCCCCGTCAATGTATTAACAAAAATTTTATGTGTTGAATACATTAACCGATAACTGATTCCAAATTTAATTCGAAGTTAGTGGTTTGAATGCTTTTATGACCGTTTTGAGTTTAATTAGTATCAGGGAATTTCATTAAGTAGAAGATTAATCGTCTAAAATATTATTAGGATTCCTGCTACTTCCTCACTTTACATGCACTTTTCAAATTTGTATTAAATATAAATTATCGATTGACAATCTGCAATTGTGCAATCTGCACAAAGATAATTCACTAGACACTCATTAAGTCATACAGGTTCCTTTGATCATTTAATTTCTTTTGATCCTTCCCCGAGTTCAATGTGTACAATGAAGGGTTTTATTTGGAATTTAATCTATGTTATCGATTGACGTACAACATATCCGAGCCACACAAAGTGAATCACCTTATCGGACTCACCTTATCACGTCATGTGGACATGTAACAAATCCACAATGAACCAATATTACCGCTATTTTGACGGGGCTATTTCGTCCTGAGCTATTTTGTCGCCGGGCTATTCTGACGAAGCTGTTTTGACGGGGTGCCCAGCGCAAGCTCAAGCATGACCTTTGCTATTTTATTCTATAATTTAAATTTATTTGGATGCACAAAATTTATTTTACCTCTGACATTTTATGCTTTTCATGCTGCCGCAATAGAAGTCTTTTCTATGAACGTGTCTCTCACAAATCACAATCAGCATTGATCAAAAGCGCTTCGTAAAACTTTCTAATTTTTTCTAAAAGTTTAGAAAAGCGTTGATAACAATATTCCCAGAAATTGTTTCAAATTTAAGCAGCAAAAAAATCAGTAATTCTGATGTTAAATTAAGAATTTGAAAATATGCATTAGCGTTTTAAAGCAACAGGTTTAAAATTTAAGAAATTATGATATCAATGACATTCCGGGTCACATCACAACATATGGAGATAAATTCAGTGTAGAACATGTCAATAACATGTCAAAACGTGTGACCTTAGCAGAGAACGCATAGTTGAACCTTGCAGTAAAAATCGTCTAGATCAGGGCCAACCTGAAATTGGCTTTATCAGTTCTGACAATATTTGGATCAACTTACACCTGTGAATCATCATTTTCAATTACGAACATTATCAAGTCTAAAAATCGAAGTCAATTAACTGATGTACATCTTGGAAATTGATTGAGAATTGCAATTACTAGCTATTCTCCAAATATCAAAGAAGTCATGAAGGACAAGCAGTTCCATGCATTCACACTAAATAAAAAGTCTGACTTAACACTTGTAGATTGTTCATCTAATAGAATTAAATTTAACTGAATTTAACACAGCATTTTATTATTAATTCATTACTACTACATTAATAATTCATTTATTATTAAACATAACTAAAATAACTAAAATACAATAAAATTTTAAAATATTATCGACTAGTCAACAATAATAACAAATCTTAAAATTAAAAATCTAACAAATCTTATGAAAAAAATAAAATAAATTACTTATATACTGTTCATTAAAAGAAACAAAATATGGAAAATGTCTTTCCAAAATGGAGACAAAATCCAAAAACACAGGCTTGCAGGTGGTCAAAAGCAGGCTTGATTTTTTACAAACTCTTCCAAATGCTTACGACGCTCCCCCAGACCCCCTAATCAGTGCTCGCATGACTTTGACCCTTGTGGACCTCCACCTATCTGAAAATAATCTATTGTGGACCCAAGCAAAAAACGTTTGAGTACCCCTGGTGTAAACCATGTGTAGCTTACTATTTTCGATTATAGTAAATATGCGGTTATAGCCAAGTCAACAGCTTACAGTATCGGACTTGACTATATCCGGACTTGACTGTATTTAGACATTTGTCGTTATAATAAAACCTGTAAATCCAGGTAAATATTATATTCAACGTTCGCGCATACATTGTGCTAAATTAAAATATAGAAATGACTTTTGCAAAGGTAAACGCTGTTCGTCATCTAATTTGAATTTATTTGTTTTTCAGTTAATCAAAATGATAGTAATTTTTTGTGGTCAAACATGCAGCGAGGCGCTTTAAATTAGCCAACTCTAATCATGTAAGATTTTTACATCATTTAGACCAAAAATCAACTTTAGCAGTAATCTAGTGTATATGAATCCACAGAAATACAAATGATGGTAAGTCAAACCTTTCCTGCTAGGGAACAACACAAATAAAAGGATCTGTAATGGGTCGGTCCGTTTCGCCTAAATTGGTGTGGGCGTCCTGCACAACTTACCCTATCTTCTCACAGCAGAATACAGAGTTTATACACCCTACGACGTAGGGCCTACGTGAAATGGACTGTTCATTCGGCAGTATATAATGTAAAACTTTGGGGCTATGAGGACATTAAATTCTGTCGCCTACAGTAAACGATGAGAGGGGCAAAATTGACATGATCGGGCCGGTCGAGCCCCCTGGCAGTGATCCCCTGAGCCCCCTCTCGGCGTGCCTTAATTAACTCAACAAGTGATTGATCACTAATGACGAGCATGTTCATTTTAGTCGCGTGTTCTAAGAGCATCGAAACTCTTTCGATAAAAGCTCTCTTGTGATTTGAAATAATTAATCACTTTTCTTTGTTTTAAAGATTTTGATTTATATTGTCATTAAAAAAAAAAACAAAAAAATCGGTCAATAAAAATTATTTCATTAATTAAATTATTCCGATATGCTGTGAATGGCAATCAATCACTACTCGGAGTGGTCTGACAAGTCACTTATAATAACCTGTTCATAAAATCTAGATTAAATTATCTTTTGTCAATCTTTAAATTAGTGCATTTCTTCATTTCATCATCTTCATCACGGCACATGCTTCCGACAAAATATCTCACTTATTCACTTAAACAACATTTTTACATTGCAATTTCGTATCACAAGACATTTCATGTAGCAGGTTAAACTTAACAATCAGCTTGTTTTTGAGTTATCAAAATAAACATATAAAAAGCGCATAAGTAAGTCACCTTCAACTTCAAAATGTCCGGGTAGAACATTGCAATGTAAATTTCAATTATGTACTGTTCATTCCACACATTTTTTTTAAAACCTTCCATTACTTCACCATTCTGAAATTAAACTTCATCTCGCTAGTACTTTCAATCACGAAACAGACACTTTACCGACAAAGATCCTCAGGCTGCAATGAAATCATTCGGGGCGCCGATGTTTGTGGAGGAACAACTTTTACATTTTTAACTTTGCAGTGAATCCAAAAATACTAAATTTTGCTATTCATTTCAATTTTGGCAACTTAATCATTTCAAAAACAAGAACTAATACCCCTTTCCAATAAATCGATTTTTTATCATAGCTTTTCTTAAACCCAATTTGCACAATCACAAAATTATGGACCAATATGTTATTTGGCGCAGTTATAAATTATTCAACCATTTTTAATTATTTGAAATTTATTTGTTTATATATTTGAAATTTATTTGTTTATTTATTTGAAATTTATTTGTTTATTTATTTGAAATTTATTTGTTTATTTATTTGAAATTTATATGTTTATTTATTTGAAATTTATTTGTTTATTTATTTGAAATTTATTTGTTTATTTATTTGAAATTTATTTGTTTATTTATTTGAAATTTATGTTTATTTATTTGAAATGACGAAATGGTGAAATACATGGAACATTTACAATTGAAATATTTGCTAGGTCGCTACAAGATACAATCAGAATTATTTGCAATTTAAATATGAGGTAGGAGTTGAATATAATATGCTGGAAAAGATAACAAAAGTAATAACCAATGTCTTTATGTTATTATTACAAAGTGTCTCCAAATTAAAAGTTGCCTGCATCTACTTATTATACACAATGCAAAATATCCTTCTAAGTGCATTTATGGCATGTCAATTTCACAGAGAATGCAAATTTTAACAGAGCATGGATCAATCCCGCCCAAGCGATTTCTCCCGTCAAAAGATTGATTATATTTTTATTAAATTGCTTGGCAGACGCCAATTTCTATCGAAAAGCCGAAGTCAGTTTACATATTTACATTTGATGGTTCCCATGACTACTCTAATCTCATTCTACGAAACTGTTTGGCCGAGTTTTTTATTTGCTACGAGTTACGATATTCGAACTGCTCATTGCTTGTAGTCGCTTATGCGGATGAAAGTTTTTTAAAATGATTAAATCCATTTAACTTCTTATTTTTTACATCAACAAAGTGACATTGTCATTGTCGTTGTCGTTATCGTAATCGTAAATATTATATAATAAGGTCTCGGCATATTGACTTTAAAATTAGCCGAAAAGAAGCAATATGTCAGAACGACAAATTTTAACAACATTTCTAATGAAATTAGTAACGTTAGAAATAGTGCAAGCGCTTTTTTTATTCAAACAGTAGGACGTGTTGTTTACCCGAGCGGTATTTTGTAACAACTTTAATTTTAATTTAAGTAATTTTCCGCCTCTTATAGAAAGGTGAACGTATATTAAAATGAAGTAATTTGTTTTTCATCATCATTCAAGTTTTATTATTCGGTTTATTTTGATCAAATTCATGGGCACAAATAATAATAAGTAATCATCCATCATCTAACAACTTTCAAAATATTGCCACAAAAAGAGGTGTAACTTAAGAAAACATTTAACTAATAAATATTTAATAAGAAATCATGTCGGCTACCACCAGGAAAACCAATTGCAGAGCGATGTCGTGAACACTAAATTAAATTAACAAAATGTCTGAAATGTCTATAAAACAAAATGTTTATAAAAACAAACTTTGAAAAATAAAAAATGATCTTCAAAAATATTAATTAATTCCAAGAACAACCAAAATCAGCCCGCAATGATCCCCGTCAATATCATTTTCCAAATCATCTCAGTTATGCAACGGACTATAATCAAATAACCAATATCATTTGATATGAAATCCCTGAATCTTTCAGAAGTCTCTGTAGGTTTTGAGGACATGAATGACTGAGTGGGATGTTGGCTTTGAAGACAGAGTTGTTATAATCTTGTTTGTGGCAATATTTTCTTACATTTCCATAACAATCTTTTAAAAATTACGAGTTCATTCTTAATTTACAATATAAGTATGAATTAAGCAGACGTATTATATCAGGGGTCTCAAACTCAAATTGCTCCGCGGGCCAAGTGATGACTTCTAAAGTTCCTCGAGGGCCGCATAGCCATAACTTGTTTAAAATGATAAAAAGTTAATAAACAAGACAACGTAATAAGAACATAGTGCTTTACAAACTTTCTAAAATCCATTTATTACAAATGTAATGTAGTCAATTTATGTTTCGTTTTTGTATTTGGTTAACTTAGGTTTCAGTCACTTTCTGTACTGACTGCTGACCTGGCAGCGTTTTGCGTCAACAAGGGCATCAATATTAGGCTTGATTTTGTGAGAAGAAACCAATCTCAGTGTTGCTTGCAAATGTTCATTAGTGAGCTGTGATCTCAGTACAGACTTGTTAACTTTCATGGATGAAAAAAATTGTTCACATGCACATGTACTGCCAAACATTGCAAGAATCCTTGCAGTAGCAGAGAGTAACCTTGGAAATCTTTCTCGTGAAAGAAACGTGTGGAATTCGGGAATCCCTACTTCTGCATATTTCTGCTTCAAGATAGTATCACACTGGAGTTCCACCAACTCCATTTGCAATTCCTCTGCAACAGTGTCAATTTCTACAGCAAACGGCGTCGAAAAAAGTTGAAATTGTGGCTCCAGTAACTTAAAGTCTGCAAAACGCACATCAAACTGTTGAAGTAACACAGACATCAAATCTGCATATTCTTTCAAGCATTTGGGTTCAACTTTGCCTAAGGAATTCAGAGTTGAAAAATGGGCCAAATTGCCCTCACCAAGTTGCTTCATCCACAAACGTAGTTTAACTCTGAAGGATTTCACACTGTCGTACATCTGTGTAATAACCTGTTGTTTACCTTGAAGCTTTATGTTCAGTGTATTCAAGTGATCTGTAATATCAGTTAGAAAGGCAAGATTGCATTGAAATGTAGACTCAGTCAGTAAAGGAACTGCCTTATTTTTCATTGTCATGAATGAAGCGATTTCATGTCTAAGTGCAAAGAAACGCTTCAAAACATTTCCACGACTTAGCCATCTTACTTCAGTGTGATACATAAGTTCCCCATACTCAGCTTCCATATCTGCAAGAAATGACGTGAACTGCCTGTGATTCAGCCCCCGAGAACGTATATAGTTGACTGTTTTAACTACTACATCCATCACCTCTTTCATCTGTATGCTTTTACTACAAAGGGCTTTTTGATGCAAAATGCAGTGTATACTAGTGAAATTGATTCGTGGTGTTTCAAGGCTGTTTAATTTGTTTTTCACCAATCCAACAACGCCTACACTTTGAGAACACATTGATGGTGCACCGTTTGTGGCCAAAGATACAAGTTTATCCCATGGCAAGTTATACTTCTCAATGCATTTTTCCAGGGCTTGAAATAAATCACGTCCAGTTGTGGTACCCTTCAATGGTAATAGTTCCAGGAATTCTTCTGTCACATTTAAATTGCGGTCCACACCTCTAATAAACACAGCACATTGTGCGGTATCTGACACATCTGTGCTCTCGTCGAGAGCAATTGAAAATGCTTCAAAGTCCGTAGCCGTTTCAGTTAATTGCTTCTCCACATTTGCTGCTAAATCTGTAATCCTGCTGGCTACTGTATTGGCTGACAAGCTTAGGCCTTCAAACAGTTTCTTTTGATTCGGACACAAAATTTCACTTGCAGTTAAAAGACATTCTTTTATGAACGAACCCTCAGTAAAGGGTCGTGATGACTTTGGTATCATCTCACTTAATGTAAAACTTGCTCTCACAGAATCCTCGTTGGACTGGTTAATTTTGGTGAAGAAACTTCTTTGTTTGTATAATGCTGATTTAAGTTGAATAACTTTATCCTCTCTGACTTTGCCGGTGTACGCGTCATATTTCACACGGTGCATTGTTTCGTAGTGTCGGCGAACGTTGAACTCCTTCGGAACCGCTATCGTTTGATGAGAAACGAGACATTGAATTTCATCGCTGACTTCGGTCACAAAATATAAATCCTCCCATCTGACTTGAAAAACTCTCTTTTCGTCTGCGAGTTTTCTTTTTTTCGAAACAGAAGACATGGGCACTTGTTTTCAAACAATATAGTAAAATCAAATTTATACAATGCAGCAAACAGTGAATAAACCGGCTGTCCGCTTTGAGCGCTACACGAAAATCAATCGAAGGACTACGAATAAATATGTAGGTAAGATTTTCTCCTGGTTAAGATGGCGCTTTCCAAAAGTTCAAACACTGGCAATAAAACAATTAAAAATTGTAATGTAAATTTTTATTAATATGTATTCGTCGCGGGCCGCGTGTTTGAGACCCCTGTATTATATCATAGAGAAAAAGAATAAATAATTAAGAAATTGATATTTATTTATTTAAATGTCAAACCTATAAACCTTTGATAATGTAGAATTCTTACCTTCGCACTGCTGATTAATGCATAGGGGATGCTAATAATAAAATAATAAAAGCTCGATAAGTGTAACATTTGTCTGCCTTCGTTCAATGTGATGTCTGTGGATGATTCATTTACAAAAATATTTTTATCTGCAATAATAATTTAATGATGATAACAACAGCAACAACAACAACAACAACAACAACAACAACAACAACAACAATAATAACAATAATAACAATAATAACAATAATAACAATAATAACAATAATAACAATAATAACAATAATAACAATAATAACAATAATAACAATAATAACAATAATAACAATAATAACAATAATAACAATAATAACAATAATAACAATAATAACAATAATAACAATAATAACAATAATAACAATAATAACAATAATAACAATAATAACAATAATAACAATAATAACAATAATAACAATAATAACAATAATAACAATAATAACAATAATAACAATAATAACAATAATAATAATAATAATTTTTTATTCTAGCTTTATCTTTATTATCAACTCCGTTGTTCTGAATGTGAGTGCCACTGAGAGTGTTACTGAAACCTATGGGAGAATAACATGCAAAATACAATAACCTCGAAATACAAATTATAAAATATAAAATTTATAACATATGATAAAATTTATGACATAATAAAAGTATTATATTAAACTACAAGCCATATTTTTTGTGTAATAATAATTATTAATATTATAATAAAATAATAATAATTATAAATAATAACAAATATTAATATTATATTATAATTATAAATAATAATAAATATTAATATTATATTATAATTATTATAAATAATAATAAATATTAATATTATATTATAATTATTATAATAATTATAATAATTATTATTATTATATCGAGAGTTAAGAATATGTTGCGAAAAACACAATTTATTTCTTTCACATTCATTTGATCATCTGTTAATCAATATTAACTAAAGCATTGGTCACATAAGTTTTAATAATCGCATGCAACAGTATCATGATATCCTCGTGACATATGGTTCCTGAACGGTAACTGCTTCTAGCTTTCATGTTTTAGAAGCAACATCTGTTTAAAATAACAGCTTAAACCAACAACCAAGCAACAACTCGAATTAAGAAAAGTTAATAAAAGGCAGAAATTGCATCAGCAGATTTTGTAGCTTCTTTGAAAAAATGACGAAGAAAATTTTGATCTGTCTCTTCGTTTTGGCAATCATCAGTGCCAATTTTCAAGGTTTGATGTTTGGAATGATGATAAATTTCGTGCAATCCATTTTTAAACCTGGAATAGTAATTAGTATTTTGATATTCTTATTTACACATAATATGAACATTGAACAAATTCAAACGCAAAAAATAAGATTTTTAACAATTTGTATTATTAACAACTATAAATTTTGAATTCATTAGCGATTTCGAACTTTAACAGGCGTTAACTCTGCGCGAAAGAAAGGCATAGGTGGAAGCTGTACAAAGGTAGATGTCTTACATTTTTATTGACACAAGTTTGTAAGAGCTTTTCAAATAGTTCGTTTTGTTTGTTTTAATCACAGCAAACCGACTGCAGAGATGAATTTGAATGCCATAATGGAAAATGTCGTGAGTTTAGAACTTAATCTTCTTATATTTCAAGGTGGAAGCTAGTTTAGTTGTTCATTAATTCATATTTATTTGGAAAAATGTTTAAGTTAGTAGTTCTTCATGACATATAATAATTTACTTTTCAACATTTCAAATGTTCTCTAATTTAGGTGGCGGCTGCTGAAAAAGTAAAAATAATTCGTTAATAGAGTTAATGTTAATTAAAATGTTATAATACAAGCAAAATAATTTAAAAAGATTCTTTCAGATGGAATTGTAGCTTCAGTTGCCCAAAAAGTATGGAAATAATAACACTATCAACCCAACCTGAATGGAAATGCTTTCGACAACTTCCAAATGGATAATAAATATTAAAAAAACTAGACGTGTAAAAACGTTCAAAATTTATTTTAATTTTTGTTGTAACCTATATATACCTATGTATAACTATAAATCTCTAAATCACAATATTTCAAGAATTGAAATAAAGTTCGGACTTGTTAGAATAAATTTGTGCTACTGCATGCTTTGAGAAAGTAACTAACTGTAAATTTTGAGAATTTAAAAAAAAGAAAAAAAACTTAAAAATGGAGAAATGGGAAAGCTTGAGTCCACTCCTGAATTAAATTCTCTAAAAGCAAAACTTAGACATCATATACTTGGATTTCCGTAAGGCATTCGACTCTGTCTCACATGTTAAACATGAACATTAGTGATAATATGAATGGTTGGCTTATGGATTTTCTCAAATTGAGGTCACAAAGAGTCAATATTAATGGCTTTATTTCTGATGAAGTTTCTGTCACAAGTGGAGTCTCTCAGGGCAGTGTTCTAGGGCCAGCCTTATTTCTACTTTTCATAAATGATCTACCTACCACTTTTGTCAACTCAGGCACCATCCGCAAAGAGTTTATCGTCGTCAATCCGTTTATGAGATACCTATTGTACTTTTGATAACGTATCAACGCGGTAAAACTCGGAAATCAAAAACAAAACATCCTTCGTAGGGGTGTGCAATCACTACGGTGAGCTCCTCCCTGGGAAATGTAATGTTGGAGAGGACGAATTGTCCTAATTTGTTAAAAATCTTATGCTTTGCTGTTGAATTTATGTTTCTTTGATATTCAGGCAATGATATCAAAATACTAATTTCCGAAGCTTTCCAGGCAAAGGAAACGGAATGCGCAAAATTTATCAATATATCATAGATCAAAGTGAGTCCGTCACGAGAACATCTCTCATACAACCCTCGGAGATAGACGGTTTCTTAGTTCTCGGCATACCGACTTTAAAATTAGCCGAAAAGAAGCAACATATCAGAACGATAAATTTTAACAACGTTTCTAATGAGATTAGTAACGTTAGAATAGTGCAAGTGCTTTTATTTTATCCAAACCGTCGGACGTGTTTACCCGAGCAATATTTTTTTAAATTATATATATAGGATTTGTGAGATTTATAATTTTTTGGGAAACCAAATTATTTACAATAATAAAAAAACTCAAGGTAAATCTAACTCGTGCTACAATGACACAAGAGAATAAACCTTATCCTATCGATAGTGCGAATAATGATCCGATCCGACAGCCGATACGATTTTGAGAGTAATTTAAAAATGAAGAAACTTTTAATTTTAATATTGAAATAACCCGGGGGTCCGCAAATAAGTAAGTTAACTAATAAGTTTATTAGAGCAGGTATTCAGTTAACGGAACTGAACAATAGAAGTTTAAGTGTTTAAGGATTGAGGTACTTAAGAATGCAAATGGATATTTGGGCTTCCAAGTTGTCTTGATTCTCGTTGTTTGTCAGGTGATTATCGAGAATGCCTTTCTGTAGCAAAAATAGATCCCACGTGCCCGGAAAAGATGCCAAATATAATTAAGTACAAATTTAACTAAATTAGCAATATAAACTTAATTAACTTCCAAAAATCTAAGTTTACAACATTACACCCTCCTTAAATCTGTTCGTCCCGAACAGACTGCTGCTCCCCGTGGTACTTCGCCAGTCGGGGAATGTGTGCCACCTTCATTTTTACTCTCGGGACACAATCTCTAACATGGTGCCCATGCATCACCATTGTTTCAATGCAAGCCCTTCCTCTTCTCGTATCTCTACTAAAACGCTTGCTGAAAAAGATCAGCAAAACAACCAACAGCACTAAATGCTCGCCTCGAATCTCCGACGACTTCCGAAGGCCAGAAAGCCCGCCCTGACTGAGAACTCCACAAATGAACTCCTCAGACATTGATCCCATCTTATCAACCACGTACTCACGACCGCCGAGTACCTCACCGCCACCCTTAGTTACAATGACATCCGCAGCTCCAACCTTCACAACATCCACAGCTGAATCGAATTCGGAAACTCCCAACCCCAGTTCCTCCACTGATTCCTCAACTCGAGGAGGCTCCACTCTGGTCTCTCCCAAAGTCCCCCCTTCAATTATTTCTTCGGTTCTCTCCACAACCGATACCAACGAGGCAATCGTGCACGGAATTGGCTCATCGGGCACTGGCGCGACTTCTCTGGAGTTTGCGAAACTTTCCCTCAGCTCACCTTTGTCCTCATTCTCAACATTTATTGGGAGCTCCACTATTGGACTGTCCCCGTCAACTACCAAACTGGCCTCACTCACCTCAGCAAAGGTCTCCTCAGCACCGTTCTCCTCACCCAGCTCTTCCCTCAGCTCCATTCCCGATTCCTCACTCCATGGAAGAAACACTTCGCTTTCCAAAGTTCTTCCATCTACAATTTCCTCGGTCTCCTTCTCAACCGAAACCAGTGTGGCAATCGGGTACACTGCTGAGGCCTCAGCTGGCATGATGTTTATGGTGCTTGATGGAGTCTCCTCCGGTTGGTAGCTAGTAGAGGCCTTGTTGGAGAAAACCTCAGTTACTTTTTCCATCTTTTCTTCAAAGCTTTGCATCATTTTATCCATATTTCCCATCACCCATTTCAGACCCGGATCAACAAATATATAAGCTTCTGGATCCTCACCCTGGTCTACTATCCACGACAGCAGGCGATCCTGCAATTCTTCACTGGAGCCTTTCGAATCCATTTGCCTCAACTTAAGCTCACGTCTCATTCCAGCAAAAGTTAAATCTTCTAAGACCTTGCTCATGACTTACTTTTTGGGATCCCACTCCTGACACCAATGAAATAACCCGGGGGTCCGCAAATAAGTAAGTTAACTAATAAGTTTATTAGAGCAGGTATTCAGTTAACGGAACTGAATAATAGAAGTTTAAGTGTTTAAGGATTGAGGTACTTAAGAATGCAAATGGATATTTGGGCTTCCAAGTTGTCTTGATTCTCGTTGTTTGTCAGGTGATTATCGAGAATGCCTTTCTGTAGCAAAAATAGATCCCACGTGCCCGGAAAAGATGCCAAATATAATTAAGTACAAATTTAACTATATTAGCAATATAAACTTAATTAACTTCCAAAAATCTAAGTTTACAACAATATGAACAAAGCGGTTGCTCCTTTTTAATATTATCTTTGAACATTTTTGTTTGTTTTGCTTTTAACTCTTATTCGAGGTGCTCATTGAACGTCGCAGAAAAGCTTTATAGGATCAATTAATTTCTTTAAGACATTTATATTTAATACATGTGCAAAAAAATGTAATTGTATTTAAGTATTTATTCAATAATGTTTTTTTGATAAAAGTTTTAGAGATATTGAAAGTAGCAAATGTGCATTTTAATTCAATCGAAAATAAACCTGTCAAAACATTTCAATCTCACAAAGAATGCAAATCTGAAAACTGCAGAAATAATCGTCTAATGTAAGTATATATAAAGATTGAATGCAAATATCACTTGAAGATGAATAAGAATTAGGTTCTCCAGGATACCAAGGTGTTGTGGCTTTCAACGATTGAACAACACCTGGAAAGAGACTCCATTGGAACTTTCCTCGTGATCCGTTTATGTAAGGACTGAAGCCAGCGGACCAATTGCCAACAATCAATTTGAGGCCTTTGTTTCCTTCGATTAAATATTTTAATCCACCAGGACAATATGGTTTTAAAGAACGGAAAGAACTAACAAGATGAGCTAATAATTTAATTGCAATAATGTACAAAAATTTTTTTTTCACATCGTAAATAATTTACATGTATTTGTTCACTTGAAAGTGGAACAAATTGGAAATTTATTAACCGGCTTGTTAATACGAGTTATGTGAAAATAAATCATCAGAGGGACCCATGAACATGTTATGAACATGTTGAACATATTATTGTTACAAAGACCCAACACCCATCATAGTTTGCAGGTGTTTTATTTTTTTAAATTTTATTTTAAATGTTTATTAAATTTGATCTCGAGTGACTCAGACTGAGATGCAGTTTATGCAGTGAATCGGCCTAAATCTGTTTTGTTCACAACCCTGTGTATGCGCAAGAAACAATTCGTAATTCATTTCGCAATTTCTGAAATGTTTATCTCTTTTAACATTATATATTTCCATTTTTAATCTTCTAAATTACCAAAAGTAGAATTTTCTAATTAATAATAATGAAACTTGCATTTAGATGACCGAAACCACATGAACTTAATGTAAACTACAAAATAGCATGTCTAAATAGCAGCCTATCAATCCCTTCAAACTAAACCTTGAGATAATTTTTCCGATTTCAACAATTTTTTAAACTAAATTTCTGTATATATATCTAAATAAACATACTCCAATCTATATCTATATTCGGTTCAATAAAAAAAATTATAAGATCTTGCTGGGCATAATCTGGTAGCCTTTGCATGTTCCATTAATATTTTCATTGTATTCATAACGAGTGACATCTTGATAAAGAGCACATTTCGATTCTCTTCGTATATATCTGAAGAAATACTAACACCATCAACCCAACCTGATGCTTTCGACGACTTCCAAATGGAAAATAAATAATAAAACACTAGACGTTTAAAAACGTTCCAAATTTATTTTAATTTTTGTTGTAACCTACATATCACTATAAACCTGTAAAACACAATATTTCAAGCATTGAAATAACGTTCGGACTTGTTAGAATAAATTTGTAAATATTTTTAATTTAAAAAAAAAAAACTTTGAAATGAAGAAATAGGAAAGCTTGAGTCCACACCTGAATTAAATTCTCTCACAGGCAGATCCCAATCCCTTTTTGGAATAAAAATTACTCACATTTATTGAATAACGCTAACAAATCAGGTTTGCTGGTAAGCAATCAGATGCAGAAACATGTGGAAAACATGAAGGCCCGAGGTGAAGCTTTGGATGATGGCTAGTTTTGTAAAACTTGAAACGAACTCTTAATTCAAGATAAAGTAACTCAATCTACCTTAATGGCTTTTATGGTCGAACACAATACTACGCTTTCGCGAAAAAAGTTTTTCGTATTTTTAAAATTAAACTAAAGTTAAAAATATTTAACCTTTTTAAACTTTGAATGCACTATGTGTCTAAATTTTTGTCAATTTCATTAAACGAGAAAATATTAAGCGGTGCATTTTATGATTTAAGTTCACTTCTTTATGAATCTGCTTTATTAGAAACAAAAGAAGTACCCATAAACGATGCACTAATGTTTCAAAATGTATGAAAGAAAATGGGTTCAGGTATTCACAAATGGAAGAATTTCTGCAAAACTTATTTCTGAGAAATTTCAAATGAGTAAAAACATGTAAAATATCAGAATTAAATATAAAAATTAGATTTACAACTTGAATAAAATAAATTGCGAGAAGTTCACTACAGCAATTTGCAATTAAGATTACGACATGTCAACTTCACAAAGAACGCAATACTTTTGCGAACAGAGACAATCGTCTCTGTCCTGACGAATAAATGGTCAGAACACAATAGTCTGCTGTTCCATTTGAAAAGCCATTTGGCTCACCAGTAGACCAGGGTGCAGTTAGTTTCAACTTTCGAGTAATTCCTGGAAAAGGTTGCCATTGGAATGGTTGTCTGGTTTTATTTGTGTAACTACTGATGCCTGCTGTCCAGAAGCCAAGCTGTGCTGGATTTTGAGAATTTTGGCAATTGGGGTAAACTGCAAATAGAATATTACTAAATTAATATGGTAGTCATGGACGAATGGTCCTGGATCTTTGCTGTCTAACAATACATTTATGGCTAATGCATTCTGACTCACAGATATGATCAAAGTAAAACTGTTATTCAACAAATTATCAAATACTCTCTTCTAGTAATTATGTCGCTAGTTCAAATTTGTTATCTTAGTAACAGAAGCAAACAAACATTTCAATGACTGTCAGTGAATGCAGAGAATGCCAATCGTATACATTCAAGATAGTTTGTAATATTTAAATAAGCTTAGTTTTCAAATATTTAATTTATACAAATGTATTTTTTTAAAAACTTTCTGAGTATCAAAAATAGTAAATCATAAAATATTCAATTTTAAATTATTTAATAGCTTTTAATTATTATTGATAAACAAATACACTAAAAATCATTGCTTTACCACATTTACAACAATGGGTATAATACTGTATGTGCATCTGATTTTCGAAAAACCAACGTTTGTTGTGTCAAAATTTAAATTTTTTAAAACACTTTGGTGGGAAAATTATTCAAAATTGATTGAATTCATTTTATCTGAACCTGTAGAACAAAGCAGAAAATAGTATCAACATGTCCGCTGAAATATGTCAGAATTTAAAAGATTTAGGTTTAGATGTGTTTTCTTCTCTAAATATTCCATGTTGTCCTGCTCAAATAATTTTGAACTCTACGAGCATGAAGAGAAGCAAAATTTGCTTGATATCCAGTGAAGTACGCAGGTTCATTGGCAGATTGACCGATTTTGTTAGATTCTGCATGCGGTGGTAATGGCAGAAGTCGTAATGAATGGTATTCGAAACCCAGGCTGCACAAGGAGAGCAATAAAAATGGTTTCAAGAAGTCAATCTTTACAAACTTTATTCAAAATTTGTGTAGTTTTTTTACTAACTGGCCAGCTTCCTGTACCCAATGCAAGTTCCATTGGCGTATTCTTTAAAATCAAGAACAACACCTTCATCATAGGGCAAACAGAGTTTCATATCCTTTTCATAGTTGAAACTCTGACATTTATTACTAAGCAGAATTTGACAAAGTCTGAAGCAATCGACTGTAGATCTAGCTGATCTTTTATAAATTGAAGTGCTCTTTTGGCATAAGCTGTGATTCGAATAAGTTCCCTTTTCACGCAGGAAATATATCTGGAGAGATGCTTCAAACAGAATTATGAAAGAAAGAACTACGAATAAATTGGAATGCATCTTTGCAAGGATCGTTCAGATGTCATCTTTAGTCATATTTATACACTTATGTTAGTGGTTCGACACGCGGAATAGACGTTAAAAATTTCATAAATTTATTTTAAATAAAGAGGTATTCTATAACTATATGTTTAATTAAATTAAATTAATTAACTATATGTTAAATTAAATTAAATTAAATTAAATTGCATTCTCCTGTGAAAAATAATTTGACATTCACGATTTGTTTTCATAAAATTGTTATGCCGCCGAGAAAAAAAAAGTGCTGGTTCGAGACTTTTTGGGTCCCCCTTTCCACCACTAGTCATATCTCAATGATTAAGCTGGAAAGCAAGCGATATAAAATATTAGAATGATATGAAGTTGCTCAAACTTAATAAAATATAAAGACAAAAGTAAAAATAAAAATTTCTTAAGTTCTATTTAATTTCTCTAAGATTATTACAACTCCCCCTTCATATAAAAACAACTCTTGATTTGGAAAACTTAGTTGACCTCCCTGGAAGAGGTTGAAGGGAAATTTCCCTTTCTTTCCTGTCACCATCAAAGTAACAATAAAATGGTATGCGTAATTTCCCATTTAAATTTTTAGCTCTGATGTTCCTGGGGTACTTAAACATTTCTAGACCCAAGTGCGACGTACCGGCTGCACTCTTTCTCTAAATTTGTTATGCAACACAGTAGAAATATCCACGGAGATTTTGAATCTGTTCATTAACAGAATGAAATAAAAAATAATGCATGTTTAAATTATTTGTTTATTTTAACCAACTAACTTCATTTCAGTAGGCGCCCAAATCACCGAAGAATTGACCGAGAGCCATTTCTGAACGATTTAAAGTTATTTTCTCTAATGCCTTTATATCGTACATCAATAATAATTTATTTCTTATCAATATCGACAGTCATCTTCCCAAAAAATCTATTTAAATAAAATAACATCAATTGACGGCGCCACATAATAAAATTATTTTCTGGATAAGAAGTAACGCCATGGCTGGGAAAAAACATCGAAAGCATTTTAATTCCACTCACTTCGTCTGATGAATAAATAGCAGTTAAATTAATTAAATAAAATAAGCAGTTTAAGTTCAAGTAACTGGCGATGTGATGCGCATGATAAATGTGATAAATATCAACTACAGTGTTCAAAATGAATGGGCCCTCGCTCGCCAGGCACGATAAAATTGTCCCTTTATAAAATGTAGTTGAACATTCTAAGCGGTTCTGTATCATCAAAATTTTGTTGTTTATTTTGAATTGCGATATGTTTATTTTAAAGTAACCACAACAATATGTTTAGTATCGAATACATAACTAATGCAGTGATTTTCTTGGTTACACATTTAGTCTTCATACTCATTGGCCAAAATTGAATCTTGATATGAAGTGCAGTACGGTACTGATACAGTACTGGTTTTATATGAAAAGAGCTTTCGCTTTTCTATAGTTCTGTATTTCTCGAGTAATTCCCGTAAGATTTTCGTTTGAGTTAGTTGTAGTTGTGTTGTCTTATTTCAATTAGTTGTCGAAATAAAACAAACCTCCGTTGTACTTTAAAATCCAAACAAGAAACAACTAACAAATTCTATTGTGTAACTCAAATCATCATTCAATTGCACATTCCAACAAGTCATAAAATTATAAAATTAAAAAATCTCCATTGTTTCCATGAAAAGCATTGGAAATTATATTTGGCAATTGTAGTGTAATTTTTTAGTTATTATAAAATATGTATTTTCCTTCTATTCATATCTCGTGGTTACTCAGTAGAATATTATCTAATGACTTTTTATATTTATCAAAGTAAATCATCTCAGTCGGACATTCCATGAATTTCAAAGGAGGCTTTTGTGGTATACATTATATACTATATAAATAGATATTTTTAAGAAATTTTCTTTTTTAGTTTATTATTGATTGTTGTGTTTACGTTATATGTAGTAGTAGTCTTCCTTAAAAAGAAAAGTGCCGTCAATGTGCGTAGCTTGCATATTCGCGCAATTGTTATTTATATTATTTCAAATAAAACCGTGATCAGTTGAAGTACAAATACTTTAAAATTATTCTCCTGCTTCATTCACTAAACACCTGAGTTCAATTGGTTTAAAAAAAAATACAGAATGAGGATGATAAGCGTTATGAGAATGGTGTTAAGTGTATCACTGATATATCAGTCATCACATGAAACGTACTTTCAAATTCAAAAGGGAACATATTCGAGAATTCATTTGTGTAAAAACAGCACTCCAGTTTATGAAACTTCGACTAGATCTACCATCGAATGCTTCTCATTCTGTCAATTTATGATTAGGGACAAGTGCAGGAGTTTCAGTTATCGCTTGGCAGAGAGAAAATGTTCTGTTTATCAAGATGTTATTCGGTATGATTACATTAGCTTCCCCAGTAAAGAATGCACAGGTTACCAATCAATAACTGGTTAGTTTTAAATCTTAATCATTTTCAAAAATGTCTTAATTTTATGTAGTTATTCGTGTTCAATACATCGTGTAACACCTGAGATCGAAGTAAAATTTTTTGTAGTTGTTTTGTT
Source organism: Whitmania pigra (assembly GCA_021613335.1). Lineage (NCBI taxonomy): Eukaryota > Metazoa > Annelida > Clitellata > Hirudinida > Haemopidae > Whitmania > Whitmania pigra. The sequence continues at coordinate 1,432,127 of JAJTWR010000032.1, read as the reverse complement.
TTTTCGACACAAGTTCACATTAAGCCCTTAGGCATGACAAAGTATTTTTATTGATACAAATAAGATCACAAATGATTCAGTTAAAATTTAAAAAAAAATAAGAGACACAAGTTACGTTAAGTTACTTAAATAAAATGATTACCGTATTTTCACGAAATTAACACGCGGACGAATATAACACGCAATTTTTGCAATTTGTGTAAAAAATCACTTATAAAACACGCAAACGATTATAACACGCACCAATAGACGCATTTTTTTCTTTAGGCTAAAGAAATTTAACATTAAAATTAAAATTATATATATTTAAATATTAAATTGAAGCAGTTTCTAATATATAAAACACTCAAATAAAATACTAATAAAAGTTGTCAAAAAATCTACCGTTGGCTGAGCGGCCAGTGCTTGGTAGATACAGTGATGTGTAGATAGAAATGCTCGATTGAAATATAGACGAAATATCGTTAAGAAAGTGGCTGATAAACATAACTCGTACACTGCTGCCTACAAGCTTCAAGTCGTTTGTGTAGCAAAAGACAAAGGCAACGGAGCAGCTGCTCGGGTGTTAAACGTTAATGAGGTGTCGGTTCGTGAATGGAGAAATAAGGAATGCTTGCTTGAGAAACTGAATCCGAGAAACGTGCATGCGTGGCCAAAATGCGAAATGGCCAAGGTTAGAGACTGATCTAAAGCTATGGGTCTTGGAAGAAAGGAAGAGATAGCTTTCGGCATTCCCGCCAGAAGAACAGTGGAAGCATCTGGCGCCAGAACTGCGGCAATAACAACAAATGGTCATGAACGGACATGTTTCAGTCATACTTGGATGCTCTGCGACTGGCACCAAGTCAAAACCAATGTTGATTTTCAAAAGACAATGCGAAAAATATTTAGCATGAAGCTCTGAATTCAGAAATGTTCTCAAACGAGACATGGCGGATTCTTTTCAAAGAGCTCGCGGTTGATCATGGATGCAATGACTGCTCATAAAGAGGAGTCAGTTAAGAAGATGTTCAATTAAAGCGGATGTCACATTGCAATCATCCAAACTGAAACTACAAATCGTTGATAAATTGTCAGGTCTGAGTGGGAGGAATGGATGCAGAATGGTACATACACTTACACACCGTCTGGACGAGTTAGGAAGGCCATGTATTCCGAAGTGTGCACATGGGTTGCACGAGCATAGGACAAAGTGATTTGATTGAGTGGCTTTAGAAAGGGTGGAATTAAGTCTACAGGAAAGGAGTAAAGTGACCACCCGGATTATGAACTAGTCTGCGATCTGGCAAAAGCCGAAAATGAATGTGAAGACTTATGACGGATTTGAAGACTTAGCTGATGATGAGGAATAATTGCTATTGGTCTTCTGATTGATTTTTTGAATGTGCATTATGTCTGTTAATAAATTGTTTACAAACTTCATAGATTAACGATTCATGAGCTTGCTGCAATTGACCAGAATTGGTCACGAGTCGCTTCGGTATTGCGTTCTCTCTCCAATTCTTCCTCAAAACTATTTTTATTTTAAGATTTGCATCAACTTCCTACTTTGGAATGCAGACTGTTCACGCATAATAATTTTTAGACAAAAGTGAAGCAATACTTCAAAGGACGGTAACGAACTCGTTAACCTCGTTAATTCCATGCAGCAAACGCTTAACGAGTCTCTATGTCCCATAACTCCCTAAATATGGAAATCAAATATTATAAATGTACAAATCTTAAGAAACATTTTAAAACATTTTGAGATCAATTCTTGGAGTAGATGATGAAGTTAAGCAGATGTACCATGCTATAAGACAGCTTCACTGGAAGGTATAGAATTGTTGAGATTTCAAAGTTAAAGCCTCCCTTTCAAGAACCGTAAATGGATCATTGATCTGAACATGAAATGTAGCTCATGTACAATAGGCTTTATAATTGCATTGAAAGAAACAAGGATTTTTAAATAAATTAAGATCTTAAAGCAGATAATGAAGTTATGCAGATGTACCGTGCTCTGGAATTCAGGTGTGAAATTGATGAGGTCCAAACAATGAATCAACTATAACATGAAAGTATGGCAAAAAGCTGCATATAATTTTTGCCATCCAATGGGTTTCATGATATGTTCTTATGGCAATGTAAAAAATCAAGTGACTCATCATCAGCAAAATCCAGAGCAGTGGTGGTAATTCATACCAGTTACTAACTTGAATCTTCATAATGGGCTCCAAGAAAATGGGCTAAGACTTTCATTTTGTTTTCCAATAAAGACTACAAAAACTGATAACTGACACTATTATCAAAATCGTATCTATTTTATTCCTTGCTTTTGACAAGTGTTCAAAGAGTTTTTATAACAGGACCATTAAGAGATTGAAGACATTTGCTACAATAAGTTTATGCAAGTGATGTTTGACTACTAAAATGTTAAATAGCACCAAACAAATCTCTATCTGAAACCAGTGCTGAAAAAACAGTCACACAAAATGAAAACTCTAACATCAAATATCATTATGAGTAACAAATAGTTTAGAATAATTATGACAAAAATAAACTAGTGCAACACCCCAAAAGTTTCTTATAGTTGCCATCAATTAATTTCAGCTAAATTCAAGTTGACGACCCAAATTCGAGAGCCGGACAATGCAATGATTAACGTGACTGCTTTGCCACATGCTTCTGTAATCATATATCTGAAGTTCTTTAGGCACTGCATTAACGCCCAACCAATTATAAGCTATTTAAAATTAAAAATGTATTCTAAAAATTTTACAAAAAAACTATCAAACTGTGCTATCAGTTAAAATTTTTATTTTTGATGGTCGGGAATCAAATTAATGTAAATTTAATCTAGCATAACACACATACGATTGTAGCACGCAGATGGGGGTGCGCAGTACGTAAAATCGAACATAACCCGCGTGTAATATGGGTGAAAATACGGTAATATTAATGTATAGCTCATTTATCAACAGATTGTCCAAAGGGATTTAGATATTTAGTTGAAGGCAACAAGTGTGTCGAAACGCTTATTGGCAACTGGAATTGGTCCATGGCCAGCACAGCATGCAGAGAGCTGTATCCTAGATGTCATCCTGTTATTTTAAATCTCAAGGATGATGCACAACTGTTTTCTCTTTACATCCAAACAGAGAGTAAAGCATTTAATTTGTATTTATTTATATTTTTACTTTTTTATTTCGCAATTCATAAATGAACATTTTAAGAAAACTTGAATCTTTTACAATAATTACAACCAAACAAGTTAAAAATAAGTCGCAAAAATATCTTGGCAGTTCTACCAAATTACCCGAATCCATGCGGGAACATTTTTTGGACATCTGGAATCAGTTTATACATTAACGGGAAGCGGCAGCCATTCCTATGGAATCCTTTTCCAGGTGTCACACTGCCATTAGAATCTACAACTCCTTGGAATTACGGAGAACCAAATTCTCCTGCAAATGGCCTAATTTATTGTATGACATTCATGTACAATATCGGAATAAATGATGTCCTTTGCTCTGACTTGCAGTGCGTCCTCTGCGAATTGGACTTGATAGGACAATTTTAACTCAATTCGAATGGAATAAAACTTTCTAGTTATTAATTTAGCTTAGTTTTTGAAACAGATTTCTGTAATGACTATAATCGAGTCAATAAGTTTAAATCTGCTTTCCAGTTCTAAAAAATTTTTTCTTTCATTGTTTACAGTGTCGTATTGTCTGAATCTGATTCTTTAGGATGTCTTTAGTATTTACAAACAAAACATTTTTCGGGAGAGGACACGCCACTTCTTTTGCACCGTATATTTCTCAATATATTTAATGTGGCTTTGTTGAAAAACATTCAAGCATTGAGCTTTTTTTGGAACATTGAATGTTTTTTTCGTGAATAAACATAATGAATAAGGTTTAAAGTCTAAATTTAGAATTTTGGGTTCCTCCGAACGACGCTAAAGGTTGCCACAACACGCTGATGATGCTACATAAATACACCAATAAATGAAATTATTATTATTAACATTATTATTATTATTATTATTATTATTATTATTATTATTATTATTATTATTATTATTTTTTATTATTATTATTATTATTATTAGTATTATTATTATTATTATTATTATTAGTATTATTATTATTAATTATTATTATTATTATTATTATTATTATTAGTATTATTATTATTATTATTAATTATTATTATTATGATTATTAGTATTATTATTATTATTATTATTATTTATTATTCTTATTATTATTATTATGTATTATTATTATTCTTATTATTATTATTATTATTCTTATTATTATTCTTATTATTATTCTTATTCTTATTATTCTTCTTATTCTTCTTCTTCTTATTCTTATTCTTATTATTATTATTATTATTATTCTTCTTATTATTATTCTTATTATTATTCTTATTCTTATTCTTATTCTTATTATTATTCTTCTTCTTCTTCCTTCTTCTTCTTCTTCCTTCTTCTTCTTCTTCTTATTCTTATTATTCTTCTTCTTCTTCTTCTTCTTATTCTTCTTCTTCTTCTCTTCTTCTTCTTCTCTTCTTCTTCTTCTTCTTCTTCTTATTCTTCTTCTTCTTCTTATTCTTCTTCTTCTTATTCTTCTTATTCTTCTTCTTCTTCTTCTTCTTCTTCTTATTATTATTATTATTGTTATTATTATTATATAATAGGGTCACAAATTAATTTTTTTTGATGCGATTCATTTGGGAAGCATTAACAAACATAGAGGAAAACATTCATGAGAAAATTATAGAAATATCAATCCTGATGATCAAAATGTAATACAGAAAGAAGCAGAAAAATTCGATAAATACAAGGACCTCCAGATTGAAATAGAAAGAATGTGGAACATAAGGGCCAAAATCATACCAATAGTGATAGGTGCCCTTGAAACAGTCAGTACGAATTACCTCGATAACTTTCAAATGATTTCAGGAAAACCCTCGGCACACATGTGCCGGAAAATTGTTCCTTGGAACTGCAAGCTTTCTCAGAAAAATATTGAGTTGAATTTCTTTGGATCCTGGAAGGGTTTCCGAATTCAAACTTTCACCTCGACTTTTTATGTTGAGAGATGTTTTTCGTTGAACATAATAATAATAATAGTTTCATTATATGGCGCCTTAAGCGTAGCGTCAGAGGCGCCTTGGTTCTTGAAGAGATAGTTTGAAGAGGTAGATTTTCAGCTGGCGCTTGAAGTGCTCGAGCGCAGGATGTGACCGGATGATAGGGACAGACTGTTCCAGACTGCGGGCGAGGCATGAGAGGAGCCTCGGTGGACTATAGATGATTTATGAACCGGTTGGTGAAGATGAATTGTAGAAGATGAGCGAATGCGATCGGAGATGTGGCGGTGACGAATGAGATGATAGAGATAAGGGGGATTGGATGTGGTTAAGGTGCGATAGGTGAGCAAAGACATTTTGTAAATTATGCGGTGATGTATGGGTAGCCAGTGCAGTTGCGCCAGGGCCTCGGAGCTATTAAGATTAGGATCGAGGAGAACAAGTTTAGCTAACGTGTTTTGGATGCGCTGAAAGGAGAGGATAAGGGAGGCGGAAGCGCCATACAGGAGAGAGCTGCAGTAATCGAGGCAAGAGAGGACCAGACTGCGTGCGAGAGCAGCAGTCATGTCGACCGGAAGGAATGGGCGGGTATGTCGGATAGCCCAGATGAGGTGGTTGCAGGATTTTGTTATGGAGGAGGCGTGTTGCTTGAAGCTGAGGTGGGAGTCAAAAGTAACGCCGAGAAGTTTTAGGGTAGAAGAAGAAGGAAGAAGGGTGCCGGCGATATTTATTGAGGATGGGGGTAGGTTCTTGAGTAGCAAAGGTGTGCCGATAAACATTATTTGAGATTTTTGCGGTTGAGTTGGAGAAAGTTGACGAGGTGCCAGTCGTTAATAGCGTCTGTGCACTTTTGCAGATTGTCAAGTTGAGCGGAGACGCTGTCGCTGGAGAGGACAGAGTAGAGACTTGCGTCGTCGTTGAAGAATTGGAAGTCCGAGAAGTTTGAGACGGATGAGATAGTGTTGGTTTCGAACTGCTGGAATGGATTTGGTAAATCGTCTCTGCACATATGCGATATGTTCAATCTAATATACCCATCAAATGAAAAATACATAGAATGATAGAACCAGATGGTTTAAAACAACTGAAATGCTGATCATAGCAAGTTCAAACATGACCATTGCTATTTTAACCTATAAATTAAATTTCTTTTTATAAGCATAAAATATTAGGCTTTTCATGCCGCCTCAATAGAAGTCTTTTCTCTTCAACGTCTTTGACAAATCACAACCAACATTGATCAAAAGCGCTTCGTAAAACTTTCTAATTTTTTTTTCTAAAAGTTTGGAAAAACGTTGATAACAATATTCCCAAAATTGTTACAAATGTAAGCACCAAAATTAATTCTAGTGTTAAATTAACAATTTGAAAACATGCTTTAGCGTTTTAGAGCAACAGGTTTAAAATTTAAGAAATTATGGTAACAGTGTCATTGCGGGTCACAACATATGGTAATAAATTCAGTGAAAAACATGTCAATTTCGCATAGAACACGTAGCTGAACGTTGCTTCAAAAATCTATATTATAGCTATAGCAACATGGCATGCAACTTAAATATGTAAAAGAATTTGGTTCCCATGGTCTTATGGGCTTCAAAAGTAGAACTACACCTGAATAGGTACTCCAATGAAATTGCTGGAGTTGTAATTGATTGTGAGTATTGTTGATGTAAGGACTGAAGCCTACTGTCCAGTATGTATCCTGGACTTTGTCTAATCCAACAAAATGGTAAAGAAATGTTGATGCCGTTATTACAATTTATTATTATTATTATTATTATTTATTTATATTTTATTTTTTTATGCTTATTTTCTCAGTCAAACAAATCTTTAAGCTCGATCACAGACGATTATTAGTATTCATCTCTGGATGGTACTTTGAGATCCTAAGATTTGTCGGGAGGAAGGCAGCCCTGACTATAATACATTGTATGTATTTGCCTGGGGGCATCCTGAATTGACCGTCCATTATCAAATCACTAATTATTGAATTCCTACCCTTTGGAAAAACGATTGAAACCCATATCCATCATACAAACTTGCCGCAGTTTTGTGCTTCAGTTGTTTCTTGGCTGCGGGTCCTTTTGCTTTTTTCAAACTTTCTGTATTTGCAGAGAATTGCGCTGTTATCTTTCAACGTATTAAGCAGAAACTCATTATCATTCCAATATCCGTGGAGGATATCAAGTCATTGGAAAAGGCCATGTAATTGCATTTGACTGACAATTTAATGTCAAAAATTGTAAATTATATAATGTAGTGGACAAATGACACATACAGTGCTAGAAATATTGTTACGACATGCCCACTTTTCATGGATAATTTCCTTAAAAATTAAAATATCTTGATGAAATTTTCAGCAATTACGTAAAGCACCATTTGTAAGCATCGTGCAAAATTTCCTTTCATATGGGTTAATGGTTCCCGTAAATTATGCAAATGAACCATTTTTGGACTGGAAATATTATTACGACAGTTTCCGGTTTGGACTCGTTTCATCAATTTCAAAGTCTCATTAGAAGGATCAAACATTAAATTGTCATTAAGAAGGCTATTTAAAGGAGTGTGAAATTCAAAACTTCCTTTTACATTCATTTCATCACGGGAAAGAAAGCAGGTTTGACAGAAGGAGAAAGAGGACAAGTTAAGGCCTTGGGGAAGGCAAACTATTCAATAAAAAGATTGCAAATGAGTTGAATAGGTCAAGAACTGTCATCAAATGTTTTTTGGATGATCCAGACTCATATGGAAAAAAATACAAGGGCGGAAGACCGAAAAAACTCTCGAATCAGATTCAGAGACGACTCATCAGGGAAGCTTCACAAGGAGAATATTCGTGTAAACAGGTAAAAGATAAGCTGGATTTGGATGTCCATGTTAGGACAGTCTGCAATTATCTTAATCCAAGTGGACAGTTGAAATACGAAATGCGAAAGCGAGCTCCAGCGTTGAAAGTCCATCACAAAAAAAAACGCCTCTTCTGGACCAAAGAGATGGTCAGCTACAACGAAAGATGGTAACGCGTAATTTTTACAGAAGAAAAAAAATTCAACCTTGATGGGCCAGACGGCTATAAATATTACTGGCATCATCTCAGAAAAGAAAGAGAGGTTTTTTATAGCAGAAAACACGGAGGAGGCTCTGTGATGGTCTGGGGAGGAATTTCAGCATTTGGGAGGACTGAACTGGTGATTTTGAAAGGGAGGCAGGACTCTCAGAAGTACATCAAAATGCTCAAAGATCATCTCCTTCCTTTTGCTGAAACAAAACAACATGAATTTCAGCATGAATTTTCAGAGCATATTTCCAGGAGTCCAACATGCAAGTGATGGACTGGCCGGCGTGTTCACCCGGCTTGAACCTGATTGAAAATGTCTGGGGCCTTCTTTTAAGATCAGTTTATGGCAATGGACAGCAACATAACACAGAAAATTATTTGAAAGAAGCGATTTGGAGTGCCTGGAGAAATTTGGATGAAAACATCATCAAAACACTGATTTTCTCCATGAAAAATAAGTGCATAGATGTTATTTCTAAAAAAGGAGGAATGACATCTTATTGAAACATTATTTCATTTAGTTTTAAATAAAATTTTTTGCCAAAATACTGAAATTCATGAGTTTATTTGTAACCTGTCGTAACAATATTTCTATGCAAAAAAATGGATTTTTGAGGAATTTGCGCTTAATTCTTGATCAAAGTGAAAAAAAATATACGAGTTATGTTCTTTATGTATATATTACACAGTTCTTCTAAATTTGAGCTTCATACGATAATTTAAACTTAAGTTATTACAAAAAATGGGGACTGTCGTAACATTTTTTCTAGCACTGTAGGTTAAGTATTTTTACGATATTGCTCTAAAGCAAGGTAATCTAATTTAACAAATATAATCTCACCAATTAACTCAAAACGTGCCATCTATTGATTGCTATTGACGAGCACGTTCTTAGTCGCGTGTTCTAAGAGCATCCAACTCAGAAGCACTTTCGATAAAAGCTCTCTTGTGATTTGAAATAATTAATCACTTTTCTTTGTTTTAATGATTTTGATTTATAACGTCATTAAAAAACAAGGAAATTGGTCAATAAAAATTATTTCATTAATTAAATTATTCCGATATGTTGTGAATGGCATCACGACGGCAATCACTACTCGTAGTGGTCTGACAAGTCACTTACAATAACCTGTTCATAAAAACTAGATTAAATTATCTTTTGTCAATCTTTAAGTTAGTGCATTTCTTCATTTCATCATCTTCCATGCCAAAATACATGCTTCCGACAAAATATCTCACTTATTCACTTAAACAACATTTTTACATTGCAATTTCGTATCACAAGACATTTTATGTAGCACGTTAAACTTAACAATCAGCTTGTTTTTGAGTTATCAAAATAAACATATAAAAAGCGCATAAGTAAGTTACCTTCAACTTCAAGATGTCCGGGCAGAACATTGAAATGTAAATTTCAATTATGTACTGTTCATTCCATACATTTGTTTTCAAAACCTCTTAATTCACTATTCTGAAGTTAAACTTCATCTCGCTAGTACTTTAAATCACGAAACAGACATTTTACCGACAAACATCCTCAGGCTGCATGAAATCATTCGGGGCGCCAACGTTTGTGGGGGAACAACTTTTACATTTTTAACTTTGCAGTGAATCCGAAAATACTAATTTTTGCTATTCATTTCAATTTTGGCAACTTATTCATTTCAAAAACAAGAACTAATACCACTTTCCAATAAATCGATTTTTATCGTAGCTTTTCATAAACCCAATTTGCACAATCACAAAATTATGGACCAAGATATTATTTGGCGCAGTTATAAATTATTCAACAATGTTTATTTATTTGAAATTTGTATGTTTGAAATTTATTTGTTTATTTATTTGAAATGACGAAATGGTGAAATACATGGAACATTTACGATTGAAATATTTGCTAGGTCGCTACAAGATACAATCAGAATTATTTGCATTTTAAATATGAGGCAAGAGTTGGCGGCCCAACTGCCGACCCACCGGAAATTTCCCGACATTATAAAATTTCAAGATTATTATATCGCATTCATATTTAAAGTCACAATGATTTCACATTTTAAGTATACAATAATATTTTTACTATATTTAATATTTAGTTCATAATTAAGTGACGTACTTTATAATTGTTATTATTTTTGTTATTACTTGAATAGAAAGCCTTTATTTATTACCAAAAATTAAGAATTGCAAAAACATAATTTAATTCTTTCGCGTGATCATTTGCCGATCAATATGAACGGCGTCAGCAAAGGCGTTGGTCACATATGTTTTAATAATAGCATGCAATCATATCATGATATCCTACTGACAAATGGTACTAGAAATAACCTTTTCTAGCTTTCATGTTGTGAAAGCTTTAGAAAAACAACAACATCGCTTACAACGCCACTGAACCGAAAACAACAATTCGATCATGTTTTCAATTTGGATTGAGGTAAGTGGAGTTGATAAAAGGCAGATATTGCATCAGAAGATTTTGTAGTTTCTTAGAAAGAAATCATGAGAAAAGTTTTGATCTGTCTCTTCGTTTTGGCAATCATCAGTGCCTATTTTCAAGGTTTGATCTATGATATATGGATACATTTTGCGCATTCCGTTTCCTTTGCCTGGAGAGCTTCGGAAATTAGTATTTTGATATCATTACCTGAATATCAAAAAGACACCAATTCAACAGCGAAGCATAAGACTTTTAACAAATTAGGTGCGCAGGTTAGCTGAATGGGTTTCCTGCCTGCATACGACGGTAATGGCAGCAGTCGTAATGTGCCGTGTTCGAAACCCAGCCTGCACTGCCGCCAGCGCCCTTGGGAAGGAGCGCTATATAAAAGTTTACAAGATGCGCCTCTGACGCTTTCTGAGTTATGCAATGGATTATAATCAAATAAATAAATAAATATAAATGCCTCTGACGCTAAGCATACGGCGTTATACAAATGAAGTTTCAATTACAATTACACTTTGGCCACAGCACTGTGTGTTTGTATTTACCCGAGTGTTTGAGTGGCTTATTTAACCAGGTAGGATGTGAAAGCACTTATTAATCGATCCACCATTTATACGGCGCCCCTAGCCGAGGGCGTTCCCTGGCAGTACCGGGGTGGTTTGCACATAACGAATGTTGTTATTACCTCCACGTGCAGGAACGCTACTCATTCGGCCAGCCTGCAAACACTTTATATTTTGAATTCATTCGATTATCATTAGCATTTTTAAATGTTTTAACAGGCGCAAATTGTACGCAAATTTTAAGCCAAAGAAAAGGCAAAGGTGAGAGCTGTAAAGAGGTAAGATGTCTTACATTTTTATTAACACAGGTTTGTAAGAGCTTTTTCAAATAACTTGTTTTGCTTACTGTTATCACAGCAAATTGAATGCAGTGATGAATTTGAATGTCAGAATGGAAAATGTCGTGAGTTTAGAACTTAATCTTCAAGTATTTGAAGTGTGAAGCAAGTTTAGTTGTTTAATAGCTCTTATTTATTTTGAAAAATATACAAGTTACCATTTCTTTTCCATGATAAATAATATTTGATTTCTTAACATTTCTAATATACCTTCAAATGTTCTCTAATCGGGGTGACGACTGACGAAAAAGTGAAAATAACTCATTAATAGATTTAATTAAATCAAGAGGTTATAACATAATTCTAATAATTTCACATGATGATCTTTCAGAGGGAATCAAAGCTTCAGTTGCCCAAAAATTATCTAAAAAATGAATGGAAATACTTTCATCAACTTCTAAATAAATAAATATAAAATAAAATATAAAGTTTATATAAATATATAATATATTAATATAAATATAAATAAATATTTAAAAATAGAGATGTTTAAAAACGTTGCATGTTTATTCTATATTTTGTTGTAACTTATAAAAATCATTCACGGAAATAATTTTTGGACTTGTTACAATAAATTTATGCTAGCCAATTGTTGTGAATTTTGAGAATTTGGAAAAAAAGCCTTTGAAAAAAAGCCTTTTAAATGGATAAATGGTAATGGTTTATGTGTGATTAAAGCTTGAATCCATACATAATTATGAGTTGACTGGTTACGCCATTGGAAAATGATCGCAATCCACTTTCAGCCACTGTTATTTTAATGAATTTTTATAAAAATTTTATTATAATTTTAAAATTAAATAAAATAATTTTGATGTTATTCATTCTTAACATTATTTTTAGCATCTTTTTGTTCGTCGGTGATGCATTCATTACTTATAAGATCAAGTTATTTTTACATTGAATATTATCCTATTTCAACATATAATCAACAGAACAGATTAAAACTTAACATTTCTCATAGCTTTGTTTTGATCTTGTTGCGAAGTTTGGAGGCTGGTTTGTTAATATCGAACATGAAGGCATTGGAGGATTTAGAACACATATCTCTAGTAAGTAAAGTTTGCACTGAATTGGATAATCATTACAACCTAAATGATAAATCTATCGCTGAATACATTATACATCTTGCGGAAGAAAATCCAGTATTTGAAAGTTTCAAGAAAGCTCTTGTAGAGGAATGCGCAACAGATTTTTCAGACTCCTTTATCGGGAATCTGTTGAGGTTGATTGAAATGATGAATCCAAAGATGAAGGCTCTGAAGGCTAAACTTCCCTCTTCCGTAAATAGAGAATCAGAGAAACACCTTGCAAGGGCAATTATACCTTGTCTTGCACTTCCCGACGATACGATTCCACGATTGGATGAAGAATCCAGTAAAAAGTTAGACAATCTGATGAGTATGCTTGATCCGAAAAATATAAATTCTCTAATTGCTTCAAACGAAGAATCTTCAGATAAAGATAAGAAAAATGTAGATTCTAAACATGACTACGCTGATGAGCCGAGTAGGGATGAACACCACAAGTCGAATAAAGGCAAAGAGAAGAGACATCGTGGATTCGAGACTGAAAGTGAAGAGAAAAGAAACTATGATGAATACGCAAGAAACAGAAAAGGTGAATGTGATTCTAAAAAGCTAAGGAATGATGATGATCGAAGAAGATGCAATGATGATGATCGAAGAAGATGCAATGACTATGATGATCACAGAAAATATAGAGAAGTCAATGATTATTCTAGAAGACACAGAAGAGGTGACTATCGCGAAAAGGAAGATGACCATAAGAAAAGAAGAAAGGAGTATGATGAAGACAGTTACAAGGAGAGAAGCGACAGATACAACTCAAAGAAGCGAAGGAGGTCCATATCAGCTGAAGGTAGTGATCAAGAGGAAGAATTAAGGCGTCAGAAAAAAAAGAAGGACTTGCCATTAGAACCGGTTGTTGGGGACATCTATAGTGGTAGAGTCAGCAAAGTGACTTCATTTGGATGCTTTGTGCAGATGGATGGATTGAAGAAACATTGGGAAGGACTGGTTCACATTTCTCAACTTCGACAAGGACAACACATTACTAATGCATCAGATGTTGTTCACAGAGGTCAAGAGGTTAAAGTGAAGGTTTTATCATTCAATGGTGAGAAGACTGGCCTAAGCATTAAGGATGTCGATCAGATTACTGGTGAAGATTTGAATCCAGGTAACACTCGCGTTAGAGAACAAGCTGATGCCAATCTCAGAAATCCTGACCGACCATCTGCTTTACCTCAGCTTAATTTTAGATTGTCTGAAACTGATCAGAAATTTAGTAGGAGGACAACTAAAGCAATTTCCTCACCAGAAAGATGGGAACTTAAACAGATGGCGGCTGCCAACGTGCTTACTGCCAATGATTATCCAAACTTCGAACAGGAAACGGGCTTTTTGAATAGAAACGATGAAGAGGACTCAGATGAAGATATTGAGATTGAATTGGCAGAGGAAGAACCACCATTTTTGAGGGGTTGTGCCGGAGTGACATTAGACATGAGTCCCATTAAAATTGTCCAGAATCCAGACGGGTCTCTAGCTCAGGCAGCTACAGTTCAGTCAGCCCTGCAGAAAGAAAGAAGGGAGATAAAACAGCAACAGCATAGAGAACAGGAAAATGCCGTTCCACTCAACCTAAGTAAAAGCTGGAATGATCCAATAGCTTCTCAAGATGCAAAGCAGCTGGCTGCCGGCATGACTGGTCAAAGCATGAGCAAAGAAATGCCTGAATGGAAGAAAAACATCATGGGAGGGTCTAATGCATCATACGGCAAAAAGGATAAAAGGTCTATGTTGGAGCAACGGCAGAGCTTGCCTATATACAAGCTTAAGGACGAACTTCTCATGGCCACTTCTGATAACCAAGTTCTAATTGTTATCGGAGAAACCGGGTCTGGAAAAACTACACAAATGACGCAATATTTAGCTGAAGCAGGTTACACTCAGAAGGGAAGGATTGCTTGCACTCAACCCAGAAGAGTGGCTGCAATGTCTGTTGCAAAACGTGTTTCAGAGGAATTTGGCTGCTTGTTGGGTCAAGAGGTGGGCTACACCATTCGTTTTGAAGACTGTACAAATGCAGATACAGTGATAAAATACATGACGGACGGTATGCTGTTGAGAGAATGTCTTATAGATTCTAATCTTAGCCAGTATTCAGTAATTATGTTGGATGAAGCTCACGAGCGAACTATTAACACAGATGTCCTGTTTGGACTTTTGAAAAAAACAATCAAAGAGAGGCCGGATCTTAAGTTGATAGTTACTTCTGCCACTCTAGATGCTGTTAAATTTTCTCAGTATTTTTTTGAAGCTCCCATCTTTACAATTCCTGGCAGAACTTTTCCTGTGGAGATTTTTTATGCCACAGAACCGGAAAAAGATTACTTGGATGCGGCTCTTGTGACTGTGGTACTTATCCATTTAAATGAGCCGGCTGGTGATATTCTTCTATTTTTGACTGGTCAGGAAGAAATAGATTCTTCCTGTGAGATCTTGTTTCAGAGGATGCAAACAGTGGGCCCAAACGCTCCAGAGTTGATTATTCTTCCAATCTATTCGGCTCTTCCTAGTGACATGCAGACCAAAATTTTTGAACCTGCTCCTCCCGGCTCTAGGAAAGTAATCATAGCAACCAACATTGCAGAAACTTCGCTTACAATCGATGGCATATTTTATGTTGTAGATCCTGGCTTTGTAAAGCAAAACGTCTATAATGCTAAGACAGGAGTTGATCAGCTCCTAGTTACTCCGATATCCCAAGCTCAGGCAAAACAAAGAGCAGGCAGAGCAGGACGGACGGGTCCAGGAAAATGCTACCGTCTTTACACAGAGAGTGCTTTCAGGACAGAGATGCTTCAGACCAATGTTCCAGAAATTCAGAGGACCGATCTGACTAGCACAGTGCTTTCTCTAAAAGCTCTAGGAATAAATGACCTAGTGGGATTTGATTTTATGGATTCTCCTCCAATGCAAACGCTCATTTCTGCCATGGTTAAACTCCACGCACTCGGTGCACTAGATGAACATGGCCTACTAACAAGACTCGGAAGAAGAATGGCCGAATTTCCTCTAGAGCCTCCATTGTCTAAGATGCTCATCATGTCTAATGAACTTCAATGCAGTGATGAGATTCTGACAATAGTTTCAATGCTTTCAGTACAAAATGTCTTTTATAGGCCAAAGGACAGACAGGGAATTGCAGATCAGAAAAAGGCAAAATTTCATCAACCTGAGGGTGATCATCTCACTCTTTTAGCAGTTTACAACTCGTGGAAAAATAGCAAATTCTCCAATGCATGGTGCCATGAAAATTTTGTCCAGTACAGGACGATGAAACGGGCACAAGACGTCAGGAAGCAAATGCTTGGTATAATGGACAGGCATAAACTTGATGTGATGTCATGCGGAAAAAACACTTCTAGCATACAGAAAACTATACTCAGTGGTTTCTTCCGAAACGCAGCCAAGAGAGATCCTCAAGGAGGATACAGAACCTTAGTAGACTCACAAATCGTTTATGTCCATCCTTCTAGCTCCATTTTTAACAAGCAACCGGACTGGATTATTTATCATGAACTTGTTTTAACGACAAAAGAATTTATGAGGATGGTGACAGCTATTGATCCAAAATGGTTGGTGGAATTTGCCCCAAATTTCTTCAAGTTCGGAGATCCTACTAAATTGACCAAAGCCAAAAAGCAACAGAAGATCGAACCTTTGTACAATAAGTACGAAGAGCCAGATTCATGGAGAATATCCAGAGCTTATAAGAAATGCAATACTAAAGTCACGTTCTGATCGTGAATACGATGTGAATACTTGTTGTGAAATATAAATGCAACATGTCAGCTTTGAATAAACATTTAAATCGACTGGTTATTAATAAAAAAAATTTCAAGAAAAATATTTTTAGTTTACATCATTCTTTGTGTTTATTATTATTGTTATTATAATTACTATAATTGTAATAAAAACATTAAATATATATTAATTATATCATTATAACAAATATTATTAATCAGATTTTGTCAATAACTATAGCTGGCTTATTTTGACGACTTCGCGCAAGATCGTCGTTTATTTACGCAAACGCTGTCATACCTAACAGTGTTGTTTGCAAGGGGCAAAAATTAGATAACTGCTACTTTTGCAACACCTTAATCGGGATTTAGTATTAAATTTTACAATATTATTTTAAATTAGAATTTTATATTTCTAACTCGAATCGCTCACAGATTATAAACGAAGGAAGTAAAAACTTAGCGAGTTTATTTTAAGCATTTTTATTATTACTATTATTACTAATGTTATTTACTGTTATTAACCTCAGAAACAATTTAGGTCTTGCCTGATTACATTTAAGCAAATCTGGTTCATTCTAAATTTCTCTCAACACATTTATAAAGCGCCTGATGACGACATTTCAATCAGTCCAAATCGTCTAAGTTATATGAAATAATTTCGGAATCAGGTGTAATAATTCTTATTATTCTTGATAACTTAGACGATTTGGACTGATTGAAATGAAATAAATAAATAAATAAATACAATTTCAGTCCGCAGTTTATGGGGAACACATATGCAGAAAATAAAAACCAAACAAAATTTGTAATAATTTTATAAAACCTATCAATAACAATTAGTTTTAAAATATTTGACTTTATTTATAAATAGACTTGAGAATGAAATAGTGTCCACTACCACCAGAAAAATCCAAAATGTAGAAGCAATAAGGTAAACATTAAAAAAAGACAACAAAATGTCTGAAACATTAAAAGCTTAGAGAATTCTGCAGCTAAAGGCTTGAATAAATAATATTTGTTAATTATTTCCAAGAACTGCCAAAAGGAGCCTGCAATAATCTCCACCACAATCACCGGATATGAAATCCCTCAGTGTTTTACCATACAATTTGTTGAATTCTTGAGAAATGGTTTTCAGATCAAACTAGAAATAAATCACTCATTAATTAAAAGTGTAAACTGGAACAAAAATTGTCAAAAGTCAAATCTTAACCTCCGAGCGGCTAACAATCAGTCTCACAAGGGCTGGATCATCAGTACCACCTCCAGCCATGCTTTTGTACAGCCTCTCAGCAAAGTATGCATTGGAGTCCAGTACAAATTGAGCTTTTGAAGTAATTTTATTAATGTTTTATTAACCTTGATTAATTTTATTATGTTGTTAAAACACAGTCACGTAACGTAGTCAAAGCTGGGAAAATATATTTCGTTTAATATCACTTTTTCATTGTTAATAATACTTATCACAATTAATATTTATCAAAACACTTATTATTATACATTATTATTAATATAGTCACATTGTGTTATTTTAATTTATTTATTTAAAAACAAAATCTCACCTAAAGAACAAAATCCTTCCTCCAATGACCCTGACATTTCACTCTTGATGGACTCAATGATCCCCTTTCCAGAGATGGCTTTGTACTTTTCGAAGGTGGCCCTCAATTGTGGTAAACTCCTGGTGCAGAGGATGTTATTGAAGACTGACTCATCGGTTCCAATCTGCTTGATGCCAGCCTTAAATGGAAAGATGGGTCGGTGTGTTGGATGAGCATGGTGAATCATAAAAGTAGTTCACGAAGCAAAACCGTTGATGAGGATGTTGAGCTTCAATCGTAGTATAAATTGACCGATGAAATCATTTTAATCAATTTGTTAATTCAAGTAATACTAATGATTAAATCATCTCAATCAATTAATTAAAACTATTTAATACTATCATAAATAACAATTACTATTTAATAAATAATTATTCTTATAAATCACTTAATTAAAACTATTATGATTGATCAAATCACCTCAATCAATGCTTGAGCATCAGCCTGAGCTTTGGCTTGATCAACAGCAGCACTTTCATCCCTGTTGGCCTGACAAAGTGACACCAGCAAGCTCTCAAAATCTCCTCCAACATCACTTTTTATGTCATCCTCCAATTTCCTTTTAAATTCTTAAATAGAAATCTATTGATATTAAATTATTTATATTAAATTCTCTTAATTATTAATTACAAAATTTTCCAATACACTGCTATTAAATTACATTGTTATAATTACTCACATTATAATAGACATGTAATCAGCAATCAGCCACATAGTTTTTAAAATATTATTTGAATTTATTTTATTGCTCTTATTGTAGAAATTAAATTGTAAGAGACAAATATTGGGCTGGTGCACTACCGTGTTCGTAATGTGCCTTAATGGAACGGATTTCATTGTTCAACCTTGGACACAAAATCTCGATAAGAACTGCTTCGTCAGTACCTGCACCCTGAGAAAAACCGTGACAAAATCTTGAAAACATTCTAATAATTATATTACAATGTAATTATATTATCATAATTTATTTTAATCAAACCTGTATAGCAGTTCTAAGTCCTTTGGCCAGGTACAGAGGCAAAACATCCATGAGAGCTAATATAGCATCCTCTAATTTCCCTCCCAATTCAGATTTCAGGTCTTCAACAAGATCCTGGAATCACATAAAATTCAAATTGATTTTATTTTCTAAATCTTGTTGTTAGTAACATTAGTCCCAAAGCTACATCTACATACGTTTCTGGTATCATAAAAAATACAGAAAAATCTTACTCGTCCAAACATATTTTTGTATTGAGCTTTTATCTCCTGCCTCTGAGCATTGCTGTGTGCAACCAGTGCTTGTATAATTGTCTCCTCATCAGTTCCTATAAAAGTAATACAAATAATTTAAGGTGACATTTAGAAATATTTAACAATTCTGACATGAAACCTAATCCTTTCATTGCTGCTCTCAAACTACTGGCTGCTGCTCCAGCATTGAAATTTGGATTAGGGTGAATCTGTCGACATTTGAACAAACATGTATTTAACGCATTTTAAGTTTCAAACTGTAGACAGGGATTTAAAAATCTAATTTTGTGCAAGTTATCGGATATCGGAATGGATGAAAGAATTTAAATTGAATAAATATTTTACAATGACTGAATAAATTATTTATAAGAGTATATGCCCACCGTCGCCATTACTGAAAGAGGTCGTTTAGAGCAGCTAGATATCTTGTTGATATTTTGTCACCAGAGGCCACCAGGTATAGTAAGTATCCTGCTGTGTTGAGCGCTGTGCGATTTGTTGTTCAGATATTACTAAGATTATGAAAATAATAACAACAAAAATATAGATAATATAATATATATTGTAATATAAAAACACTTACTTAACTAATTAATTAATTAATTTACTAAAGATATAAAAGATGCTAAAAAATAATCGCTTGATTTATTGACTTTAAAAAGTCAGCGCACCTGCTCTCATCGTAGCAGACCAGCGACTTATTTTTATCTGAATAACATCGGTTGCAATAACATCTTGGAAAACCAAATTACAAAATGAATTTATGGACAGTATCACACTAATTGATCTTCGTAACAAGTTATTCACCGAATGAGGATTGAAACAATTGTTAACTGTTTGTCTCTCGCATTGTTTAGATCAATGGTGCAAAACCCTTTTATGGCTGAGGGCCAGAAACAGAATTCGGAGAACCGCCGGAGACCGGGCGAATGAAAGTGTATAAAATAAATTCCATATTTGTTTTGTGTACCTCATCAACATCAAGACAACGCAAGCAATAAGACACATGTAAAGGATAAAAGCCATGCACAGCCCAAACCACAAACATGTGTCTGCAGAGACGAGATAAGTCGAGTCAAAACAAGGAGGTGTCGCCTTGACAGTAATTGCAGGTCAGAGGCCAAGACAAATACTGGTGCTTTAATTCTTATGATGAACGATATTATAGTATTTGATCTTGTGGATATGTTGTTTTGGTGATTGGCTTTATGATTGCTTTTCATATTGTTCATTGAACGATAAGGCGAGTGATGGTAATTAATTATACGATTCTATATTTAATGAGTTTACACACTAAATTCAGTGCTTTAACATCGCTTTTATTTGCCGAAAAAAATATTCAATAAAACTTAAAGTTTATCGGAGAAGATCTGGTCCAGTTTCGTTGTCATAACGACACACACGCTTACAACATCGACTTTTCTTCTGTGGATAAGACCATCCTAACTTCACAGGCTGAGCTCATGTAGTAGTATTAAATGTTGATCGATAGCTAGCACAGGAGCTACAGCAGAATCGGGTAGACAGGTGACAAACTGTCGGTACTAGCTTTGAGCAACCTGTTCCTCGATCTCCATAGAGACAGTAGGCATCGTCAGGATTCTGGACCAGAGAGCGACACTTGTTACAGCAGGATTTTGCATAATATTCGTAGTAACAGTCCCTCGGTTCAAGGATGGAGCATTCATCTAGGGTATCTTCGCAACCTATTGAAATAAAATTTGTCATGTGTGTGTATATGTTATGATTAGTCACTGAATATCGAGTTATAATAATAATTAAATCAATATTTAGTCATAATTTATTGCTAAATTTAATAATATTTATTCAAAACTAGTAGCAAGGGCAAAGGAGTAAAGAATTGTATTTACTTGGTATATGTAAAAAATTTAATTTACATGATGTTTAATACATTCAACATGTATTTATAATATTATTTACTTTCACTTTTGTTTCCATTTCCTTGACATGATAAGCAACATTTCTTTTCGAAGTTTAGGCACACTTTTGGATTCTGAACATGATCTTTGCAGTGTCCATAAAAACCCATTGATTTAATGCGAAACTTGTAGTCACCGTAGATGCATTGCTCTGTTAAAATCAAATTAGGATGGATTTCGTGACATATTTGGGAGCTAACTGTCTTATCATTTTTTTATGAAATTATCGCTTGCAGTAACTCCAACAAGTATATTGTTTAATACTTTGTGCATTATTCAAGCATTAAGATTATCAAGCGTCAAGAATTGGATGTACATGCAAGTTAACCTTAGAACCATAGAACCATAGAACCACAGATCTTTTATTTACCTGGTGCCTTCGGAGCCCTGCCGTCGGGAACACATTTTCCTCCTCGGCACCATGCCCTGTTCGAACATGTTGTTCCATCCATTGGCATTAAGGTACTAGGTATTGGATCATTTCCTTCTCTGCAGTGCATCCACTTGCACAAATCTATGCCTTCATTATCACCCTTCAATTGGATTTATGAAATTATTTTAACTTACATAAGCTACATTTATTCGGGCATTTATTCACGAACATACTAATTATTCAATTTTAAGAAAGTGTTATATTACAATGTAATCAATAGAATGTCAAGGCATATTGCATTGGTCGAATGTAGAATATGACACGTACAAATGTTTGATAAGCTTTCACTTACGGACACGAAGTGTGAAGCTGGACCGTATGCCAGCTTACATTGATCATCGTGGTCATAAAGTTGACCTGGGTACAAACGTAAATAAAAGTCTCTTTCTTGAGCAGGAACAAGATCCTCTCCTCCGTCCGTCAAACAATTTCTGTTTTGCCTGCAAAATAAGAGAGATTATCAAGAATAACATTCAGGTTGATTCAATATAAAAAAAAACTGTTTTTATTATTTCTTGGTGCACGCGTAATTATATAGTAACCTATACGGCCAAATGATTCATGATATTTGTATTTAGTTTAGTTAACCTAACTAACTTAAACCACCACTTACCTATCCAAAGTTTGAATACGTGTTTCAAAGCCCTTGATGGAGCAATTTGAGAAGTAAATAAAATTTGGAATTCCATCGTGTAAGAATCCCTTCATCACAGATGCATCATCAGTACAATGTGAATTGGCTCCACTATCGTCGTGTCTGGCACCGAGGCTGAAAGAAATCAGTTAATACGTATTTTATGTATAATGGCTGTAAATGATGAATTGATATTTGTAATACTACGTTACTTCTAGCTTCGATCTAGTAAATTGTAAGAAAATTTAACATAAATTTATTATGAACTTACGTATGCCCAAGCTCGTGCGCAATGGTAGCAGTGAACGCAAAAAACTTCCGATACTTGATGAGGGCAACATTACTTACCACACCGCATGCAACATCGGGAAACGTTGCTCCATCCTTGCCCAACATATGATGCCTTAAAGATCAGGAATGAAATCGTATTAGCGACTCCTGTACATTGGTTTGATAGATATTGTCGTATCAACTACCTTGTGACTACAATAGCTACATCATATCTCGGCAATGTAATGTTAGTTTTATTTGCCTTTACGTTTGCAACCCATTCCTTAAATTCTAAAAAGGCGTGAGTAGTATTAACTTCTAGCTTCACGCGCGAAGTTTCCATGAATGGCAACTCATCTATACTCTGGAGAAGAAATCAATTTAATTCGATTTATTCGAGAGATGGTTTAGATTCTTGATATTTAAATAAAATTATTTAAAATTTAAATAAAACTTCAAATGTTTAAGAACTCATTATCATTTAAATCGTTACTAACTTCTAGAATCATTGTCCCTGTCCACTTTACAGTAAATTTTAAAGTTTCATGTTCAATTCTCTCGTAAATATTTTTTACCTGGTTAAAAGGTATAGTTGTTTTTATTTGATTTACAATCATTTCAACTTTCTTATCAGAGTTGCGAACTACAACAGAAAGATAAACACAACGAGAGGCGGCAATTTATAAATAATGTTAAACACTAAAAACGACACTAGAAAGACGAAACTAATTAGTTTTGCATTTGCACATTTCGTTTACGATAACTTGTGACATGAGCCAAAAATTTTAATTTCGATGACGGACGTTGGTGATGGTTTAAAAATATTCTTAAGATAATAAATCTTAAAAATAAAAATAATGATAAAAATAAATATCAATTCCAGTTTAATTACAACTTGCAGGTAATTAGTGTCTTAGTCTAATTAAATGTAGCAATTAAGCAAAACCACAAATCCCGAGCTTTAAATAATTAAACGAAAGATAAAACCCTTAAGATGGTTCAGAATAGTACGATATCTTTTACTGAGGAGTGATTATGATCAGATCTTTGACATTAATCAATAATGTAACTAAATGTTATACTATGGTTATTAATTGACATTAATCAATAATGTTATTAAATATTATACTATAATGTCGCTAAATATTATACTACGGTTATGAATCGAAACGTCTAAGTAACTTACCCTTTCAAAAACATGAGTAAAGAGATATCGAATGGTTTTCTTTGAATCTTCACTCCTTTCTTTGTGGGTCTTGGCTCTGCTTGCATTGTAGAACCTTAAAAAATTATTTTTTATTAAAGATTTAATAAATGTCAATACATTTAAATATGATGCAATGTACGAGGCAACCCACCTATCAAAGGTTGAGAAATCTACGATTGTGAATATTTCGACGGTCATAAGCCTTTTTTTTGACTCTTTGTCGGATCTTTTCGCGATTCTCTTTCCGTGACCTATTAATTATTCATTAATTTAACAACAAATGTAAAACAATAAAGAAAATTTTTTTTTAAAATGCTAAATACAATGTTAATGTTGAATATACCTTCATCCATTTGATTATTTTCCTTTGCTGTATGCGTTTCATAGAGTGTATGAAGGACGCCATCAATGTTGAGAAGTTTACTTTTAATGTTATTGTTTTTGCCGTCTTCAGCCTCATCATCTTCTTCCAAATCGTTTTCCAAGATGGAGCTAGGACCCACGGAAAATGACTTGCCACCATGATTAAATGTGATCATCTGATGTAATTTAGAAAATTATTTATAAGAAGGAGTTAGACAAGCAGAATCAAGAATCACCAGAAGTAACGAAAAACATCAAAGTAACAAAATTCACTCAACAATTACAAAAATATTCAAATAGGTCGAGTTACTGAATGTTATCAATATTTTTAAATATTCAAATTTATTTAGATTCAGGTAATTTAAACAAATGCATACAACTGATATAGCTAAAAATGTAGAAGAATGTGTAATTGATACGCATTAATGTTATAAATAACATAGATTCTGAAAAGTTGATTAAATTAATCTGCCTTTATTGTCTTTATTTAAACGTAATTGGTGAAATAATGTAGGTGACAAATTCGGTTAAGTCAATAACTCACATAAAGTATTTCTTCGAAATCGTCGATTTTCTTGATGGTCACTGTAGCAGAGGCATCGAGCAAGAGATCATTGTAGATTACCAAGTCCTGGAGTAAATGTTATCGAATAGTGAGTTTGTTTGTTATAATGATTATCCAAAATTAAGTAAATCTTTTAAATTTAAGCCAATTATATTTTCGTCTAGTCTTCAATAACTAAACTGACTTCATCTTCGGATCCTTTCATATGAGTCCATTGATCTCCTAACTTGGTTAGTATCAATGGATGCTTGTTTGACCTCTCGACTTTCCTGATTAGGTTCAAGGTTATATTACCGCCTTCAAGTTGAAGATCGACTTGAATGGAATCCGGTAATGACTTTGAATTGCTGTTCTTGTTGTTGGTGTAGATCCATCGTGGCTTGACTGCAATTATTTTTAACTTTTCAATTCCCGTTTAAATGGCTCTTGCTCTAACATTATTACGTAACTATTATCAATTAATAAATGCATAAAAAAAACCAATAGTCAATTAACTAAGAATAAAATGAATAACTACCTCTTTCTATTTTTGAAGAAACCGTTTGATGAATGCAAACAACCAGCAGTAGCACTTGAACCACTCCGAAATTCTGAACATAAATTGACAATTATGTAAATAATTTTATAGCGATCAAAACCAAATAAGTCCCAATATTTTACCATGCTCTTATAATTCGGAAGAAATTTCTATTTTACCCTGACATCTCTGCGACAAATGCTCCTATTTATAAGAAAGATTTTAAAAGCCTTTTGACAAAGAAACAAAACAGGGCTATTGTTCTCAAGTTTCTTTCAATAGTAAGACCACTATTGACACCAATTCTTGTGATTTTGTATGTACAATAAATGAATGACGAAATTTTTCATGAATTATTTTATATGGTGATAGCCTGTAAAACTGGAGAACTGATAGGCCAGGTAGGTTTATAATTGTTTTTATTGTTGTTGTTTATTACAAGCTATATATCCATATTAAACGATTTAACGTATTAAAACTTATAAAAATTGACAAATAACCAAAATCGTTTTTCACGTCAAATATTTAATTCTAATCATTCCTTCTACTTGTAGAAGCACTTTAGCACTTTTAATGATTAGCCAATTACAGGTTTAAACTCGTGTTGTTGTGGAGTATCGATTGCCTTCAATCTTTAGTCAATGGGTGTTGCGAATTTTGGAACACCCTGTTAATTTCTGATAACTTGCTAATTTTCAGATCAGAATCATTAAATTATTTGTTAGAACGTCTTTGAATCTCTTTTCAAAATGCTTCAAGCTACTTAGGCCTTTCGCTTGAAGAACTTCGATTAATGCTGTGTCAATCAAGTTTGTAATTTCCAATTGATCAAGAAATTAGTGGATTACTAATTACAAGGGACTCCGATACAAATTTCACCCTCCTGGGCGAAAAAAAACTGTTGTTTTACGAAAATCGCCATAAAAATTATCATGTATGCCCTTATTTAGTTGTTACCTTTACTGTTTTAAAATTGTTTTTGTTAAATAAATTAATAATAATAATAATAATAATAATAATAATAATAATAATAATAATAATAATAATAATAATATAATAATAATAATAATAATAATAATAATAATAATAATAATAATAATAATAATAATAATAATAATAATAATAATAATAATAATAATAATAATAATAACAATAACAATAATAATAATAATAATAATAATAATAATATTTCTGCACTTTCTCTGCATTACGCAAGCATTTTTTATATGTCTTCTTATTTAATAGTTGACTTGATGTGGCATCAATGTTATCACGTTGGCACAAATTAGAAACATTACATAACTTATTACAATATTTTAAGACTGTAACGGTAGCCGGGCCCCTAAGCAATTGTTTTCATGTTGCTCTACCAGCGGTCTTAAGTTTTTGCACCTCATCATTTAGCAGTAAAGGCTAGACTTGTCAATAATGTCAAGTCCAGCTAAGTCAAATGCCCAAGATTCATGCTTGACAAGAAACCATGACAATGTTTTAAGACAAATCTAGTCAATACAAAGTGATGTTTCGAGACAACTATTGCAAGAGACAAGACCAACATTCCATTAATTGTTATTTGTAGATTTGTATTTGTCAAATGTGTCACTAAACCAACATTTACAAACGAAAGCAGACTATTGCTTTCGGCGATGTTTTAAAACATGTTATTTTAAAATTTATTACTTTAAACATAAAATGTCATCAAGTGTAATATAAGGTTGTAAATATTAGTGTATATTTCATATCCCCATATAATATATGGTATACATGGCATATATCATACATTTAGTGACCGCATCGAACTCAAAAAGTTAAACTATTTACATCCCAATGTCTTAAAGTTAAATGCACACGTTTTTGTCGCTGTGGAGAAGACGTTACTAGAGAGAATGGAATTGTTTGGCTGATGATCTATAACCAGAATGATGATCCACAGCAGAATCGATTGGACAAGTGACAGACCTCGGGAACAAGTTTCGGGGAAGGTGGACTCGAACGGAGTCTGGTATTGACCCCTTGAGTTGCCGTTCTTGTTGTTGGTGTAGATCTATCGTGGTTTGACTGCAATTATTTTTAGTTTTTTAATTTTTTTTTTTATAAATATCTGTTACTCTAACGTTATTACCTCACGAATTAGGAATTTATAGTTATTTAAACAAAAAGTATTTATCAATTACCTAATAATAAAATTGGATAACTACCATTCTCTATTTTAGATGAAGCCGTTTGACGAAAATAAACAGCCAGCAGTAGCGCTTAATTTAAAAATAATTGTGATTATTATGAGAAGCCGTAAAATCGTCAATATTTTACCATTCATAATGGTAATTTTTTTATTTTTATTATTTTTTATTTTATTTATTTTTTAAATTTGACGGCCTATTGCTGAAAGAAGCCATCACTTCTACAACAAATCCAATGTTAATGTTCTCAACTTTCTATCAACAATAACTTCTCTATTGACATCAATTCCTAATCTCAATTGTTATGATTTTGATTGTGTAATAAATGAGTGACGAAATATTTCACGAATCGCTTATTAGACTTTGGTCTACATAACTTGAGCCCTCTAACCAGGAGCAGATCCTTACAGCTGTCATATTTTGTGAACACCAAAGTGCAGTAGTGAACAAGTAATTACTGTCTTTATAATCCTTTCAATCGCCTTTCAAATTGAAGCCTTTCAGCTTGAAAAGTAATGATTCACCAATTTTAATGACAGCCATTTTATTGTTAGAAAATCTCGTTGATCGATATCTTCCTTCGCATGTGAATGGGAGTTCTGAATTTGGGAACACCCTGTTATCATCAGATAATTTGAGTCTAATAGTATCAAATCTATCACAACACCAAATCATTTTTTACATGCCCTATGCAGCTAGTGTATGCGTTTAGTGTATATGTCTAAGTCTAGGTGAATACCTAAACTATTTAGACGAAGCAGATTAATGGAACAGTATTACATAACAGACAGCAATACTCATTCAACCCACCCTAGAAGCCTGGACAAGCCGCAGTGGCATAATGACTTTGGTTTGGACCGCCCACTCCGTTGGCCGTTAACCTTCAAACTTACGAAAAGCCTTCAAATATTTCATGCTTTTCTTCCATAAAGTTCGTGCGCCTGCATGGCCTAACGGTTAAGGCTGCGCCTCTCACGATGGCAGCGCGGATTTGAACCCCGTTGCTGGAGCACCGTCCTAATCATCTAGCTATGCAACGGACGTTAATAAAACATTATGTCTTCCGCAAAGTTATTGATAACATTTTTATAACTCAATTCATCGGCAAATTCCTTCTCTGGACTTGTCTGGAGAGGACTTCCAAGTCTGTAAGCTTTGTTAGGTTCTTTGCTGATCGAAGCTGGTTTTTTTATGAGCTTGTCTTGAGAAAGAATGCTCACAGTTGCCAAGTAATGGTTCTATTAAGGAAGATGCGCGGCAAGGTCAGAATATTAGGGGCGGAATACCCAAGGAATGAAGTTCAAACGGTTCATAGATTTTGTCGTTTCCTGAAATTTCCAGAAAATACTGCAATCTCTTCCTTTCGACAAAGATATACTTAGGATTTGTTAGTAAACCTATTCGTGAACTGAAGATCCTTTCAACCCAGTTGTGAACCTCAACAAAATTCAGTTGAACTTGAGGACGCGATGCAATCTTAGACCCAAGTGATGAATCTCGTTAAACATTAATGGCGGATAATTTTTATTTTTACTTAAGTTAATTTGAATTTTCACTGTAGTTTTTTTTTTTGCAGCTAAGTAGTCAGATTAGAAGACATGTTTCATTGTTATTTTTCGTTTTTATTTCATTATTAGTTTTCGTGAAAACATGGTAAATGTCCAGTGGAAGGTGACCAACAATTGAACTATAATCTTGAACAAGCATTCAACTGGAAATTGGGAGTTTTAAGTAATTGTTCTCAGGCGTTGACTTTAAAAGCACAAAATAATTGTTGTCAATGTCAGTGAACTTATGAAGCATTTATGAAGTTACGAAATTATTTTGTAATAATAAGAAAAATAGTACCTAACATATAACTGGTTTAAATTTAAAAAAAAATTGAATTTTTATTAATTCAAGTTGCTTGTTATCGTGAAGTCATTCACAAATTCATCCATCATCGTCATCTTTAACTGATCATCAATGTTAATCAACATCACCACCATCATCATTGTTCCTATCACCATATCACTATTACCATAAACATCATCAACCACTAATCATTATCATTACCATCGTCATCACTATCAGAAGAGACTTCACTGAGGTTAGGGAGATTAATAATATCATTACTATTATTGTTTTCGTTATCCGCATCATCCTGGCTATCATCGCCATGGCCATTGTCGTTGTTGTGGTTATTATTATCATCATCATTATTATTAGTATTATCACTGACACTAATGCCACTTTTAACATCATCTTTTTGACTCCCTCTGCTATCACTGGTTCCTTCCCGTTTGGGCTTTTCCTGGCTATGGGTGGGGACACTATTTGGGGCCTCACCATCATCGTGGTGATCTTTGGAGGAGTTTTCTTCACCACCACCATCACCACCATTAGCGCCTTTACTATCTTCCTTGGCTATGCTATCTTCATCACCCGGTGCTCCGATACCACTTGTGTCTTTACCATCAGCTCCTGTAATATCATCATGTCCAGCATGAGTATCGTTATCATCATTGCCTCGGTTAACTTCATTAGCATCACTATCAATACTGTAACCATTTCCATCATCACGCTTGATGTTTTCGTCACCGTTATCATTTATCATGTCGTTTTGGTTGCCGGTAGGGGGCTCTTGTGTTTCTCGTGCATCACCATTGTCATCGCTATCATGATCATGATTATTATTACCAACATTATCATTATTATTGTCACTATCATGATCATGGTTATTTTTAACATCATTATCATTATTATTGTCACTATCATGATCATGATTATTATCACCAACATTATCATTATCGCTGTCACTATCATGATCATAGTTATTATTAACATCATTATCATTATTATTATCACCATCATGATCACTCACATTACCACCATCATCATTATTATCAGCATTATCACCATTCTTATTGCCACTATCATCATTATGGTCACCATAGCGATAAATGTTAGTATCATTATTTTCCTTGTTAAAAACATCATCACCATCGCCACCCTTGCCATGATCATGTAACGAGACACCATTGTCATCATCATCATCATCATTACTGGCACTACTATTACCACCATCACCATCACCACCAACACCAACACCAAGACCAGGTTTGTCTGTCTTCACCATCAAAGCTCCACCATGTTGTGTGACGGTGACGAGGGCAGTGAAGAGTTTGAAATGGTGACTGAAACCGACAAACGGAGGAACGAATGTTGTTTTAATGATACCGAAGTCGTCTCCGTTGTTCTTGCTATCGCTGCGATTTTCTTTGTGGTCGCTGATCGTCGTCGTTGCGGCTGGGAAGTCGCGTTGGGTGACATCATCATCATCACCATCATCATCATCGCTATCGTCGTCGTCGTCGTCGCTACTCTGGCTTCCGCTATCGGTACTGTCGCTCCTCTTACTTAGTTTCCTCTTAACGTCTAGAAACGAAGACAAATGGATGATGGGTTCGAGCGATTGTATTTCATTCAAAATTCAGAAATCAAAAAGTAAAACAAAAAAAATCATGCAGAAAATCGAATCAATTCGAGTAAATTCAATAAATCAATCAGTAAATCAATCAATGAATCAATCAGTAGATCAATCAGTAAATCAATCAATGAATCAATCAGTAAAGCAATCAATCCTACACACAACCGCTACTTCTAAAGACAATAATCAACTTTTGTCGAATAGTCATGGAATAAAGTCAGTTCTCATAAATTCATCTTCTTCATCATAGTCATAATCATCATCATCAATCGTCACCTGAGTCATCCTTGCTTTTGTCATCCTTGATTGGAGCTGGTTTCTCTGGGAAAAAAACAAAGACGCATTCATGTATTTATTTATATTTACTTTTGTTATTTTGTCATCAAAAACGAAAGAAATTTAAAAGTAATTTATTCTAAAATCTCCTCACTTTCCTTTGCCTTGACCTTGTCAGAAGATTGCTTGACGTCATCTTTGTCATCATTGTCATCTTTGTCATCATTGTCATCATTGTCATCGTTGTCATCGTTGTCATCATTATCGTCACCATCATCTTGAGCTCTGACGTAATCTGTTTAGAAATGGTCTTTCATATTAATTATGATATTGTTTACGTATCTTTAATAATTTAAGTTAATCATTCATGTGTAAATGTTTAATCGTTTCGAATTTTTCGTTTTCGAATAACATCTTCTGCAGCATGATTAAATTAGACTTATGCTAATTTGTCACGAAAAGGTGTCGAATAAATAGACAAGAATATTTTTTAAGTCCCATTCACAAAACTTTAGCTTCACATAATCAGAACATTATTAATATTAATAATTAAATTTAAATCATTTATCAGTAGGATATGTTGATCGAATTCATGTAATGATTACATTATTCAAGACATAAGTAAAAAATTTAAAAAATTTAAATAATCTGCCAAAAATATCATAACATCATGGACTGTCTTCAATCAATATTCAGAAAATTGGTAAATTCTTTTGGAAGAATTTGTAAAATACAAATTATACTTGCAAAATAATTATTGCGGATAAAAAGCTAAAATATAAATTATATTTGCAAAATAATTTCTGAAGTTTGAACTTACGAGCTACCAGGATCATTGTGGTGCAAAAGAACAGCAAAAGTAGTTTTAAGTTCATCTTTCAGAGATTTCTGGCAGAACTATTAAAAGTAAAAATTAATCTGAAAGTCACATTTATTTAACTACAATACACTAATTAAATAAATTTGCTATTTAGACAACAGTATTTTCTATCTTAATATAATCAACACTAAATTATTGTAATATTTAACCTGCTACATACATTAAGTAAATTGTACAAACGCATAATTAATGTTAATAATGTAATGCAATAACTGGCAGCCTCGAGTGAATAAATTCGACTCATTTACCATTACACATTAAACCACATAACTATTTCTATCTTGAAACATGTAATTATATCGTAATTATAAAACCCACCAACACAACAAGTTGAAAAAAAGCCTACTATAATCTTTTATCGCTTATTGTAAGCCCGTTTAAAATCTTGATACAATTTTACCGCAATCACAACTCAACGTAGCAGTCGTCTGCTTTATATTCTTTCAGGCGGCAGTCATTACGATGCAGAAAGCCAAGCATTATTCATCGAACCAAAACAGATTTTGTATTTTCCATTCACGAATTAACGAATTAAAATGCGTCCAGAAACAAGGAATCTTCAGAACAAGGGAGAGTTTGTGTAAGTTATTATCGAACACTCATCGAAAGCAAAGAGCGGGACTCGAACGATGTTTGAGCAGACGCTTTTGGATCACGACTTTGCAACGAAGACTTTGAGATTATTTGATTGGATTGAGATTAAGAAATTCTTTAGCTCTTAGTATGTTTATTTTTTTTAATTATATTTTTTTATTCAATAAATAAAAAGATTTTTTTTTATTCTCAAAAACTGAAACTCACTGCTCGAGGACAATTTATAGGCTCAAATAGCTCGGAGACAAATTTGTTCAAGAAGTTTTTTTTATAACTTTTACTACGCAGGATTTATTTAATTTGTATTTAATTACATAATAATTGATATTTCATAAAGTAATGTCAAACGCTCAAAATATTCTTATTTCCTGCGAACCTCCTTATATTAGTATTCCTTGTGCATCTTTAGTTTCTTGGTTCAAAATGATTACATCAAGACGAGTCTGTCAGAATTATGTTAAAATATTATTCGATACATTTTTTATTTTGATACTGTGGACACTTATTCCGATGTCGGTTCCCGCATGCTGAAGCGTGTGTAATGGATTTTCAGAATATTGCGATTGTTTGATATTTAAAATACGTACTTTAAATGAATAAATTTAAAAAATTCCAGTATGTTTTCAGATAACCACGGGAAAAGATAGGCTGGAATGAAGCGAATAATGTGATCAATACAAGTTTGCATGGTCGCATAATAAGCTCTTTCTCAGACATAGGATCACAACGTGCAAACTCTGAAACTCACCAGTTGGCAAAACTTATTTGTCATTGAATCACAAGAATTTTAAAATATTCGCATCTCCCAAACAACTTTCAACATCTCATTGAGACTTTCACAATTCTTGTCATATAGTGCTCAATAGTATTGAGTCAACATCGTCTTATTTACAGCATCTGAGAACTGATAAACCGTCGGAGCCGCATAACTAATACTTGTAATCAATATTAGTTGACAAGATTATGTATTACTAGTGCTCACATTTTGTTTTATTTAACCTTAATCATACGCTCGTGATGAAGAGATTTGTGGTAGTACTTGAAATTCTGACTTTTGTACTTAAAAGTGGTCAGCTATCCAGCTACAAATTGACCAGCTAACGGAAATAGATTAAATTGTTTAAAATAATTTTTTGCAATAGTTTACTATTCAATTCGAACAAAAAAAAAATTGAAGTGATTTGAACAGAAAAAAGTTCATCACCCTTCAAGCACAATGGTCTTTTGTCAAACCATGAAGAAACAGAAATGTTACCAATTTCAAATGACCGAATAACACTAAGCAATTAACTATTATAAGATTTGTGAAGATATTAATTAATAACTGATACCTGTGATATTATCAAAGCCACCAAAAAGCAACATCAACGATACAGATGACAGCAGTAAGAAGCCTTAAGGCACCCAGAGAATCACGAATCAGTAAACAGCACCGATCACCTACAATCCAGATGTAAATGGCTACAAAATCTCAACTCCATATCTGAAGAGATGAAGGTTCAGATAGATTAAGAGTAAAACAGTGACGCAACAGATCAAATTCGTTGGGCATTAAAACTTAGAATGTCACAAGATGTCCCAATCTTGGGGTTTTACTCAAGAAACATGGTAAAGTATGGAAATATCGACCGAGTAATTCTGCCCATCAAAAAATTTCACTCATTATTATGAATATGGATTATCAGAAGATGATTTCTAC
This sequence comes from Whitmania pigra, assembly GCA_021613335.1. Taxonomy (NCBI): domain Eukaryota; kingdom Metazoa; phylum Annelida; class Clitellata; order Hirudinida; family Haemopidae; genus Whitmania; species Whitmania pigra. The sequence continues at coordinate 1,397,951 of JAJTWR010000032.1, read as the reverse complement.
TCGAAAAATCCAATGTCATTTAAATTAAACTAAATTAATTACTACCCGACTTCAACCATTGTTCAAAAACTTTAACAAGATCTTAAAAGTCCGTCCAACATTTTCAATGTCAAATTTGCCGACCACATTCTTATTGATTGGAGGTTTAAAAAACTTAAAAAAAGATTTTAATTCATCTTTATATCGAGTGGAATGCAAAATAAAATTAAAGGCACTCATTATAAATTATAATTATAAAATAATTCAAGGCAAATATGAGGCAAGAACAAGCAGTGATCTTCATATTCACTGTCTGAAATTGCAAAGGCACTATCATTGATATCGACTGTAACTATGTTCATGTCGTCATCATCATCATCACCATCGTCATCAACACCATCATCATCGTCATCATCATTGCACATGAAGAATCAAAGAAGAAATAAAAAGAGTATCACACCATCCTAGAAAATCAACCCACTCATTCATACGAAGATCACCATATTTACAATTCACCAGCAATGCATCCCATCGGTGAGTGAATTCCTCAAAATAATAATAATAACAACAACTAAGAAAATTCCACGTTACGGGATAATAACTTAAATGAACATCGGAACTTAATAACATAAGGAAACAGAAGGTCCCAAGTTGAGCCTGAAATTGCTTCCAACATCTCAGAGAGCAGATTAATTATTTAAGTGCTGCAAGGGCGGGGGAAGATTTGAACTTGAAACGATTGAACTTGAATCCGACTTTTCAATCAGTTCGACGAAGGCTCGACTTCGTTCAACACGGACTGCCAGACATCTCTGAGCTGGAAATGCAAGATATTGTCGAGTCAGGACAAAGTTAAGAACATCTAAGTGTATCAAAAGAACATGTCTCTAATCAGAACTTAAAATATCGCATGCATCTTCATTGCCATTATTATTATTATTATTATTATATTATTATTATTATTATTATTATTATTATTTTTATCACCAAAACGATCATAATCATCATCACCTCAGCCTGAAGATTAGCCATGCTCTGAAGATAATTGATGAATGTGTTGGTGTACTCCTTAGTGAGCATCCTCTCCAACATTTCCACCTCTTTCTTGATCGTTTCGGAAATTTCCTCGAATTTCTTCTCACCCTCGGAAACCTTTTCCTCGGCCTGTGGGTAGCAAATTGTTCGATCGTCGATGAGTTTTGGAGATTTTACGAGATGTTGTCGCGATGCAAGAACCAATCATCGAGAGAAATTTAAATACTATTTCGCGATGCAAGAACCAATCATCGAGAGAAATTTAAATGCTATTTCAGTGGCAATTACCATTGTCATTACAGTTAAAATCATCTTGAATATTGTCATCTCTAATATATTTGAAGCTATTGAAATTATGCATACAAACAATAAACACACTTAAACAAACATCTATACTACATCATCATCCTCATCACAGCAATACTACTATTAAGCTATCATCATCATCATCCTCTGCCTCATCATCTTCCTCCTCACCTCAGATATTTCGATGGAGACGAACTCCAGCTTGTCGGTCTTCTTCTGAGCTTCCAGTTTGTTCCTCAGGTCTTTCTTCTTCTGGAGCAGGGCTTCTGCATCCTTGCAATGCTTGTGAGTCTTCACCCTTTCTCCCAGAACTGCCTGTAATACAATTTAGAAAGGATGTTCAATTTCCACAATCATGTGGTATGCATGCTAAACATCTTAAATCCAACAACCAGAGCTCATATAAATTAAATTAGAATCTCTTCTTAATGCATCACCATTGTAATAGTAATAACATTGTTAACTCGTGACCTAATTTTGTTCAGTTAATGAACATCCATGTTCCCATAAATAAATTACCTGATAAATTACCAGAATCTCTTATTAATGCATTATCATTATAATAGTAATAATAATATTAACTCATGACCTAATTTTGGTCAAAAGATGAACACCGACGCTCCTGTAAATAACAAACAATTGGAAACCACGCAGAATGAATCCAAAGATATCTCACCGCAATGGAGCTGAGCATTTGAAGGTGGTCCTTGAAGAGTTCGGAGAACGAGAAGAAGTCGAGATCAGCCTGGTCGAAGTGGACCTTCTCGATTTTCCCGAAATTCTCCGACAGGTTGGACAGGATTCTCGACAGCGGCAAGTCCTCCTCGGTGCTGCCCAGATTGGCCACTGCCCTTGATATGAGGCCTGTGCACTGAGCCAAGTCTGGTAAAGGGGTTTGATGATTTGACATATTTATTATTAATACTGTTATCTTATTAGTATTAATATTATTATTACTGGTATTATTTTTAATAGTATTACTATCATTATTATCACTGCCGTTATTTTGTTGTTGTGGTGTGCTATAGTGCGTAATTAGTAGTAAAGTGGCTTTTTAATCTGTTTCGTGACAGCTGTTTTGTTGGCTTAATTGCTGATGCGAGTCATCATCATTTTTGAAGGTTGACAAAAAAAAAAACTAATACTCAAGAAAAGAGATCTTTAAAGAAGATTTTTGTGAAGGATGTAAAATGTAAGGCTAACAATATTATTTGAAAGGGATGACAATAACAATGTAATTAAATTATAAAATCAGAAATAATTAACAACATTCAATCACAACCTTTCCTCTGCATGACGAGAGCCTCCGAACTCGCATGAAGTTCCTGGAGACACCTTTCCAAGATCTCCAACTGCTCGTTCCTGTCCTCGAACCACTGGAATGACAACCAAAACACCAATCAGACAATCACTTCAATAAACTCGATTGACAATTAGACTTTTAAATCAAATCATATGCAGCACAATAATCAAAACAAACCCGAAGATAGTAACCAAGTCATTAAGAAACATTGTCAGTCATTTTTCAATTTAACATTGAAAATATATAAAAAAAAAACCAAACCGGAAAATAATCACTCACCTGGTCAGACTCTGGCAGGGTGTAGGTCATCTTGTTGATGCTGTCGCCCACCTTTCCGATGAGTTTGGCAATTCCCGCACCCGAAAGGATGCTCACTCCGGAGACTTTCGGGAGTTCGCCTTCCACTTGAAGGAACTCGATGAAGGACTGATCTCGACTCAGTTGAGGGTGTCTGGCTATCTTCATGAGGAATCTAGAGAGACAGCAAAAGATGTTAATTGGTTATAAAAAAGTAACGTTTTATTAACGTCCGTTGCTAGCTAGGTGATTAGGACGGTGCTTCCACAGCGGGGCCATCGTGAGAGCCTTAACTGTTAGGCCGGTGTTAATTGGTTGTAATTGTAACTTCATTTGTATAGTGCCATATAATGCATATGGGCACAGCATCAGAGGCACTTCTTGCAACAATTTATATAGCAATCCTTCCCAAGGGCACTGGCAGCAAGCATGTAACCTATTAGGCTAATCTTCATGCCCCAATATTAATAATAATAATAACAATACATTGCAGCTACTAATTAATAAGTGACTTAGTTGCTAATTTATACAAATTTGGCAAATTGAAAAGCACAATATGAACTAGTAGTGAAAAGGATTCATCAGTAATTAGGTAATAATAATAATAATACCAATGAAATCTAGCATTTAATTGTTGTATCATAAATCTCTGTAGGTCTGTCAGTACAATATCTATCAATATCTAAGTTTTGCCAATAATTAGTGTTTTCCAGGTCCTCAATAAAATCGGTCATGCTCAATGTGAAACTGTTAAAATATTCTTACAACATCATTATGCTAATCTGATATCGAAGTCATTAGCATAACCATAATTTGATGTGTTGTTTGTGCTCGTGCGACAGAGATGCATGTTATCATAATGAAGAAAGCAGGCGCATTTGTTGATTGTCGGAGTGGAAATAGCGTAATAATAATGGTGATGATGATGATGATGATAACAATGATAACGATGAAAGTGATGGTGATGATGATAACAATGATAATGATGAAAGTGATGGTGATGATGATAATGGTGATACCTCTCCAATGAAGCTCTTCTTCTCTCAACAAAGTCCATGGCTCCTGTCTCCTCTTTCGTCATCTTAATTCTCGTCATGCCTGGAAAATAAAAATAGTAATAGTAATAATTATAATATTAATAACAATAATGATAATAACAAATAATAATAATAATAAGCAATAATGATTGTAAAACTAAATAATAAACATAAAAGCTATGATAAGCAGTAGCAATAAAAATAGCAACAGAAAACAATAATAATAAATTGTATGCAGCACAATAAAATCAATGAATTATTTAAATCCCAATTAAACAAAGGTTGTAGAAAAAATGAATAATAAAAAGATAAGCAACAATTAAATGAATTAACATAATGAAGTCTTTGAATCCAATTACTAAATCAAAAAATTTAAATTGACTTAACTAAGCTTGAGGCAATCAAATGTTTGAACATTGCTTCACATTGAGTTACTAACTAGATATTTAATAATTGTCTTTGTTAAATGTCACGCACACATGCTAATGTTTACATACTAAGTATGCACGATAATGTATGCACGTTAAGTGTGCAAGCTAACTTATGCACATTAAGGTTTGCATATTGAGTATGTGTGCTAATGTAATTATCGAAAACTCCTTTTAGTTGCACTTAGTTTATTTGTTGCCCTTATACCCTATATTTAATTTTTACATTTGTCGATCTCAGATCTTTTGGAAATAATTTCAAATAAATTTGTTTTAAATTAAATATAAAACCATAAGAACAAAATTAATATTTTTTCTATCATAAAATAATCAAGCTTTATTAAGTATTGGATCTAAAAAGAACTAAGTCAGTTGAAAATAACAAATAAATGAGATGAAAAATACAACTATTACTGAAACTGACTCAATCTGCACAAGATACTTACATGGGTCATTTGTAGGATAACCTCAAAAATGAGAAAGGAGGAGTTTGATTGCCTAACAAATTTATTAAGTTACTAATTATTTAATAAGTTTATTAATTACTTAATAACTTTACTAATTACTTGATAAGTTTAATCACTTAATAAGTGACTAATTAACTACTTACTTAATAATAATAATAATAATTAATAATAACAATAACATGTAATATTTGTATAGCACCGTAAGCGTAACCGTCGGGGGTGATTTGTGGCGGAGCAAGCTGGGTCGCTCACACGACACGGAAAGACCGTTTTTTTACCGTCATTCTCAAGCACGCTACCTTCTGAGCCAACTCGCATGCCACCAAGATTCTGTGAGTAATCTGAACCCTTTGACAGGCTTCCGAGTTTCAGTACGCACACCTCCTCAGGGGGACGTGTAGGAATTTGCATTTTAAGCAGTTAATTCATAAAAATAGTCGATTTGTTAAAATAAAAAAAAAAAATCACTTTAAAAGCCAGTTTTTAATGGTTAGCCCATCAACTGATTACTAGATTAGGTAGATTCCCAGATTGATAGCAGTGATAAGGAAAATTAACCAATGATCAACAAACGATGATTATAATCAATCAATCGATTGATTCAACCCACAAACTCTTCAATCGATTGAAAACTCACATAAACTAAATATATAAAAAAAACCCCGAAAACTGACCGATCATGTCCTTTTCGGGGGGACAGGGTACGATCCTTCCAAGGTGCTGGTGGCTCGACACGAGCTTCTCGTAAAGACCGAGGAAGTCGCTGAATCTGCGATTGACGCTCAGTTCCTGACGCACGAAGAGCTTTGAATTCGTCTGCAAATGAATTTCAAATGTTCTTTAAAAAAAGCTATTTCATTCGAGGGATGTAAGGAGTCATTTTACTAAAATTAATTATCTACAATCGGTAATTTGTTATTCTTAACTAATTTTTCATGGTCAATTAAAAGATAAATTGGCACTCTAGATAATTATTTATAATGTAGTGACTAGTTTAATTATTTATAATGTAGTGACTAGTTTAATTATTCATAATGTAGTGACTAGTTAATTATTAAATGCACTTAAGATGCCATTGAAGTTCAGGTCCCATCACAAGGATGTCAAAAAACGGGATTCAAAGTTGCTAATAAAATTGCTAATGAAGCGATAATACATAACAAATCTGCATTGATCACAGATTAATCGTTATATCCAGACAATCAATTGCTCATTCATTCCTTCCCTCATTCATTCATTCACCATGTGGATCACATAATTGATCCATCCATCCATCCATCCATCCATCTGAATCATCCAAAACATCGGAATAAAAAGTAAATGCAATTCAAAATGCAATACCTTGGTTGAGACCTTGTAAGCGATGTAAGCATTCATTCCGTCACCGATCTTACGAGCATCGGAGACGATGATCTCGATCAAGTCTGCCTCTTCCAGTGGAATCTTTTAATTAATCAAATAATAATAATAAAAATAATAATAATTTATCTAAGAATTAATTATTAGGTTATGGCACTTAATTAATATTTACTTTAAACTATCCTAATTAGAATACTCAAAAAGAGAAGATTTCATCCTCTGAATGTGTTACTTGAGTGCAGTTTGGAAACTAATTAAATTTTATTATTATTATCATCATTATTAAAATTATTGTTGACAACAGATGGGGCGTGATTATAATATTATCAGTAATTATATTTTCAACGAAAACCTAACCACACCGTCTTGGCAAAAAATGTTAAATTTCCATCCGACCGACCTCCGAACTTTTCTTCCTCTTGGACTTCTCCGTGGATGTCGTGCTAAGAACTGCCGCACCCTCCCTGGTCGAAGCCAGGGGATTCTGCTCCTTGAAGCTGAGAAAAGACCTCTCGATGTCATCTTCGTCTTCCTCATTCTTCGAAGCCTCCTCTTTTCCGTTCTTCTCCGATCTGTTGGAAAAGGAGACGGCGCCGTCCTTTTCGGAAGGCTGAGGTTCGAATTCGCCGGAGGTTGCCACGAGCAGGGAGTCCGTTCGCTTCTTCTCTGACGATAGGAAAGGCGAACGATCGGCATTCGAGTTTAGCGTTCGTTTCGGTGGTTAAGAATAAGTCGTCGGTTAGGTATTAGTTCGATTAGGGTAACTTCACGATTAAATGTGATTAAATAAATTAAACATAAGTAAATAAATTAACAGCAGGTCAACTGGAGGTCAAAAGGAGATAATTTATTGGGGTGAAATGTCTGAGACAAAGACATGTAACAAGGAAAAAAAGGTAATAAGGAAATTCTTTTGAGTTGTTTTTTCTGTGTAGTTTAAAAATCTCCAAAGTAGTTTTTTTTTTCTTTCTAACATTTTAAAGATTTAAACATTCAAACACTGAAGAGATGAACATCAAGCCATGAATAATGGAAACTTGCTTGAACTTTTAAACAAGGAAAAGATTTAACAGAAGTAACCATATTAAAAAGAAAGATTCAAAGTGATGCCACAAACAAAGGTCAGAAAATATGAGATAATTATTAAGTTTGCTAAAAGTAGGTTGGTGCAATATAGAAACATTATCAGGTTATTGTAAAGGATAAATTGTCAAAAATGCTGAGTTGAGAACACAAAATTGCATACAAATCAATTTAATGATCAAACCTTTGAAGATATCTCCATCATCATCACTGTCATCAGGGAACAGAACATCAGACATCTTAGAGTCTATGTCTTTTGAGTTCTTATTTTAAAAATTAAAAAAAAAACCTTATATAAGTGAATACTAAACAAAAAATATCACCAAAATTAATAAATTAAAGCCTTTGCTACTAGAAAACATAAATGTACCAACTACAAATTTCGGCATCTTGAATTGCTTAGAGAAAGTCAATGAATCTGATGATTAAAAATCCTTACCTCGACAGTTTCATCGTCTTTGACTTGCAAAGAAGGGGGCGTATTTGCACCGTTGCTGTTGTTGTCAGCCATCGAAAATGTAAATGAATGTTCGCACTGGACCAAATAAATAAATAACGTAAGGAATTGATCAGAACCAGTCAAAAAGAACGCCAGACAGCGGACGAAGAAATTCAAATGTCAGCCAGCACATACCTCCTACAGCAGCCAAAATCAACACAAATCAAGTCATAGGGTTTTTAAAAGTTAAAATGTTTTAAAATTATCGCGAAAGAATTAAAATTAATAGTATGTTTTTTTGTCTTAAACTTGTAGTAAATTATTTTTAATTTTCAAGTTTCTTAATTACGTAAAGTTTGGTTTTGAATTCATCACATGATTGAATTGGACTCAAGGTGTTTCATAGGTGTCAGGTTTTTCTGATATTTAATCAACATTTAATCCTGTGATGTTTTTTTTTTTATCTTTTTTAAATTGTACATTTGTTTAACAATTGGAAATAAACTAAGTCATCAGCTGCCGTTTTGACGTGATTCTTGGACATTCCTTTTGGCAATTTAACAACTGCGATGAGTTTGAGGAGCGGCGAATTTTACAGCATTTACAAAAATATTTATTTATTTTTATTATAAATCTCGGCATGGGTCAACCGACCCCTAGCCAACAACTAAATTTCGAATTAATTACTCGACAACAAATAAATTTTGCTTCAGAAATGTTCAAAAAACAATTTTTGAAATGTTGATTATTATCTCAATGTCAAAATTTGAAAACGTAACTTTTATTGCTTTTTATCTGATATTGATATATCATGTTAATTTGTATTTCTTTAATTGCAAATATGTATTTCGAAAACAAGAGATATCACCCGAAAGTATAGCAATCGTTCTTGACATTTTAATTGGCCTTCTAAATTATGAATATATTTCTCAGAGTTAATTTCATGCAAAAAATCCTATTCGAAAGTCAAATGCCACCGAATTAAGAGAAAATTGTCATTAATCCTTCTGAATCAGGAACTTTGTCTTGTGTAGAAACTGCTGTGTGACGTGTACATGTTTTTAGGCTTTAACAGATGTGCTTAAGGATTGTCTCCTGTCTCGAAGAACAACTTCTCTTTAACCTCTTATTGATTAGCCTTCAGATTCCAAGGCAATCTTAAATTCTTCCATCGTTCTGGCCTCCAATGTCTTAAGCTTATTCCAGGAGTCAACTACCCTGGAGCGAGATAATCTACTAAGTTCTTGATGTTGTCGTTCTTGTATTGGTTTCTGGTTCTTGCATTTACAGCTGCCACTGTCAGAGTTGCCACTCTCATGGCAGTGGAGGAAATGACCATCCCCGTTCACGTCATTTGGAAAATATAAGAAAAAATGAAGTAAATCTATTATAAATTAAAAAATTATAAAAATTTTAAAAAATTAATTTTTTTTTAATGTTTCAATAATGTACCACTTCGAATTCGACGAAAATTTTATTAGCTGCCCCTTCCCTAAATCCGCCCACCGGTTTCAGTGTGTGGCCCCACGCCAGTGTTCTATATCCGCCTTTGCCAGCTATCGAATGCAAAGAGATCTTTCATATCACAATACGTATAGTCTAGTGTGGCAAAACTCGACAAATCATCCACATTTTTGTGCTGATGGAGCCTATTAGTGGCTCAAAATTGATGCGTTCCGAAAGAAATTATATCGACAACTATCTAACAAAATATAAAAGCGATACTAGATTCTTTAATTTACCTTGTTATTTGATGAAATTGTTGGCAATTTTAGCTTTCAGAAGTTCTAAAGACTAAATTAAAAGCGCGATGGCGAAATTGCTGACGTTTGAGCACTTAAGCGATCACTTGTACGTTCCTGGATACCTGGAATTATTTTATAATGATTTGGCCGAACTGTGCTTGAAATGCCCAACTAATTGTTGACATTTTGCCTAATGAGATGATGAGTCGTCTGCCTTCAAATCTGCCAATATGTTAAGTTGAAGACAATGTATGATACACGGTATGTGGCCATAATCAGTTTGTCCGATTGCAGCAACCATGTTGCGTGCATTTGTCTATGATGACACAGCATATCTTATCGGTGATGTTCCATGTTGCAACAAACTCCTCGAAGAAACCCTGCATAACTTGGTGATTGGGACAACACAACAAGACAACAATCAAACAACAAAAAAAGAATAAATACTAAACCACAAACGACAAATAAGGTTTACAATGACATGTTGAGTCCCATCCACTGGTATGTTAATTCCACACTAGCCACTTAATTCCAATGAATTTATTTTTTTCTCTTATTTCTCTTCCCATGCCAGACGTTTCATTAGGAAATGGTGGACTGTTTCATCTTCCTGAGGAAAGGCACTTCTTTTATTTATTTATTTGATTAAAGTCCGTTTAGCTTAACTAGGATGTTTTGGACTTAAAGGCACTTCTTAATCGATGTACCATTTACATACCCCCCTACCCTAGAGCGCACCCTGGCGGTGCGAGCGGGTTGCGAATACGACAAGTAACGACTATTACTTTCGGGAACGCAACACTTTGAACCAACTCGCATGCAATTCGCAATTATGAAACTCATGATTTATTACCGCTGGAACTTCTGCATAATGCACTGCATATATTTTTTTTGGAATGTCAAACGAAAAGTCATAAATAAAACGTATTAGCCGATAATCAGTAATATATTTGATTCATTTCAAAAGACTTCAGACCTAATAACATTGAAACATGAGACTATTTGAAAATGGCGCTCATTGACATCATGATCGATAGAGACTTTTTAAATTTGTTATTTATTGTCGATATTTACCTTCAAATTTCAATACACAAAGTTAATAATGTAATTAACACTATTTATTAATAAATTGTGATAAATGCACAATTTTCATTAACTCCAAACACTACAAATTATTTGTTCTTACAAAAAAACAAATGGATGGTGAGCTGTTGGCATAGAAGCGCAACAACAGCAAGTCTAGGTAATAAAAGAAAAGTGTAGCATGGATATGGTCTTGGATATAGTAAAATAATTTCATTAAACGTTTTTTCACTAACCTTATTTAATTTTCAACTCAATTTTAAACATTAAATCAATGTATTACTCATGCTTTTTTGCACTTGTTTGCGTTTGCGTACTTTTGTGTACCAAATCGGAGGCTGTTTCCATTCTTCAGAAAGGAATAAAAAAAGCCAATCTTTGCAAAAACAGTCCTCCATCCTACAAGATGCCTGCTAGATCAACCATTGAGTGTTTTGCATTTTGTTTAACCATGCTCGGAAACAAATGCATAAATTTCAAATATCACGGAAAGGAATGTTCACTTTATGACGATGTTATCCTCTTTGATTTCGATGAGTTTGCAAATGGGAGTTGCAGGGGATACCAAATATCCGGTAATGACGAATAAATGTAGAGTTTATTTTTAAATTTAGATATGTTATTAATCATTTATCTCTTTAAATAACTTGCCCAACAGTAACAGGATGTCCTGTTGGATTTAAATATTTGAGCGAAGCAAATAAATGCGTCCAAATGATGGTTGGCTATTGGGATTGGTACGCAGGTAGACGATTGTGCAACTCAATTCATCCATTCTCTCATCCTGTGATTATTGATTCTATAAAGGATTTTCGGCTGTTCAACAGCTACTTAACATCGGAAAGTAAGAATTATTTAATAACTAATAGATTTATTTTATAATATTTGTTAACTAAAAACAATTATCTCTATTTTCAGACTTGCCAAAATGTCAGAGTAAGATTATTTCAAGCCAGTACTCATTTTGGTCAGCCGGTATCAGTCCTTACTTCAATGGAAGCCGTCAACAATTCCAATGGATTCTCTTTCCAGGTGTTTTCAAACCATTAAAATCCACAGTGCCATGGATTCCTGGTCAACCAGATTCTTACTCATACGCGTTTGACCACTGCATTCAAGCAGTTTACGGTTGGGACGGGTTAGACGACTATAGTTGTTCAGCTCAAAATTGCATTCTTTGTGAGATTGATATGAATGTTTAACATTTTAAAATTGCGATTTTGAATCTTTTAAACATTTTATGACTGAATTTTAGATTTAACGATATCAAAATATGAGTAATCTGTTGTAATAGAGAGTGACGTTATTGTGAGTTTTGTCTTAAAAGTGCACTAATTTCTTGGATATTAAATTTTTATTTTACAAATATAACGTTGGTTCCGTTGAATGGAGATTCAGTGGTTTGCATAATTTTCTAGCTTTTAATGGTTTTTTAGTTTTTATAATGGTAGAATAACAATTTTAAAGGCATATTTAAATCATAGGCCATTCCACGTCATATCAATACATTGCCAACTTGGATTTTGCCGAAATTAGACAAAGTTGTAAAACTAATTAATTATAAATCTAAAACATATTTATTTTCAATATTTAAATATCTATTGCCAATTAAAACATTTTTCAAAATTTAGAGTGAGTTGCTTAAAATTGCGAATTCTTTAATCATTTTTTAAATTATTCATTAACTTTTCAGTACATAACTCAGTTTCACATTTTAAATGAATGACATTGTAATTATAAGTGAATTCCATAGAGAACGTTCCATAAGGTCCAAAACATTAATTACACAAAAGTTATTTGCGTAAATTTTCAGTTTCATTATTAATTAAAATTCTAAGTTTAAAATGTGATGATTTTAAGTTTGCATTTTCATGCTTGTTCGATTCCATAGTTGACAGTTCAGCGGTGCATTTTTTGTGTAACAATTTCATTCTGAATGTATAAATGTTTTATTAGGACCTTCGCAGTGATGCGTCAATTATGGTAAGTGCAACTTTTTAACATAACATTGCTTGATTGAAACAAATATCTTCAAGTTTTGGTTTTTTCTTAGTCTGATTATAAGCAAATTAAATTTTGTATTAAAAAGCCAATGTGTGTATGTAATAAATTTATGATATAGGCAGAATACTTTTAACAAATTATTTAAGCAATTATTTTGAAATTATTTAAATAACAGTGAAAAATTTAAATATGACAGACATTTGCAGTGTGGTAAAAAGTACCGCATTTCAGTAATTCGGTAAAAGTACAAGCAATACCTCAAAATTTTCTTGAGTAAAAGTAAAAGTATATGTTCAACAATGTCCTTACGTAAAAGTAAAACGTTACAGCATTTATAAGTTACTTAAAAAGTAAAAGTACTGATGCCGACGTTATTATGATCATACATAATTTCATATTATTTAGATGTCTCTGTTTCAATTGTTGGTACTTATAGTCATTAATTAATTAAGCAATATCATTTGAACTAATGAAAATGTTTTTATTCTTTATTTATAATCGCAAGTGTTTGTTAATTTTCAACATAATTAAGTTCTAGTCCGACGGCTGCCCAAAGTCAGACACATGACTGGGGAAATGTTGTTTGGTGAAATTTCTTCTTTGGTTCGTCCTCTTACCTTTTGTCTACATTTCTCTTACGTGCACTTCTTATCAACAATTTATATTTCGAAACATGTGTTGGATGCATGAGCTCCATGTTTCTTCAAGTTTGACGACGAACCTTAGAATGTTGGACACAGTTTTTTTTGTTTGCACAGTTGGCATGCAAACTTGTATGATTTTGCTTACTTTTATTCAATTCTGAACATTTTTATTAAATGTGCACAAGTGTGCTCTTTAATGTTGTTCCTCGCTACCTATGATAAATTGGCTTCCAAGGATTCTGTACTACGACATATATATTTATATTTTAAAAAGGCTTCGATATTATTAACCTACAAACTGCGATTTAACAAAAACGACCAATTTATTTTTTAAAATAAAATTCAACTTATTTAAAATTTTATTTATGTTACTTTGTAACGCCTTATGCAAAAAAAGTAACGAAGTAAAAGTACAGCAAATTTTCTATAATTGGGACAAGTAAAAATAAAAAAAAAACCTTGATTACAATAACAAATTACACGCAGTTCGTAACAGTACAACATTGGACGTTTGAAGGTTCTGCATCTCAAAGGTCGTAAAAAGGTGCATATGGAATGGGACAATAAAATGGTTGACTGAAGTCTGGGTAGGAGCAAACAATTTTTTTCTGATGAGATGAAATTTTATCTGGATGGACCAGATGGCTGCCAATATTTTTGGCATCACTTAATTATGGAGAAGACCTACTTTGGCAGACAACAAGGAGGAGATTTTAATTATGTATTTTAGCAGGATAATGTCTCTAAGTTGACGAGAATGTCTTTCCAGGAAAGAAAAATCAAGGTGATGACTTGTCCAGCTATAACAGCTATGATTACAGTTCAGATACTTCTCTAGATTTCCGTGTGGCAAAATCGCTGATGATGTCACTGATGCTCATGATTTGTAAAACATTATATTTTCCACTCATTACAGATGCATTGTCGTAGCTTTATCCGCGACAGTTTCTCAGGTCATTTATCTTCAAAAATTTCTTCAAAGCGTTTTTTGTTTGCCATGAATGTTACAAAGCGTTCCACTGGGCCATCTGTCTCCGTGTATCTCAAAACAAGAGTCAGTTGGTCAATGTTGGCTGCATCGGATGTAGAATCCAAAGAGATGGAGTAATACTTTGATTTTTTTAACTCGAGAAATGATTTCTCCGAGCACTTGTTCACCCATAAAACTGATGAGCTCTTCCATTATTTTAGATGACAGATAGTTTGTGTGTCCCTTGCCGCTAGCCCTTGGCTTGAGTTTCGATATGCTTTTCAAAAAAGTTGTCCTACTAGGCGATGAGTTCAAGAATACCCAAAAGGTTTCCATTACTAGGTGATCCAACCAATTCGTTGAGACCTCTGAATGCTAAGCCGCAAAAGCTCGGTAATAAATTTGATGGCACTAACTACACGTTTCAGCACTGATCTCCAGTACTGCTCTAGACTCTCGACCTGTTGTGTCAGCTTTGTATCAATTCGCTTTATTGCTTTTAACCTCTTACTGAAAACAATCGTTGCCTTCAGATGTTCTGCTCATGACTGCGATGTTCTTGCGAATGTTTCCAATCACAGAATCCATTTGACGAAAGATGCGAAGACCCAGATTTTGCTGTATTTTAGCAAATTAATCTGCACGTAAAGCAGTAAACACATCCATTAAAGGGAGAGAAACATAGCCGGTTCCTAGCTATGAATTCCTCATTATGATTATGACGACGGAAGAGCCCAAGTCATTTTTAGGTTGCTGCACCGAATGTGCAGACAACAAATTTTTATTACAGTGCTGAACTGTTGATGCAACCTTTTTCAGCCGGTATTCCCGCATCTGATTTGAAATAATGGATGGCCAAAGTTACTACTCCTGCAATTTCTATGTCAGGATCATCAGCCATTTCTGGTGGAGCATCTTCAGGCTGACGAGGTTCTGCAAGTTCATCACTCCTCTCAGACTTTTGTATTGGTTGAACAGTGAAAAATAGGTCCAATTTTCTTAACTTTGCTACTTTTGCTGATGATGTCATTGCTACTTCCCTCGCTTGACGTCTTTTAGAAGCGCAGACTCCCAAGTTCGATTCTTGTGTCTGTTTCCATCACGCTTGCCCATGCTGGTAATCTGAAAATAAACAGAATGACAATATACAGAGTGATTGGAAATTAACTCCCTATTTTTAAATATTACTAGTTTATTTCTGAACTATAATTCTTATAAAAATGAATGTGAGAAGAAAGTGCGTAGCATGAAGTTTTGTCTAAATTGAATTTGATAGTTATTATATTGGAAGTGATGACGTAATCATCCCCATCAACATCTCCACCACCCTTTTCATCATCAACAATATCATTACCGCCACCATCAACATCACCATCATCATAATTAAAACATTTAATTTCAAACAAATTTCAACAAATAAACGATCTACAAAATAAAATAAGAACACAGATTTTTTTTGCCTTACAGCGATGGAACGCATGCAAAAAGAATTTTAAATATATATCCACATACTAAAAACTTATAAGCATACTAAAATAGGGAGTTACTTGCCTGTCATACCCTATAGATAAAAGAAATGTTTATTTAAATGGTAATAATATGCCAGGCATAGTAATATCTAGTATAATTTATTCAGGTTCTTCCAGTGACATAGCAGCTGTTTTTGCCGCCCTCCTTTAACAGCACCATCAAAACATAAAACTCATTTCATTTAATCAAATTTGAAATCAGTTGTCGGTTAATGTCTTCAACTCATATAAATATATTTTTTATAAAAATACATTGACGGGGATGTTTTTATGCCAACTTGAAACCTAACTCTTTAATGGACGCATTTATCAAGGACTACTGATTTTGAAAACGTATCGTTTTACACATTTTGTATAAATTTGATCGAAAGTCTGTATTGGTGGGGCCCCCCTCCTGGTTGGTGGCCCTGGGCCCGGGCCAGAAGCACCCCCTTAATCCGGCACTGGAAAGAAGAGCTTTCAATTTATTTGCTCTAACATCATTTTCTCGGAATCAAATCTGGTCTTTTTTCCAATTTCCAATTTAATTTCATTCTGATTAATTTTTAAATTAAAAATCCTGAATTAGATGCAGAATGCCGTAGAAGTGCATTTGTTGTTTAGTTTCTCAAAAACAGATTTTCCTATTTCCAAGTAGGCCTTGTTTATGATTCTCAGAAAATAGTCATAAAATAAAACAATATTTAAACTGTAATATATTAACAATTATAACAATATTAACAGTAAATGTACCAAAATTCTGACTTCTTTTTGACTTCTTTTGGACTTCTTGATTTTGAAAAAACTTCCTTTTTAATATCACATGGGTGCCATTAATCTCATCTGCATTTTGTTCGCTCCCACGTGGAGGGGTCGTTCATCATTTTGATAATCCAGCACATTTGTTCTCCATATTTATTATCTCAATGGCACAATTTTTAAGAAAGATAAATTTATGACAATTTTTACAAAAAATCTTATTTATTAATTAAATTTAGATCAACGAAGTAATTTCAGTTTTTTAAATAATTTCTTAATTCCATAAATTCGACTTTATGATTCTCTTCGTTCTCATAATTCTTTGTTTGTTCGGATCTTGTTCTTAGCGTGGCGAAAGCAAGTAAATAAATTAAATTAATAACTGAAAGTGAATAAATTTATAATAAAAACAATTTTATAACAATATTTATAATAATTATTATCTCTAATAATAATATAATAATAAGTTTTTTAGTTTTGCGGAATTTATCGCCTCAAATTTTTAAAATAAAAAATCATTAAGCACAAAAACGGAGAAACACATTAAAATAACTCAAGTTCAGTCTCAAACACATCATCTCACCCTGTCGCCAATTATATTACATTTATTGTATACTAATTATATTAATATTATTACGATATTATGTTGATGTTATTATTATGTTATTGTTAAGACATTGCATACGTTAATGTTATTATTAGATTGTTGTTATGACAATATATGTGTTAATGATATTACATAACTATGTTAATGTTAGTATTACATTACAGTAATTATTGCGTAATTGCTAAGTTATCAACTTGATGCAGTAATACTCGGTCTCCAGATAATAATTATAATCTTCAAAACTAACTAACGAAGTAAAAGACATCCAAGGTACTCAGGGAAATGTAATTTGAAATAAATTCTAAATTATTAAAATTAAAATTATTTGAAATAAATTCTAAATTATTAAAATTAAAATTATTTGAAATAAGATTTAAATTAAAACAAAAAAACCGTGCCAGCACATCCAACAAGGAATTCGAATTATCGAATTCAATATATTTGGAAAAATCAGTTATTTGTAGAAGTCCGACTTGGCACACTTACAGGAAACTCATGATGAAAAGGTCAAAAATTTTGATGTTCCATGTTTCCATGAATGGTTATGGGACCTTTACCTTTAAACTGTCCTTTACCGGGGTACCTCAGACCGGCGCCTCGATCAACGGTCATAGCATATCATACCAATAAGGAGTTGAGGCAGTTGGGATCGGAATAATTTAATTAATGAAATCAATTTTATTGACCAATTTTCTTGTTTTTTTAATGACGTTATAAATCAAAATCTTTAAAACAAAGAAAAGCGATTAATTATTTCAAATCACAAGAGAGCTTTTATCGAAAGTGTTTCTGAGTTGGATGTTCTTAGAACACGCGATTAAAAAGAACATGCTCGGCAGTAGCAATCAATAGATGGCACTTGTTGAGTTAATTGGTGAGATTATAATTGTTAAATTATATTATCATGCTTTAGAGCAATATCAACAAAATACTTAACCTATGTGTCATTTGTCCACTACATTATATATTATTGGACACCAAAAGAAATCTACCACACTTCTTAGTGAATGTAAACAACACTACAATCGATGTCATCGCAGACTCAGGAGCAAGTGTAAGCATCATGAGCCAACTCGATTTTTCTAAAATTAAACCTGTACCTCAGCTGCACAGCAACTACAAACAAGTATTTGCATACTGTTCGCAAAGCCCTCTCAAGGTGCTAGGGACTTTTCGTGATGTGGTTAGATATAAAGACAGAAAGTCAGACACACTGTTCTACATCATTGATAGCAAGGAAGGTTCTCTCCTAAGCTGGGAAGTATCTCAAGCACTACACCTACTGCACGTCTTGAAACCGATTGGTGAACGTACGACATCCACCGATCAGATCGTCAATGAACTCGTTACAGAATATGCTGATTTATTTCGTGGTGTCGGTAAGCTGAAGGACTTCCAAGTCAAACTACACATCGACAACGCCGTACAACCAGTCGCGCAGCCTCATCGTCGGGTGCCATTCCATGTTCGTCAACAGTTAGAAGATCAACTCAAGCATGACGAAGAGCTCGACATCATCGAAATGACCGAAGGAGCTACTCCGTGGGTGAGTCCAGTCGTCGTCGTACCCAAACCCAAGAGTGAAACTGGCCAAAAACGTGTGCGTGTAGATATGCGCCAAGCTAACACAGCAATCAAACGTGAAAGACACATTACGCCTACTATAAATGAACTGATCAGTGATCTAAACGGTGCAACAGTTTTCTCAAAATTGGATTTAAATCAAGGATACAATCAACTTGAACTTGCACCTGAATCACGTTACATTACAACATTCTCCACGCATGTTGGTCTGCGTCGATACAAACGTCTCAATTTCGGTATTTCATGTGCTGCAGAGATCTTCCAGAATGCAATCCGTGAGACACTCAGTGGATTAACGGGCGCAATAAACATTAGTGACGACATTCTTGTGTACGGTAGAACCGAGCAGGAGATGTTGAACAATCTGCGTGCCGTGTTTCAACGTCTGAGAGAAAAAGGGTTAACTCTTAACAAGCAGAAATGCGTCTATGCGAAGCGCACTCTCGAATTCTTTGGTAACGTATTCACTGAACGTGGCATCATGGCAGACCCGAAGAAGATTCAGTCAGTTGTTAACATGAACACGCCAACCAATGCATCTGAAGTCCGCAGTCTACTCGGGATGACTAATTATTGTGCTCGTTTCATACCAAACTATGCTACAGTTTCCGAGCCACTACGTAGACTAACACGACAGGACACACCATGGCAGTGAACCAATGAGCAAGAATCTGCACTCGCACAACTCAAACAGAAACTATGCAATGCTACAGTAATATCGTATTTTGACTCTGACAAGAAAACAGAAATACACACTGATGCTAGTCCAGTCGGACTCGGCGCTATCTTGATCCAACATGGAAATAACAACGAAGAACATATCATCGCTTACGCCAATAGATCGTTGACTGATGTCGAACAACGATACTCACAGACAGAACGAGAAGCACTCGCAGTCGTTTGGTCTTGTGAACATTTTCATGTATACATCCATGGCAAGCCAGTGACCATTCATACTGATCACAAGCCGTTAGTAAGTCTGTACAACAATCCAAAATGCAAGCCGCCAGAGCGCATCGAGCGTTGGGCACTGCGCCTTCAACCTTATGAGACAACCATCATCTACAGACCAGGTTATGACAACCCAGCCGACTATCTATCACGACACCCAACTTTGTCAAGTGAACGATCGAGCCGTGAAGAACAAATCGCCGAAGAGTACGTCAACTATCTCGTGGGTCACGCAGTACCGAAAGCTATGACTCGCATTGAAATCGCCACTGCGACCGTCAAAGACAAGACACTGCTCGCTGTCATCGATGCGATCCGTACAAACGATTGGTCACACATCGCTAACATAAACACTAATGAGTTTGACACGTTCGCTAGAATGCGTGCTGAACTGCGCGTTAGTGGAGACAATATACTACTACGCAATAGCCGCATAGTTATTCCAGAGTCACTGAGAGAACGTGCAGTCAATCTTGCACATCAAGGTCATCAAGGCATTGTCAAAACCAAAGCTTTGATTAGGGAAAAAGTCTGGTTTCCTGGGATCGACCGTTTGGTGGAAGAACGTCAAAGCATGCGTTGCCTGTCAAATCGCCGTCGCGACCCCGCATCGTGAACCACTACAAATGACCCAACTACCGTCATCACCCTGGAGTGAATTGAGTATTGATTTTGCTCAGTTAACAACTGGTGACTACCTACTCGTGATCATTGATGACTATTCACGATTCCCTGTAGTTGAAATTGTTCAGTCAACCGCAGCAGCCAGCGTGATACCAAAACTTGATCGCATCCTATCCGAATTTGGTTCGTGTGACATTCTGAAGCCGGATAATGGACCCCCCTTCAATGGTTTTGAATTCACCCGTTTTGCTGAATATATGGGTTTCAAGCATCGAAAGATAACTCCGCTATGGCCGCGTGCCAATGGTGAGGTCGAACGATTTGTGAAGACAGTAAAGAAGGTTATCAAGACAGCGCAACTCGAACGCAAGACTTGGTGTCAAGAACTGATCATCTTTTTTCGTCAGTATCGTGCCACGCCTCACAGCACAACTGGTCGTCCTCCTGCGACAATGCTGTTTGGACGTTCCTTCAAAACAACTCTACCATCAACGGAACCATCTACAGTCATTGATACACAAGGCGATAGAAAATTTCGTGAGCGAGATGCTCTCATGAAGTCGGAGATGAAGGATTACGCTGACGACAAGTCATATGTCAAACCTTCATCAATCAGCGTGCTTGACACGGTCATCGTGAAACAACCAATCACACACAGCAGATCACTCACACCGTACATGCCAGTACCACACACAGTTACGTCAAAGAACCCCTCGATGATCACTGCTACACGCAACACTGACGGACAATCAGTCACCCGCAACTCGTCATTTTTCAAAGGAATAGATAACCGCTTTTCGGGTTATGCAAAATTCAAGGAACCATCTGAAGACGTGGTGGAAGGTGATGTCACATTCACTGATGTCATGCCGCAAACTGCTCCGGAAGGCGAGTACAGCACACAGCAAGATCAGAACGTTGTACGCCGCTCCAAGCGTGAACATAAACCGCCTGCCCGCTTTGCAGACTACGTTGTGAACTAATGTTTGACTAGGTTTTCCAAAAAGAGGAGGGATGTAATGTTGTACCGATATAGAGATTGACAGACAGGAACGATAGGGGATCTTTGTTTATATGGCGGCGTTGAAGTGCGAAAATAAAAAGGAACAGTTGTTGGTTTTTATGAACAAATAAAACGATAGAACATCACAACTATTTACATAGCGCCCTTTCCGAGAGCGCTCCCTGGCGGTGCGAGCGGGTTGTGAATACGACAAGTATCGACTGTTACTTTCACTGCAGCTCGCAGGAACGCAACACTCTGAGCCAATTCGCATGCAATTCGCAATTATGAAACTCTTGATTTGTTACAGCTGGAACTTCTACAGAATGAACTGCAGATGTTTTTTGGGAATGTCAAACGAAAAGTCATAAATAAAACGTATTCGCCGATAATCAGTAATATATTTGATTCATTTCAAAAGACTTCAGACTTAATAACATCTAAACATGCGACTATTGGAAAATGGCGTTCATTGACATCGATAGACTTTTTATATTCGTTATTTATAGTCGATGCTTACCATTAAATTTCATTACGTAAAGTTAATAATGTAGTTAACACTATTTATTAATAAATAAGTGATAAATGCACAATTTTCATTAACTCAAAATACCACAAATAATTTGTTCTCACGAAAAAATAAATGGATGGTGAGGTGTTGGCATAGAAACGCAGCAACAGCAAGTCTAGGTAATAAATGAAAAGTATAGCATATGTGTGGATATGGTCTTGGATATAGTAAAA
Source organism: Whitmania pigra (assembly GCA_021613335.1). Lineage (NCBI taxonomy): Eukaryota > Metazoa > Annelida > Clitellata > Hirudinida > Haemopidae > Whitmania > Whitmania pigra. The sequence goes on along the minus strand of JAJTWR010000032.1, from coordinate 1,375,992 downwards.
TAATTTTATTAAATGTTGTTCAATAAACTTATTTAATTTTCAACTGAATATTTAAACATTAAATCAATGTATTACTCATGCTTTTGTGCACTTGTTTGCGTTTGCGTACTTTTGTGTACCAAATCGGAGGCAGTTTCCATTCGTCTTCAGAAAGGAATGAATTCAAAAGCCAATCTTTGCAAAAACAGTCCTCCATCCTGCAAGATGCCCACTAGATCAGCCATTGAGTGTTTTGCATTTTGTCTAACCATGCTCGGAAACAAATGCATAAATTTCAAATATCACGGAAATGAATGTTCACTTTATGACGATATTATCCTCTTTGATTTCAATGAGTTTGCAAATGGGAGTTGCAGGAGCTACCAGATGTCCGGTATTAATCATTACATTTTTCATTTATTTTGATATGTTATTAATTGTCTCCTAAAATATTGTGTCCAGTTGCAACAGATTGCCCTGTTGGATTTAAATATTTGAGCGAAGGAAATAAATGCATCAAAATGTTGGTTGGCTATTGGGATTGGTACTCAGGTAGACAATTGTGCAATTCAATTCATCTATTCTCTCATCCTGTGATTATTGATTCTGTAAAAGATTTTCAGCTGTTCATCAGCTACTTAGAGTCGGAAAGTAAGAATTATTTAATAGCAGATTTATTTTATAATATTTGTTAACTAAAAAAAATTATCTCTATTTTCAGTCTTACCAAAATGTCAGAGTGAGATTATTTCAAACCAGTACTCATTTTGGTCAGCCGGTATAAGTCCTTACTTCAATGGAAGCCGTCAACAATTCCAATGGATTCTCTTTCCAGGTGTTTTTAAACCATTAAAATCCACAGTGCCATGGGCAAATGGTCAACCAGATTATTTTTCAGTTTTATATGACATTTGCATTCATGCAGTATACGGTTGGGACGGGTTAGACGACTGTAGTTGTTCACTTCAAAATTGCATTCTTTGTGAGATTGATATGAATGTTTAACATTTTAAAACTGCAATTTTGAATCTTTTAAACATTTTATGACTGAATTTTAACTTTAAAGATATCAAAATATGAGTAATCTGTTGTAATAGAGAGTGAAGTTATTGTGAGTTTTGTCTTAAAAGTGCTCTAAGAACATCGCAGAATAATTTCTTGGATATTAAATATTTATTTTACAAATATTAGGTTGGTTCCGTTAAATGGAGATTCAGTGGTTTGCATACTTTTCTAGATTTTAATGGTTTTTTTAGCTTTTACAATGGCAGAATAACGATTTTAAAAGCATATTTAAATCATAGGCCATTCCACGTCATATCAATACATTGCCAACTTGGATTTTGCCGAAATTAGACAAAGTTGTAAAACTAATTTAATTATAAATCTAAAACGTATTTATTTTCAATATTTAAATATCTATTGCCAATTAAAACATTTTCCAAAATTTAGAGTGGGCGCCCCTGCAGTTGCTTAAAATTGCGAATTCTTAAATCATTTTTTAAATTATTCATTAACTTTTCAGTACATAACTCAGTTTCACATTTTTAAATGAATGACATTGTAATTATAAGCGAATTCCACAGAAAACGTTCCATAGGGTTCAAAACTTTAATTTAGTTATTTGTGTAAATTTTCAGTCTCATTATATTCTAATTAATATTCTAAGTGTACAATGTGATGATTTTGAGTTTACATTTTCATGCTTGTTCGATTTCATAGCTGACAATTATAGCTGATAGCGGTGCAAAATTTCCTCCTGAATGTTTAAATTTATTAATCTGTCAAATACTACCACATGCAAAACTAAATAAGTTATTATTGTTTTTTATTTACATGTGTTGTTGCCTGAAATAGTAACCACATCTTAAAATTAATTTTTGCAAATGATAACAGGAGTTATATTAGGACCTTTAGTCCTTAGACCTTAAGTGTACAATGTGATGATTTTGAGTTTACATTTTCATGCTTGTTCGATTTTATAGCTGACAATTATAGCTGATAGCGGTGCAAAATTTCCTCCTGAATGTTTAAATTTATTAATCTGTCAAATACTACCACATGCAAAACTAAATAAGTTATTATTGTTTTTTATTTACATGTGTTGTTGCCTGAAATAGTAACCACATCTTAAAATTAATTTTTGCAAATGATAACAGGAGTTATATTAGGACCTTTAGTCCTAAGTACAACTTTTTAACATAACATTGCTTGATTGAAACAAATATTTTCAAGTTTTGGGTTTTTCTTAGTCTGATTATAAGCAAATTCAATTTTGTATTAATAAGCCAATGTGTGTATGTAATAAATTTATGATATAAGCAGGATACATTTAAAAAATTATTTAAGCAATTATTTAAATAACAGTGGAAAATTTAAATATGACAGACATTTGCAGTGCTGTAAAAAGTACTGCATTTCAGTAAGTAAGTAAAAGTACAAGTAATACCTCCAAAATTTACTTGAGTAAAAGTAAAAGTTTATGTCCAAAGATGTACTTAAGTAAAAGTAAAGCATTTAAAAGTTACTTAAAAAGTAAAAGTACTTAAGCCGTCGTTATTATGATAATACATAATTCCATATTATTTAGATGTCTATGTATATATTTGTCATTAACTAATTAACTACATTCAACCCCCCTTATCTCCATCATCTCATTCGCCACCGTCACATCCCCGATCACCTCCGCTCATCTTCTATAATTCATCTCCATCAACCTGTCCACATATCATCCATCGTCAACCGAGGCTTCTCTCATGCCTCGCCCGCCGTCTGGAATAGCCTGCCCCCCATCATCCGGTCTCAGCCCACGCTCGAGCTCTTCAAGCGCCAGCTGAAGACCCATCTCTTCAAAAAGTTCCTTGAAGAATCAAGGCGCCTCTGACGCTACGCACAAGGCGCCATAGAAATAAACTATTATTATTATTATTATTATTATTAATTAAGAAATAGCATTTGAACTAATGAAAATGTTTTTATTCTTTATTTACAATCGCAAGTGTTTGTTAAATTTCAACGTAACTAAGTTCTATTCCGACGGCTTCTCAATGTCAGACAAATGGCTAGGAAACTGTTTGGTGAAATTTTCTCTTTGGTTTGCGTTTTGTTTTGAGATGACAACAACAGAAGAAAGGAAGAACTATAAGTAGTTAACTACTCTTAAAAAAGTAGTTAAAAAATAGTAGTTAACTACTTTTAAAGTAGTTATTAACTACAAATATTTAACTACTTTTTAACTATTTTAAAAAAAAAATTTTAAAATAAAATGAAGAAAAATATTTTTTTCCAAAAGCCCTACATCGTTAACAATCACCACCTCTGCGGAGAATGCAATGCGGCTCAGAACAGTGAATATGATGATTTCTATGACTATGTGGAAAGTGTACCAAACTCTTGTGATAATGTGTTAGCTGAACAGCTTAATGATTATTTATCAAACTCCGCAAGAAATGTACAAACTCTACTTAATTATCCAACTGTTTGTGCTGCATTCATCAAGCTTAATTCAACATTACCAAGTTCGGCAGCAGTTGAAAGACTTTTTAGTGTAGCAGGGCAGGTTTTATGTAACAGACGATGTAAATTATCGGATAATCATGTTGACATGATGATTTTTTTAAGAGATCGACTGAAACATCCATCCATCCATCCATCCATCCATCCATCCATCCATCCATCCATCCATCCATCCATCCATCCATCCATCCATCCATCCATCCATCCATCCATCCATCCATCCATCCATCATCCATCCATCCATCCATCCATCCATCCATCCATCCATCCATCCATCCATCCATCCATCCATCCATCCCATCCATCCATCCATCATCCATCCATCCATCCATCCATCCATCCATCCATCCATCCATCCATCCATCCTCCATCCATCCATCCATCCATCCATCCATCCATCCATCCATCCATCCATCCATCCATCCATCCATCCATCCATCCATCCATCCATCCATCCATCCATCCATCCATCCATCCATCCATCCATCCATCCATCCATCCATCCATCCATGCATATCGTATTTGCCCTTTTTGCTTTCATGGACGTAGTCAAGATCAATTGTGTCTGCGACTAAGGCAGAGTCAAGGACTATATATTTAGTTGAGTTTGCTTTGTTCAGTTGCCTGAAATGACCAACAATTATTCAATATAGTAACAAAAATCATATTCGAAAGATGTAATATTGGCGAAACTTCTATCAGAATACAACAAAGAAAAGTACTTTGTATAAAGCAGAGATTACTTTTTATGGAATTTTATTTTCAAAAAAATTATTTCCATGCAATGCAACCGCATCCACATTACCTTTATTCAAAATTTACAATTTAAACAATAAAACAATAATTGGGTTATCGGGCATTACATGTTTCATTCACAAAATGCAAATCTGACTTTGATCTCCAACGACCATTTCCTGAAGTCTGTTTAGTAAGCAAGACAAAAAAACAAAGAAATCGTCAAAGAGGCAGGGGAGTTGTTCTGGAATGTTCTGCTGCAGAACAATAAAGCAGGATAATAGATCGGTGAACTGACTTCCACAAAGATGATATTGTATGAAGTACGCTTATAATGCTAATCACTTTATATTGATTATCATTAGGATTTCCATTTCAAATCTAAATGGGAAAGACCCTGAAGATTTGAGAATTTATTGTAAAAAAATAAAATTGGTATTTCACAATGACGTATTTAAACTTGGTAATTATTTTATCAGCTTCATTTTATCAACAGTCAGGAGAAATATCCTGCTTTCTCCAAAAAGCAACATATTCAGGTAATCCTTTATTCAAAACCAGCACACCAAATTTAGAAATATCATCCAGATCCCCAATTGAATGCTTCAAATTCTACTCCAAAGTGATTGCATACATATGATAAGCAAAAAAAATTCTGTTCACTTCACAAGAATGTTATTCGTTATGATTATGTCAGTGGAATTGCCAGGTTAGGAAATAATGCAGACATTAAAAATTAAAATAATTTATTACTATTTGTTGCCATTGATAAATTTAATAAAATACTTCTATTCATTCCGTTTCAATATCAACCGTCATATTCCCAAATTCCATCAATAATTAAGTCAATTGACAGCGCTTTCACCACCTAAACAAACCTGACATTAGCGTTGATGAGGTTGATAGCCATGAACATGTTTCCTTGTTTGACAGATGTTATGTTATCTCAGGAGAATTTTGATCTGGAGTTGTTGCATGCAAAGTTTGACCGTTACATTCTTGAGTACAACATGGCACATCTAGAACATTAAGGTACTTCCAAGTGGATCCCGAGCCACAAAAGTGGGGGACCTCCCGAAGAATTAATGTCATAGTTTCATTTCACCAGATGTTTCAGTTTTTGAAGTTTTATTCACGATCTAAAGTTTTATATCCTAGCCCCTCCTGTTCCTTCAGTTTCTGCTAATAATATAAAGAATTCATTATTTCAGGTTCAAAGCAGTTACAGTGACCAGTGCCATGGCTCTCAATTGACATACCATTGATTCAGACCACTAAAATCGACCACCACAAATTTGCTGGAGTGTGTTTATGACTGGACTACTTCACAGCAACGACGTCAGCAAACAGACATAATTTATTTCGACTTTCAAAAAGCCTTTGATTCAGTAATACATACAAAATTACTCAACAAAGTTAAATTGTATGATATTATCATATTATTGTTTCAGTGGATTTCCGTTTCAAAGAAAATAGCATGTCCTCATAAATGACTCAATATACTGTGAAGTTAACGTTACCAGTGGTGTGACACAGGGAAGTGTTTTAGGCCCTACTCAGTTTCTAATCTACATCAATGACGTAGTCAACTCCCTACCTAAGGATATCACAATTAAACTATTTGCTGACGATATTGAAATTAAAAAATCACTGTCAATGGATGATTATATTCTTCAGAGGGCATCAACTTATTCACTACTAGTTGGAGCAGGAAGTGGCAACTAAACCTAGCCAAGGAAAAATCCTTAAATTGTTCAATTAAAACCAGTTCCAGGAATGGACCCTGCCCAACAATATTGCACTGATGACATCTTGCTCACCACAGTTGATGAAACCAGAAATTTTGGTGTCACCACAGATTCAGACTTAAAAATTCCAGCTTCACATTGACAATATCACACAAGGCTGCAATCCGTTCAAGACTAATTCTCAAATCATTCACCTGTAGGGACAAATCTTCTTACCAAAGCTTTCTGTTTATATGTCAGACCAATCCTTCCAGTACAGCTGTCAGGTATGGAACCCTCACCATAAATACCTGAGGTGGAACATTGAAAAAATCAAAACACGAAAACATTTATTATTGTAATTATTATTATCGTAAGATAATAATTATTCTATTTATTTTATCTGTTTATCATTTGTTAATCTATTAAATTTATCTCTTAAAATTGTTTTTTTTTGTTAAAAATTGCGATCGTCATGTTTGAGTTTTGCGCTGACCAGCATTTCAGTTGTTTTAAACCATCTAGTTCTATTGTTTTATGTGTTTTTCATTCGTTGGGTATATTTGATTGAACATATCGAATACGTGCAGAAAAGATTTACCAAATCCATTGCAGCAGTTCGAAACCACCACTATCTCATCCGTCTCAAACTTCTCGGACTTCCAACTCTTCAAGGACGACGCATTATTTTAGATTTATACTTGAAAATATTGCACTGATTTGCCAAAACCTTTTGAATTGCATTAAATTCTTTTAATAACACATGAAACATGGTCATATTTTAAAACTACAATCAGAAAAGTGCAAAATAGACGCCACAAAATTCTCATTTATTAATCGTGTTATAAAAATCTGGAACTCGATCTCCGAAGAGTTTTCACGTTTTAAAAGTTTAGTATCGCATGCTGACTTCAAACGATTTTTAATTGTTGTTCACTGAGATTCGAGAAAATCGATGATTTGCTCGAATGCTATATTTCTTTTGTTTCATTTTCGCTCGTCGTTGCTTTCCAACAAATGTTTCCCTTTACTTTCGTAAATGCTTTCCCACGAATGTTTCCCTCTAATTTCGTAAAATACAAGACGCCAGTAACCCAACGATAACCAACATAACAACAACTAAAAGTGAACGCTCATTCAAATAAGGCATCACATTACAACACGGTGCAGCTTTGCAAACAATGAACTTGAAGACATGCAACGTTGCCATGTGAAAAAGCAAAGCCATTTGATCAGTCGATATTGAAATCATCATCATCATCAACATGCGCTATAAAACGGAATACTCGCAAGTAAAGTGATGTCAATATCAAAACCTATTGATTAACTTAAATCTGAAATTATACGTAATGCATATATCATCAGGAAATAACGTAAATTCTACGATCTACTCAATCATTCTTATGACAGTAGTATGTTGGTCTGTATGTTACAGCACATCAAGCGAAATGACCTTTCGTCTTCAGAAGGGGTCCTATTCGAATGTCAATCTGTGCAAAAGCAGTACTCCGATTTATGACAGATCAGCCAGGTCAGCCATCGAATGCTTCAAGATTTGTCAAAATTTGCTTGGAAACAATTGCAAGAGTTTTAATTATCGATGGATGGAAAAGAGTTGTTCTCTTTACAAAGATGTCATTCGTTATGATTACTATGAAGATGTTAATGGAACATGCAAAGGTTACCAGATTAAGCCTGGTGAGATCATATTTTAATTTGTATCATTTAGCCGAATAAAACATGTAAGAAATACGATATCAGAAAAAGGTGTATAAAAGGTTAGTTCTAAGGAATTGACAGCTCGTTGTCTGCTCAACTTTTGAGATTTTAAAATAAGTTAATATCTAAGAACATTTTGATTATTTCAAAAAAGGATCATTAAAATATTGATAACTGACTCACTACATCGTCGGTAATTTAAAGAAGTTAAAAGAAATGGAAAATAAGTAGTTTTCTTATACGGTGTCACGGTTGGTGGGAACAATCATCTGGATAGTCTCTCCAACATTAGTTTCCCATGAAATGCAGATTCGCGCTAGGAATTGGTCGGGAATCCCGACCCCAGCAAATTTTAAAAGGAGTTTTGCCGGGGAATGGCGTAATTAATGCACAAAAAAATTAAACATTATTTTCAAATACGACGTCTATTCCATCGAATGTTTAATCCAAATTATTTTTAAGTCTCTCATACCATCGTTAGGTTTTAGTTGTGGAAGCTCCTGAGAGCGGCTGTTATTTGAACTCCTACTAGAGGCAAATGTTTTAATCACTCGTCTACCGACGCCTAGTATTAATGATTCACAATTTCAATGCTCTCAAAAAATTGCAGTATTATTAATGGCAGTAACCCCGAGAGAAATTATGAGTCAAATTTATTAAAGAACTGTGCTTGAAACTGTTGAAATATAAAGTGAAATCATGGCATACTTTAAAACCTTTTAGTTTATTTTTATTTCAATGCCATCAAATAACGATAACATCTGGACCATGTCTTGAAAGGTCTAGGCAATAACTGACCCAGCGAATTACTTGAGACACTGATATTAAATATCGTAATCTATTAAGAAAATAATTTTGTTGAAGACATGTGCACAAATTTTGTCGTAATCTATTAACTTGATTTAACTTTGATTTCACTGTCAATAAGGTTCAGTCTAAGTCGATTAAATAAAAAAAAAATAAAAAACTACGAAATGGATTTTTTTGATGATAGATTTTGAGATAACTTATGATAACAAGCCACTTAATTAATTTCCATTTTGTCATAATATCAAATGAACGTCAAAGTATTTGTTATCAATATTATTATTGCAGGTAATTCAATCATAAGTTGAAAAACTATTCTTTTTAAAGTCACACTTTGACTCATGTAATTTTTAAAAAATTTTAAAAACCAGATTGTCCTGTTGGATTTAAATATTTAATCGAAGGAAACAAATGCATCAAAATGATGATTGGCGCTTGGAATTGGTACACAGGAAGACAAAAGTGCAACTCTTTGCATCCTCGTTCTCATCCTGTTATTGTGGATCTCAATAATGATTTTCTGCTCTTCTCTCGTTTCCTCGAAAATGAAAGCAAGCACTACCCTCCAATGCCTAGTTTTATTTTAATTAAAAATTATATTATGTATATTATATATAATACATTGTACAATGTGAATAATAACATCATATTTTTGTTTGATCAGTTATACCAAAGTGTCCGAATGGCGGTGATGTAGGAGTTTGTACATATTGGTCTGCTGGCTTCAGTCCTTACGTAAACGGATCGCGACAACAATTCCAATGGAGTCCTTTTCCAGGTGTTGTTAAACCGTTGAAAGCCACAACACCCTGGGCTCCTGACAAGCCAAATACTTATTCACTTTCAAGTGATAATTGCATTCTATCGCATAAGAAATTTATGAAAAACATATATTATTCATATGATAGCGGTTTACACGATTATTACTGCAGTTATAAGATTTGCATTCTCTGTGAGATTGAAATGTTGTGACAAGTTTGTTTTCAATTGAATTAAAATGCACCCGAGATTTGCTACTTTCAATATCTTTATAACTTTTATCAGAAAACGTTAAATATTTATATTAGTCATGTGATGGCAATACATGAATATATGTATTAAAGAAATTAATTGATGAATAAGCTTTTCTGCGACGTTCAATGTTTACGTCGAACAATAATTAAATACAAAACAAACATTTTTAATTTACTCAATACATTCATATTACATGAAATTTAAATTAAATACTTTATTTACTATTCAAAATATAAACAATATTTATTGCGTAGAAGTGTATAGCTTATGATTTTGTATATAACTACTTTCAGTGTCAGTCCGACAGCGGAAGCGTGTTCTTCTTTAAGTCTGGCCCTTTGGGTTTATTTGAATTTATTGCTTTCGCTTTTTGTATTTTCTGTGTATGCAACCGCTTGTTTGTTTGTTTGATTTAATAAACTCATAAACAAAAAAAAGGCATATTGATAAATTCTAGAAATAATGCGCGGGTATTGCTGTAATTATTTCATTGTTGTAATGTGATGGGTATAACAACGGAAACAGAATTAATATTTGTTTATATATATTATATTTAATTTATACTTAATCCATTTATTTAATTAATATAATATCATTATTATATCAAATAAATATAAAATAAAACTATTAGTTTGTTTAAAACTATTGCTGAAGATGTCAATAAAAATTAAAAATCTTTTCTTATTTTATAAACTACATATTTTTGACCCACATTTTTTAAAAATGCACAATTAAGTTTTATTAAATAAAAATGTGTGAAATTAATTTTTAAATCCACACTTTCTTGTCAGCATTTAATATCCGTAGTAATATATTGCGTCATAGTTAATGTCCTGCCGCTGTCTTTTTATTTACATTTAAAACGAAGCCAATTTAACAAAATTCGTGACTTAAATGATTTAATAAAATTTGCGAATCAAATTGTTTCAATTTTTATTCTTTTGCTGAGAATAAAACCAATTTTCTTGAATTCTTTAGAATGTCTGCCTCAAAAAGGTTATAAATATCACGAAAGAAAAAAAATGCCTTTGAAAAAATTGGCAAAGGGTTCTCAAAATATTTTCTTTCACTCTTGATCCCAGAAGTCATTAGATGTCGTATAACGTCCATCCATCCATTCATCCATCGATCTATCCATCAATCCATCAATCCATCCATCCATCCATCCATCCATCCATCCATCCATCCATCCATCCATCCATCCATCCATCCATCCATCCATCCATCCATCCATCCATCCATCCATCCATCCATCCATCCATCCAATCCATCCATCCATCCATCCATCCATTCCATCCATCCATCCATCCATCCATCCATCCATCATCATCCATCCATCCATCCATCCATCCATCCATCCATCCATCCATCCATCCATCCATCCATCCATCCATCCATCCATCCATCCATCCATCCATCCATCCATCTTTTGACCCATTTAAGCATTGATTCATTTATTAATTCATATAATTAATGCATTCATTTATTCAACCATCCACCCGGTGGTCCGATAATTAAAGCCGCAATATAAATGATCCAAATACATCTCGAATAAATCACTTTACGGAATTCATATTCTCTTTTTTTAATTTAAATTTTATTTTAATCTCGATTAAATTCTTGAAAATAAAAAAAACCATTTGTCGGCTTCAAAACCACTGAAGAGACCAAATCACTAACTCGAGACTTCCATCTTTTTCTAACCTTTTTATGCAAAGGTTTTTAAAGCCTTTAATTTATTATGTCGTAAATAACGATTACCCTGATCACAATAGGAATGATTTATTACGTACTATATAGACAATACGGGCTGTTCATCCTTCCATGCATCCATCCATCCATCCATTTATAAATAATAATTATTATAATTAATTATAATAAATAAATAAATATTAATTATAAATAATAATATCTATTATTATATTTTCCTCTCTATACAAATCCACTTTGGAATGCTGAGTTATTTGCTATTGTCCTTATAGATGGGAATTATGAGAAATTATAAAAATTACGTGAAATTATAAAAATTATGAGACATCACTAATGAGCCCATGCTTTACATTAATGATGATGACTTAAACTTTATAGACTTTTCTCATAATCTAATGACAACGATTATCATTACGCAATGGCAGCGATGATGGTGGTGATGATGATGACGATGACGTTGCTGTTGCTGTTGTTGATGATGATGATGATCGCGATGACATTTGTTGATGATGATGATGATCGCGATGACATTTGTTGATGATTATGATGATGATTGTGGTAAGCAGTTTCCAAGTTGAAATGTGAAGGAAGGCCCTTGAATGAAGCAATCTATTCATTCAATTAAATTAATTCAATCAATTCATTAAAATCAATTGACTCAATAAATTTATTAAATTCAATAAATTCATTAAATTCATTAAACTCAATCAAGCTTCCGAGTGCAATTCCACGGGTGGACTCCAACTTTCCATTTCGTAATACATCACAATGTCTTCATCATCATCATCATCGTCATCACCGACTTGAATGCATTTATTCTGACACGTGCATCTCTTTAGGCTTTCATTTTGTCCATGAAAAGTGAAAGTGATTCACTTTCAACTTATTTTTTTTGTAAACATTTTAAAACTCCTCTGCATCCATGGCAACGGTTGAGCGTTTCTTATGCTTTTGTTATTGTTTCGAGTTACACTCAATCTGAAGGAGTAATTTGTGATAAAAATTATCGTAAGTGGGCATTAAAGAGGGTCATCGTGTTTAAATGTTTAATGAATATGGAGTTCCTGTTAATTAATTTATGATTCGTTAATTAATTATTAATAATGTATGAATTTAATTTTAAATTGTTAAGAATTTTTTAATTTTATTTCAAAAGTTACTGTCTTTTTGTTGTTGTTGTTGTAAGGAATTGTAAAGTATAAAAACATTTCGATATTTTGTCACGATTCTCACTCTAGATTAACATAAGCTACTATTTTTTCCTAGAAAATTTTGATTGAATGCTTCCAGAATCAAGCTCGATAATAGCAAAAGATAAATTGAATTTTTAATTGTGCGAGATTTCTGACTTGCAATGACGCATGCTGCGACATAGAGGAAGGATTGCTCACAATCTTTCGGAAGAAATTATTCATAATATAAGCAATACAATGCAGCTAAACAAGAATTACCACAAACAAAGGACTGAAAAACGTTTTCGTGACAGTACATGGCCGTTGTCAATCTCCATCGAAAGATTTATAAGAATACTCGCGGGTAGCATTATGGTCAATATCCAAACCGAAAACATTTTTATGTATTTGAAGTCATTAAAGAGTTAATGAGAAATAATGATTAATAATATAAAATCAATGATCTATTTAATTATCCTGATATATTTCTTCTGCAGCATCTCAAACGAAATTTCTGTTCGTCTTCAGAAGGGGTCCTATTCGAATGTCAATCTGTGCAAAAGCAGTACTCCGATTTATAAAAGATCAGCCAGGTCAGCCATCGAATGCTTCAAGATTTGTCAAAATCTGCTTGGAAACAATTGCAAGAGTTTTAATTATCGATGGATGGAAAAGAGTTGTTCTCTTTACAATGATGTCATTCATTATGATTACTATGAAGATGTTAATGGAACATGCAAAGGTTACCAGATTATGCCTGGTGAGATCATATTTTAATTTTTATCATTTAGCCGAATAAAACATATAAGAAATACGATATCAGAAAAAGGTGTATAAAGGGTTAGTTCTAAGGAAGTGACAGCTCGCTGTTTGTCCAACCTTTGAAATTTTAAATTAGGTTAATATCTAAGAACATTTTGATTATTTCAATAAAGGTTCATTAAAATATTGATTATTCACTACATCGTCGATAATTTCAAGAAGTTGAAAGATAAGGAAAATAAGTATTTTTCTTATACGTCTAATACTTTTCACGGTTGGTGGGAACACCCATATGCAGTGCTGTGCAGTATCCAATTACATGTAATTCGTTAATGTAATTAATTACTTTTTTTGGTAATTTTTACTTATAACAATTACAAAAAAGTTTCGTACTTTTACTTGTAACAAATTACTATTTTCGATCATACTTTTAATTACCTTTTTGACACAAGGCGTTACAAAGTAACGTTACAGAGGAATAAGAATAAGACATTATTTATCCAGTTGAACCTAGCTAGTGCATCTGTTGAACGTTTTTCAGCTCTGCTGGTATGACAATGAACGGCCGAAGGACCAGAATGAATGACAAACTCTTTGAGGACTTAGTCATGTTAAAAATTAACAAACATATGTGAGTGTAATAAATAATAAAAACACCAAAAGAATGCGTTAGTTCAAATGTTATTACTTAGCACTAGCAGTTAATACCAACAATTGTTTTAACGATACATAGAAACATTACTTTTAAATAATACTGAAATAACCTGGGGTCCGAAAACTAGAAAGTTCTAGAGTTTTATTAAGCAAGTATTCAGTTAACGGAACTGAATAATCGAAGGTAACAGTTTAAGGAATTGAGGTACTTAGAAGATGCAAATGGAAATTTGGGCTTCTAAGTTGTTTGTATTCTCGCTGAATGTTATGTGATTATCGATAATGCGGTGACCCGTCATAACAGCCCGGCGACAAAATAGCCCCGACAAAATAACCCCGCGTCAAAATAGCCCCGTCAAAACAGCCCCGTCAATACAGCCCGGTGACAAAATAACCCAAGACAAAATAGCCCCGTCAAAACAGCCCCATCAATGTATTTGAAAAAAATTTAAATTGAATACATTAACCGATAACTGGTTCCAAATTTAATTCAAAATTAGTGGTTTGAAGATTTATCGTTTAAAATATTATTAGGATTCCGGCTACTTCCTCACTTTACATGGACTTTTCAAGTTGGTATTTAATATAAATTATCCTCACCTTATCATCACGTCATGTAACAAATCAACAAAGAACCAATTCTACCGCTATTTTGTCGGGGCTATTTTGTCGGGGCTATTTTATCGGGGCTGTTTTGTCGGGGCTGTTTTGTCGGAGCTATTTTGTCGCCGGGCTGTTATGACGGGGTGCCCGATAATGCATTTCTGTAGCGATAATAGATACCACGTGCCCGAAAAAGATACCAAATATAATGAAATATAAATTTAATTAATTAAATAATATAAGCTTAATTAATTTTCAAGTTTACAACAATACGGAATGATGTATGATCACAATAATGGATGTTATGTACTAGACAGGCGGCCGCAGAGAGAGAGAGAGAGAGGGAGATAGAAATATAGCAAAGCAACCGGACTTTATTTCACCATCATAATAATATACACTATATTGTACTAGCGTTCCAAAGACGCTGTATTGCAATTATATTGCCCTGAGACAATAATATAATTTTACAATCATCCCAACAATGGCAGCATCAAAGTTACTCGTAATTTTTTAAAAGCAACTTTTAGATGCTGTAAATTTTTACTTTTACATGAGTTAATTTTTGAGACAATACTTTTACTTATACTTGAGTAACTTTTTGAGGTATTACTTTTACTTTTACCTAATTACTGAAATGAGATAATTTTTTACAACACTGCCAATCTGGATAGTCTCTCCAACATTAGTTCACCATGAAATGCAGATTCGCGCTAGGAATTGGCCGGGAATCCCGACCCCAGAAAATTTTAACAGAAGTTTTGCCGGGGAATGGCGTAATTAATGCACAAAAAAATTAAACTCTTTTTTCAAATACGACGTCTATTCTATCGAATGTTTAATCCAAATTATCTTTAAGTTTCTCATAAAATCGTTAGGATTTAGCTATGGAAGCTCCTGCAAGCGACTGTTATTTGAACTCCTACCAGAGCCATGTAATAATCATTTGACTATCGACGCCTAGTATTAATAATTAACAATTCCAATGCTCTAAAAATAATTATACTGAAGAAAGAAGGTAATGTTTCCACATTCCTTGGCAGAAGTCTCACTGCCTTTTTCTGAATGCCATTTAGAACTCTTTTCACTATCACTTGGTCTGGCAGGTGGGCTTAAATGCAGTCTAGAATTGCCAAGAATTTCCTTAAAGAAGGAAAGGGTCGTCCGAGATACGTTTCTTCTTCGGGCACTCTGACTTCTCGGATTTAGGGACGTCAACTTTTTTCATGGCGGCAAACCCGCGTACTCCTAAGTATTATTATTATTATTATGATTATTATTATTATTATTATTATGATTATTATTATTATTATTATTATTTATTATTATTATATTATTATTATTATTTATTATTATTATTATTATTATTATGTTATTATTATTATTTATTATTATTATTATTATATTATTATTATTATTATTCTTATTATTATTATTATTATTATTATTATGATTATTATTATTATTATTATTATTTATTATTTATTATTATTATTATTATTATTATTATTATTATTATTATTATTATTATTATTATTTATTATTTATTATTATTATTATTATTATTATTTATTATTATATTATATTATTATTATTGTTATTATTATTATTTTTATTGTTGGGTCTTTGTAACAATAACAAGTTGAACAGACACTTTATTGGCGGACAAATATTCAGGAAAAGAGAACCGAAATATCGCTAATGGCTACCAAGTACGTAATATCACCAACTCGCAATCCCTATCGTATAACACCGTATCAACTCCGTAAACTTGTAGAACTCGAACCAAACTCCCTCGCTCCCGAGGCCTGTTCCTTTTATACTCAAGATGACGTCACAACTTTTGTTTGTTTACGTTTATTTTCTCAGCCAAACAAATGTTTAAACTCGATCGCAGACGATGTAAAAAACCTCAACAAACATTTAAAGACCCCCTTCTGGGCCTGAGAGAACCCCGGCGCAAACCACAGCACCATCGACATTAAGAAAAACAATCCGTACAATACATAATAAATGTCCTCGCTACAATCCAACTCGTTTCCGCCATCGTTTTTGAGTTTTGCGCTGGTGATACCGCAGACTACTGATCCCTCTCCCATGCCACCAGGTCTGGAATTCTGAGGCTCAATTTTCGTGATGTAGCCTTTCTTGGTCAGCTTCTTCTCTAATTGGCGGACAAGATTGTTATGCCGCTCTCTTCTCTCTGCATCCATACCTGGGCAAACCTGGAAGATATGGTCCAGGCACTCGAAGGCACCACACCCGGAATCACAATAGGTGTTCATTTCTGGATGTTACCTTGAGATCCTAAGATTTGTCGGGAGGACGGCAGCCCTGACTTTGATACATTGTAAGTATTCGCTTGGGGGCATCCTGAATTGACCGTCCACTATCCAATGACTAATTCCTATCCCTTTGTTGAACTATTGCAGCCCATATCCATCTACAGTGTCGTACAAACTTGCCGCAGTTTCGTGTTTCAGTTATTTTTTGGCTGCGGGTCCTTTTGCTATTTCGAACTTTCTGTATTCGCAGAGAATTGCGCTGCTATCCTTCTACGTATCAAGCAGAAACTCATCCTCATTGGTCTTGGACTGCCCCACCATTGCCGACATTCGATTAACTCTTATGATCGGCACCCATTTTCTGAGCTGCAACAATCCGAGTCCACCATCCTTAACTCCCGTGTGGAAGAAAGCAACGGGCGTTTCTTTAGGAAGTCGGAGCCATTGTCGCACAACAGATCTTATCTTGGTGTCAGACGCATTGAGAGATTTCAGCGAAATGCTATTGAAGGTCAGGTAATGATCAAGACTTGGTATTAAATGAGACCTGAGGATGTAAAGTTTTTGATTGGGCTTCAATGGAGTCCTGGATATTACATGCAACTTGTTTTGAATTTTTTCTCTTATTGAAGCGTATTTTAACCTGGGAGCAATGTCAGCCCCGAGGTACTTGTAGGTATCAAGAATATTCATTGCCGTAATTTTATGTTGATTGACTTCAAGATAAGGATCCGGGTTGACAATCCATGGATTATTTTTACTCTGCACTTCCGCCCTCAGAGATGCTCATTTTTGAGCATTGATTTTCAATCCCACTTTTGCTAAAGACTCTTCAACTTGTTCCAGAAGTCTTTTCATTCCATTATCCGTGGAGGATAAAAGAATCAAGTCATCGGCAAAGGCCATGTAATTGCATTTGACTGATGAATTAATGTCGCCAGTCACACAGATGGAAGGGTCCACTTCGGCCTTCACCATGTCGATTACCGCATTGAAAAGTAGAAGAGACATGGGGTCTCCTTGGCGGACCGAGCAGTTGCGATAAGCCTCTGAAATGTATCTTAGCATGAATGGCGGAGTTCCGAGTCTGTAGGCTGCTCTAATAATCGATTGATGCGAAACCGAATCAAATGCTTTGCTCATGTTGATGAAGGTGATGTTCAGCTTTGCTTCTGCTCCCTCTTTTTCTTTATGATTGCTTTTACGAGCCATATATTGTTCGCTAAGCCATCGCCGTGCCTGAAAGCCTTCTGACGACTTTAAAGAAGCCCGTGAGTGAGCATTCTTCTGCTCAGCACACGGTGGAATAACCTGCCAATATTTGGTCCATCTGTAATTGGCCTGAAATCGCCTGGCTTGAGTGTTCCTTGTTTTTTTGGAATACAAGTGACAGTTCCCTTTTTGAGCACATCTGGGGGACATCCATTGAACCGCCAGAGTGTCATATGGGTGGGCATGTCTTCTGGGGCTATCTTGTTCAAGTCAACTTTTTTCATTACATCCAAACCAGGAGCAGAATCTGTCAAATTTTTTGCAGCCATGAATTCATCCGCAGTGACAGGAACATCCATCTCTTCAAAAGCATCGACGGCTCTCTCCAATGGTCTGCAATCACTTTTTGACTTCTGGATGAAGACTTTTTCCTAATATTCAAGCAATGCCTCATCGGCAGGATGCACAGAATCCTTCTCGCTAACTCCATTCAATACAAACTGAGCTCCTAAACTTTGACTTTTTTGGAACATTCTTTGAACTTTCGCATAATGTTGTCTTTCCAGCTCCATTTTCCCTGCTCTCTTTGATTGATGG
>JAJTWR010000032.1:1317500-1355000 GCA_021613335.1 Whitmania pigra | reverse complement strand
TTTTAAAATTTTTAAAAGCAGATTGTCCTGTTGGATTTAAATATTTAATCGAAGGAAACAAATGCATGAAAATGATGATTGGCGCTTGGAATTGGTACACAGGAAGACAATTGTGCAACTCTTGGCATCCTCGTTCTCATCCTGTTATTGTGGATCTCAAGAATGATTTTCTGCTCTTCTCTCGTTTCCTCGAAAAAGAAAGCAAGCACTACCCTCCAATGCCTAGTTTTATTTTATTTAAAAATTATATTATGTATATTATATGTAGTATATTACACAATGTGCAATAATAACATCATATTTTTGTTTGATCAGTTATACCAAAGTGTCCGAATGGCGTTGATGTAGGAGTTTGTACATATTGGTCTGCTGGCTTCAGTCCTTATATAAACAGATCGCGACAACAATTCCAATGGAGTCCTTTTCCAGGTGTTGTTCAACCGTTGAAAGCCACAACACCCTGGGCTCCTGACAACCCAAATACTTATTCACTTTCAAGTGATAATTGCATTCTATCGCATATGAAATTTATGAAAAACATATCATATCCATATGATAGCGGTTTAGACGATTTTTACTGCAGTTATAAGATTTGCATTCTCTGTGAGATTGAAATGTTTTGACATGTTTATTTTCAATTGAATTATTATGCATTATGTTCGAGATTTGCTACTTTCAATATCTTTATAACTTTTATCAGAAAAGGTTAAATATTTATATTAGTCATGTGATGGCAATACATGAATATATGTATTAAAGAAATTAATTGATGAATAAGCTTTTCTGCGACGTTCAATGTTTACGTCGAACAATAATTAAATACAAAACAAACATTTTTAATTTACTCAATACATTTATATTACATGAAATTTAAGTTAATTACTTTATTTACTATTCAAAATATAAACAATATTTATTGCGTTGAAGTGTATAGCTTATGATTTTGTTTGTAACTACTTTCAGGGTCAGTCCGACAGCGGAAGCATGTTCTTCTTTAAGACTGGCCCTTTGGGTTTATTTGAATTTATTGCTTTCGATTTTTGTTTTTTTTCTGTATATATAACGGCTTGTTTGTTTGTTTGATTCAATAAACTCATAAACAAAAAAAAGGCATATTGATAAATTCTAGAAATAATGCGCGGGTATTGCTGTAATTATTTCATTGTTGTAATGTGATGGGTATAACAACGGAAACAGAATTAATATTTGTTTATATATATTATATTTAATTTATATTTAATCCATTTATTTAATTAATATAATATCATTATTATATCAAATAAATATAAAATAAAACTATTAGTTTGTTTAAAACTATTGCTGAAGATGTCAATAAAAATTAAAAATCTTTTCTTATTTTATAAACTACACGTTTTTGACCCACATTTTAAAAAAATGCACAATTAAGTTTTATTATATAAAAATGTGTAAAATTAATTTTTAAATCCACATTTTTAAATCTAGTCAGCATTTAATATCCGTTGTAATATATTGCGTCGTAGTTAATATCCTGCCGCTGTCTTTTTATTGACATTTAAAACGAGGCCAATTTAACAACATAAGTCGTGACTTAAATGATTTAATAAAAAACATTTGCGAATCAAATTATTTCAATTTTTATTCTTTTGCTGAGAATAAAACCAATTTTCTTGAATTCTTTAGAATGCCTGCCTCAAAAAGGTTATAAATATCACGAAAGAAAAAAAATGCCTTTGAAAAAATTGGCAAAGGGTTCTCAAAATATTTTCTTTCACTCTTGATCCCAGAAGTCATTAGATGTCGTATAACGTCCATCCATCCATTCATCCATCGATCTATCCATCATCCATCCATCCATCCATCCATTCATCCATCCATCCATCCATCCATCCAGCCATCCATCCAGCCATCCATCCATCCATCCATCCATCCATCCATCCATCCATCCATCCATCCATCCATCCATCCATCCATCCATCATCCATCCATCCATCCATCCATCCATCCATCCATCCATCCATCCATCCATCATCCATCCATCCAGCATCCATCCACCATCCATCCATCCATCCATCCATCCATCCATCCATCCATCCATCCATCCATCCATCCATCCATCCATCCATCCATCCATCCATCCATCCATCAATCCATCCATCCATCCATCC
Organism: Whitmania pigra; assembly: GCA_021613335.1. Taxonomy (NCBI): domain Eukaryota; kingdom Metazoa; phylum Annelida; class Clitellata; order Hirudinida; family Haemopidae; genus Whitmania; species Whitmania pigra. The sequence continues at coordinate 1,352,853 of JAJTWR010000032.1, read as the reverse complement.
ATCCATCCATCCATCCATCCATCCATCCATCCATCCATCCATCCTTTGACCCATTTAAGCATTGAGTCATTTATTAATTCATATAATTAATGCATTCATTCATTCAACCATCCACCCGGTGGTCCGATAATTAAAGCCGCAATATAAATGATCCAAAACATCTCGAATAAATCACTTTACGGAATTCATATTCTCTTTTTTTAATTTAAATTTTATTTTAATCTCGATTAAATTCTTGAAAATAAAAAAAAAACCATTTGTCGGCTTCAAAATCACTGAAGAGACCAAATCACTAACTCGAGACTTCCATCTTTTTCTAACCTTTTTATGCAAAGATTTTTAAAGCCTTTAATTTATTATGTCGTAAATAACGGTTATCCTGATCACAATAGGAGTGATTTATTACGTACTATATAGACAATACGGGCTGTTCATCCTTCCATGCATCCATCCATCCATCCATTTATAAATAATAATTATTATAATTAATTATAATAAATAAATAAATATTAATTATAAATAATAATATCTATTATTATATTTTCCTCTCTATACCAATCCACTTTGGAATGCTGAGTTATTTGCTATTGTCCTTATAGATGGGAATTATGAGAAATTATAAAAATTATGTGAAATTATAAGAAATTACGTAAAATTATAAAAATTATGAGACATCACTAATGAGCCCATGCTTTACATTAATTGTGATGACTTAAACTTTATAGACTTTTCTCATAATCTAATGACAACGACTATCATGACGCAATGGCAGCGATGATGGTGGTGATGATGATGACGATGACGTTGCTGTTGCTATTGTTGATGATGATGATGATCGCGATGACATTTGTTGATGATTATGATGATGATTGTGGTAGGCAGTTTCCAAGTTGAAATGTGAAGGAAGGCCCTTGAATGAAGCAATCTATTCATTCAATTAAATCAATTCAATCAATTCATTAAAATCAATTGACTCAATAAATTTATTAAATTCAATAAATTCATTAAATTCATTAAACTCAATCAAGCTTCCGAGTGCAATTCCACGGGTGGACTCCAACTTTCCATTTCGTAATACATCACAATGTCTTCATCATCATCATCATCGTCATCACCGACTTGAATGCATTTATTCTGACACGTGCATCTCTTTAGGCTTTCATTTTGTCCGTGAAAAGTGAAAGTGATTCACTTGAAACTTTTTTTTTTTTTAAACATTTTTAAAACTCCTCTGCATCCATGGCAACTGTTGAGCGTTTCCTATGTTGCTTATGTTGTTGTTTCGAGCTTCAATCGATCTGGAGGAGTAATTTGTGATAAAAAATTATCATAAGTAGGCATTAAAGAGGGTCACCATATTTAAATGTTTAATGAACATGGAATTTTTATTAATTAATTTATTATTCGTTAATTAATTATTAACAACGTACAAATTTATTTTTAAATTGTTAAGAATTATTTAATTTTATTTCAAAAGTTACCGTCTTGTTGTTGTTGTTGTAAGGAATGATAGAGTTTAAAAAATATCAAATTAGATTTCGATATTTTGTCACGATTTGCACTCTAGATTAACATTATTATGTGTGCAACAAAAACAACTACAAAACAATAATTATAATTTACAATAACAATAAAACTAAAATAATACGACTAATAATAATAATAACAGTAATAATAAAAACATTTGTTATTATTAATATTAATAATTAGTAATAATAATAATAATATTTATAAATAAAATATTAATAATTAATATTAATTATTATTATGACTATAATATATATAATAATTATTATTATATTATATTCGAGTACTTTTTAAGTAAATCCTCGGTAGGAAAGTCGAAAATTAATTTGAATAGAATTATTATTATTATTATTTTAATTTACCCACTTATATTTTTTTTTCAATTATTTTTGTAAATGTGTCCATTCTTGTCTCTGAAGGTGGTCTTTTAATAAAAATTGAAGCTTCTTTTCATTTCATTCTTTTCTTTCGTTCAAGTCCTCGAAAAACTGATGATGATGATGATGATGATGATGATGATGACGACGACGACGATGATGATGATGATGATGATGATGATGATGATGATGATGATGATGATGATGATGATGATGATGATGATGATGATGATGATGATGATGATGATGATGATGATGATGATGATGATGATGATGATGATGATGATGATGATGACGACGATGATGATGGTGAGAAAAGGAGGTTATCGAATTTCATGACAACTTTTCATCACTTTTTTTTGTCCTTTTCAAGGTTTTCAAAGTTAAAGATCCATCAGGAATTAATAAGTAATTAGAATTATTAAAAATTAAAACAAAGTAATTAAAACTCTTATTAATCCAATGTCGAAAAAATCGTGTTTTAAGAAAATTTGTTTTATTGAAATCTTTTTTAGTTTAGGAATTAATAACTTAAAAATTGTAATAATTTAAAAAATTTTAATAACTTAAAAATGACTTGAATCATGAGGACTTAACTTGATTGATTAAATATTAATTTAATTTGAACTTAGTAATAACCAATAACTAATATTACTATCCAATAATCATCCATGGTTTTAAAACTTCTGAAAGTCTTAATACTTAAATATTTACCAAATTTTATGACATATTATTCAACAAAATTTTGTAATTAGATTTTTTTATTTAGTACTTAAAATGATAAAAAATTTTCCTTCTATACACAAAATACTAAATCAGAATGTAGGACAGATTGATAGACAGAGGAGTTAATTAAGGTTAGTTGGAAGAGTTAATTAGTTAATTATTTATCGATAATTAAATGGTAATGTAATCGCACAATGTCAGGAAACTCAACGTTACCGCCTTATTAACTGCAGAAGAACCGGAAAGTCATGCACCATTTTATGACGGGAAATGCAGTCATTGTCGTCTTCGTCCAAAAACGAGATTAATTTTTCCATTTTCAAAGAAAGATGGCCTTTAATTATTAATAAATATCTTTTATTTCTTAGAGTTTATATTATAAGTTAACGCTTGTAATCATGCTTAACCAATTTATCCCGCGTAAATAAAATAAAATAAAATAATAATAAACACGTAATTAAAAAATCATTGTTTTATATTAATTTTGAACAGATTCTATGATTTTATTTTATTTTGTATTAAATGTATTTTTTATTTCAGAGCAAATCCATTTATCTTTAATCGTTGAAGAGGCTCTTAATTAAATGATTTCATTGTTTCAAATGCAGCCCCACATCATTCCCTGCACTGAATGACCTTTTACCTGCTGCTTATTAAGATCCTCAACTTATAATCTCATGCGGAAGTTAAGAACTGTTTTCTGAGTGCAATGAACAAATCATGTGGGACTTTAATTTATTTCCGTCAACATTATTTTTATCAACAATAATCACAATCATATTGATTTTTTATTTATTGTCCTTTGCTTTTAATTAAGGGATGGATGATAATAATGTGAGTGAATGAATGAATATGTGGATAACTGGATTAGCAAGATGATCGGTGACATTAAAAGTAATTAATTTTAAAATAAATTTAAATAAAAGTATTTAATAAATATTAAAAATAATCAATAAAAGTAAGAAATAAATTTGAATCACCTCCTACGCACGCATGTGAAAACGAAAAGACATTATTTGGAAATAATTACTTTTTGACAGTTTGACTCAAAAAAGTCAAAAACGTTTTCTTAAAATATTTTAAACCAACGCAACACTAGTTAATTAACATATTTACGATATTAATATATTAATATACAGTAGTAAGGGTTAATTAAGATATTTACTGATGATATATGAATATATAGCAGTTAGTTTTCAAAAATCGTAAAAAAACGGCCATAAAGAAACAGAAAAACTTAAAAGCCGCAAAAAACTCGAATTTTAAAAGTGAAAGTTTTATTTGAAACAAATTATAAAATATTCTTTTTTATTCCGTTTAAAAATTTCACATGAAATCGAACAGAAAAGCAGACGTTGAATAAACATAAATTATTAAAAATAAAATTCAATTTCACCATTTGTCATTTGAACAAATATTGTTTGAATTCAAATTTCATATTCAATTTAATGAACATTTTCGCAAACGACATTTACAAATATCTGATTATTTACATGTAAAAATATTTGTACATAAATCACATTTAAAAAATATTTATACACATAGTCTGTTTAAGTTAGCCCACGTATTTTTAATTATTTACATAAACATTGACACATCTTTTAAATTCTCTTTAATTTTAATACTTAAAATTATTCACTTTGAAATCAGACGACACAAATCCATTGAAAATATTTCTTAGAATTATTTCTAAAGTATTTTTATTCCTTTCAAACTTCAAACAAAGAAAAGCAGATTTTACCAACTAAAAATAGAGAGTACGTGCTGACATTTGAACTTTCCGATTTGAATAATTTCAAATTAATTTCAAATAAACTAATTTAATAAACATTTTCTCAACATTTGAGTTTATTGACTAAATATTTAATTTAATTTAAAATAATATAAATGTAAATGAATATATCTAAATTAATGACAATTCACACGAGTTGCCAATAACTTCGCATGAAATGGAAGAAAACTAAATAAAGTATTATTGAATAATATAATTTATTAATTATTAATAACATGAATTAGTAATTTTAGAATGTAGCAGTAATGTATCTTAGTATTAATATAGTCTTTTTTCAAAAGTCGATCCACGTTTGGCAAGTCGCATTTTCTCCTTTTGAAAACCCTCCAAAGTCGAAGTTTTCGTCGAAAACAGCAAGAAATAAAACGGATCCGAGAATCAATGTATTCAGCGTATTCTCTGACTAGCATCCTGGAAGGTTAATGAGAACTTTTCAGTAGTTTTTCTCGTTGGTGTGATGATGTTTTCATGTCGCGACATTTGGTTGTCCCCGAAACAAAGCAAGCAACACATATTTTGAAGTCTCTGCCAAACTGCCTGAACTCTGATCTTGGAGAGTTTCAAAACCATCTTCAAGGACTTTCTGAACTTGGATCCTGACAGGCAATACTGCAGGAAATTCGTACAGTTTCCAGCGTAATAGAAGAGAAAGCAGAGGCAGCCGGTGAATTCCATGCTGACGTCATTGGTCAAGTTGACGACGATGATGTAAATGATCAGAGGAGTTGTGGTCACCAAGAAAGTCAGACTGACCACGAGCAGCATGATGGTCGAAGATTTGGCGCGCTTACTCAGAAATCTTTTCTTGGATTCCTGTTTGTCTTGGCCTTGAATCTCGTACGCTTCCGTGCCTCGTGAAAACACAAGTTTCCGTGTGCAGCCTTCTTCCGAGACCCGACGAAGGGTAGACTTGTCGTTTGCAAAAGGTTTTCTTCTGACAAATCTTGTTCCTGTCTCGAAGTTTGGGGCAGGAAGGAATGAACTTCTGAACTTATCCGCCTTGATGATGCTCCTTGCCACTATGATGTTGCTGACGATGATGACGATGAACGGTGCCAAAGCAAACAGGAGGGCATCGACCCATTGCCACAGTTGCCTGTGGACTACCCCAAGTTCAAGCCAGCAAAACTTGTGCTCCAACTTTACGTGGCATTCGTCGTCTGCAACTTCAAATGGTTCATCTTTCGACGCGGTTGCCGACTCACTCGACGGTGTCATGAAAGCTTCAGCGTTGAATGGAAGAAGAGTCGACATCATCGAGGATAAGCTTGGAATGGGACTCAAATCTTCAACTGAAATCTGCTTGGTAATGGAGCTGATGTTTTCAAATGAGAACGAGTCCTTGCACCCAGGTATCCTCTCGTAGTAGCTGAAAACTTCGAATCTGACAAATTTCATCAGATGTGCGTCCACTGCCAGAAGGAGAATTGCAAGAACTACGAAGCAGACGACAGTGTTTCTTCTCGACCCATGTCCCGCCAAGGTTCCTGCAATGGCGAAAGCCCTCTCAGCCGATAGGGTAGCGATAGTCCAGGATGACAGATGGGACAAGAAATAGGCTGCGACAAAGTGTCCCCTGCAAAAAACCTGCAAACATAACGTAGAAGCTGATGAAGTATGGCAGTCTTAATGAGTGGAGACTCGGAATTGTTTGCACGTTTGGTCGATAAATCACCATGAAAAAAGAACAAGCAACACTGAAGCATTTTCCATAAAATTAGTTTTTTTTTTCATTAATATTTTACGTCATTCTCCATTTAATAATATCATGATTTTTAATTATATAAGTTTTCAATTTTTCAAAAAAAGTGTTAAAATTTTATACGAAGATGTGACAAACATATAAAATATTACGACACATTTTTGAGACCCGGCAGGAATGAATACTCGATCCACCATAAAGATGTTAGCACGAACCTATTTAAAATTAATGTATGCAAAGCTTTATTTTATCAACAAATCTATTTTATTATCCAGCATATGTTAAAATTATATAATATTCAGACTCGCAGTAACTTATTACAACATATTAAATTTAATCTAACATCACTGAATAAATGCTTAATCTAAAGTTATCATGCAACCAGCCCTAATTAATCTTTCAAAACAATTTTTCAGTTGAAATATTTGAAAGTTTCTCAAAATTTAATATATTATTTTTTTTTATTTAAATTTATTCTCATTTATTTAAAATTGAAAATTTCATTCGTTGAATTCTCTTTTTCGATTCTATAAAAAATAATCTAATAATTTCGCTTAATAAATAAAAAATAAAAAACAATAGCTTTTAAGTTAATTGTTCTAATAAGTTATTAATCAGTTAACATCAGAGTGGTTGTTTAATTAGCTCCGAATTCACGAATGCTAAGGTGCGATATTTTGAAGGTTTTCAAAGAATGAGGCAAGATTTTTGACCATTCACTTTTTTCGTTTTTATTTTCTGATTTCATACTTTAAATTGCGTTTTAGATCAAATAAAAATTTCTTCTCCATAATTTAATGTTGTATTTATTAAATTTTTGTATTATCGATATGTATTAGTTTATTGATTAAATTTTTATATGCATAATTACGGACTTAAAAACTTTTGAAATTAACTAAAAAAAAATAAAATTAGATCCTAAATTTAGAAAAATATCATTGACGGAGTGAAGAAAATGTGGAGTAAAAGCTTCGTTCACAAAATTCTCAATTTTTTGCGCATTTGACAGAATAAGGTTTTTAAAGTATTTCATTTGAAGCTCTTATAAATCACAATTTAAATTCAATTGCACTGAAAGTTATTAAATAAATAATATAAATTAAATTCATTTGTAACTTAAGAAACAAACAAATAAAAACTTTACAAAACCGGGATTAAAAACGACAAATTGATAAAAATTACTAAATCTTTATTCCAGTAAAAATAACTTCTAGAAAATCAAGGAATGCAAATGAAATATGATAGGATTGTTTCATAATTTATGAAGAACACAATTTTAAGAATTTGTTTTTTTCCAGAATTTCATTTTTTGACGTTTTTGATGATAATGATTCAGAAATGTTAGCTTCGACTTAATTAACAGACGCCTGAAGAAATTATATTTTATCCGTTTTAATGTTTAATTTTTTTATTTCAATGTTTTAAAATTTGTTTTTATTTATTGTTTTTGAAAAATCATAGTTTAAATTTTAATTCAATTTTGCATTTTCGTTATTAAAAAATTAATGATTAAGCGGATATCTCAATTTTTTGCAATCAATTTCGAAGAAACTGAAACGTGAGAAAGTATACTTTTAAAAAATGGTTGCAATTATATCGCGGCAATGCTTTGTTTTATAGAATAAAATCAGATTAAAAATCAAAAGTTTAAGCATTTTTAAAAATAATTATTAGAAATTTTGAAAAATTTGAAATTCCAATTTCTGAATGATGACTGTCAGAAAAAAAAGGAAAAAATCAAAAAGAAATAAACACATTTTTAAAGATAAAAAGCAAAAGCTCCGGATGAACGGACAGATGGATGGATGGATGGATGGATGGATGGATGGATGGAGGATGGATGGATGGATGGATGGATGGATGGATGGATGGATGGATGGATGGATGGATGGATGGATGGATGGATGGATGGATGGATGGATGGATGGATGGATGGATGGATGGATGGATGGATGGATGGATGGATGGATGATGGATGGATGGATGGATGGATGGATGGATGGATGGATGGATGGATGGATGGATGGATGGATGGATGGATGGATGGATGGATGGATGGATGGATGGATGGATGGCTGGATGGATGGATGGATGGATGGATGGATGGATGGATGGATGGATGGATGGATGGATGGATGGATGGATGGATGGATGGATGGATGGATGGATGGATGGATGGATGAAATATGAAAGAAACATTAATGGTTCCCAATGATTGGCGGGATGGGTTCGGAAATGTTTCAAAACCATCCAACGACCGTTTTTGTGAAATTAACTCCATGGAAACATGGACTGAAATGTTGGCGACCTTATAAATGATGGCACCCCGTCATAACAGCCCGGCGACAGAATAGCCCCGACAAAACAGCCCCGTCAAAATAGCCCGGCGTCAAAATAGCTCAAGACAAAACAGCCCCGACAAAACCGCCCCGTCGAAACAGCCCGGCGTCAAAATAGCCCAGGACGGAAAAATCCCGTAAAAATGGCCCCGTCAAAATAACCCCGACAAAACCGCCCGGCGACAAAATAGCCCAGGACAAAACAACCCGGCGACAAAATAGCCCCGACAAAACAGCCCCGTCAAAACAGCCCTGTCACCAGGGTCGGACTGGCTTAAAAAACCGGCCCGGGAACTTTTATTTAACTCCTAGTTTGATCAACTTAAACATAAGAAACACTAGAGTATAAAATTTCTATTCACTATTAACTATTATAACAGCTTTTTATCGTTTCACTGGTCGCTGCTAAAACATCAATGATTTCATTGTTATTGATTCTTGGAGAAGAGTCTTTCTCACAAGACATCAGCATGAATGATCTTGATGAAAACGACCTCTCACAAGCAACTTGTGATGAGGATAATGTCAACACAAATTTGTAAGCCAGATACAAATAATATAAATACAATAATATATACGAATAAGCAAGACTATGCAAATTAAACTTCTGGAGAACAATAATAACAACAAACAATACTCAAAACGGTCAAAGCATTCAAGCCACTAATTTCGAATTAAATTTTGATTCAGTTTCACAACATTTTTTAAAAATACTTTGACATGGAGTTATCGTTGGGCTATAATGACGGGGCTATTTTTTCGCCGGGCTATTTTGTCGCCGGGCTATTTTGTCGGGGCTATTTTGACGGGGCCATTTTTACGGGACTATTTTGTCTTGGGCTATTTTGACGCCGGGCTGTTTCGACGGGGCTGTTTTGTCGGGGCGGTTTTGTCGGGGCTGTTTTGTCTTGAGCTATTTTGACGCCGGGCTATTTTGACGGGGCTGTTTTGTCGGGGCTATTCTGTCGCCGGGCTGTTATGACGGGTCACCATAAATGATTGGAAAATAATTTTAATGTTTTTCTCCATTTTGTTTTTTTTTTAATTATTCAATTTTGTTGCATCGGTTTGTCCAAACAAATTTAAAAATTTATTAGAGTTTACGTTAAGAAATTCATTCTAGGACAATAATTAATTTATTGATTGCGGACGATGACATAAGTGCTGATAATAATATCGGCAATGACGAAAATGGAGATGACGACGACGACGATGATTATGATGATGATGATGATGATCCACAAGAGGTTGATCCATGAGTCATGCCTTTTTGCAGTTGAACTAAGATTAGTGCACATTTCCACATCCAAACGGAAGAATTTGCACCCGTCCACCATTCTATGAAATAAAATAAAATAAAAATAAAACAAAACTTTAAACTATACAAACGACATTGATACAAATGCCGACACAAATGACACTGATAAAAATTTCGGTTAGACAATTACGTCATAGCACCTGTCTTTGACCCTAGAATATTTTTGAATTTAAATAAATGAAATATTGACAAACGAATTAAAAATTCATTTGTTTCCTTTTCGCTTTTCCTTTAAATAACCTTCGAAATTTGCTGACCGAAAAACATGCCGACAACGACGATGGTAATGATTAAGAATTTATTTAGTTAATAAAATTTAAAAATTATACCTCCTTAATGACATGTTTTTTTTTTTTCGACGGTTTGAACTTACTCAAAAGTTCCCACACTGGAAGTGCTATTGGTAAAATGTTGGCGTTAATATTTGAAGAATTTGAAATTTCTTAAAAAAATCATCAAAATGTTGTGGCAGACAATGCAACTGATTTTTTTTCAAAATTTTTTCAAATAAACTTTTGTTTTGTTTTAGAGGAGAGGCCTCACCAATTGAAAGTGCTACAATTGACGCCATAACCAATGTTAATCAATTGCCAAGATTAACATTAACATGGCAATTGCCTGCAAGAAATTGATGGAGATGATGACGATGATGGTGAAACTATGGTACTACCTCCACAAAAGCGATGTGACAATCAATCACTAAATCTGGTTACAAGTGTGGATGCTTTGGAAGCAAAGAGTGATGATGTTGCAGTGAATACTGTACTGGACAGGGCTTTGGAAATCTGATTAGAGAAGGTGAATGTTTGTCGCTCGGCTTTGGGAATTGCAGCAATGGCTGAATATGACATGAAATTTTTGGCTGCATTTCTTTGAGCTATGAAACCAGTATGGAAGTCATGATCAAGATAGAAATCAGAAAACAGTTTCAGTCTAGATGTTATCATGTCATAGATTTTGATTTTTGATTGTAGCTTTATTGATGTGAAATAAATATTTATAACTCTGAATCATTTTGTCCACTGATATTTACATTATTTAGATATAATTTTAAAACATTTCTAATTATACTCTTTTATAATTATTTTTTAAAATGTTTATGAGTTTATTGAATCAAACAAACAAACAAGCCGTTGCATACACAGAAAAAACAAAAAGCGAAAGCAAATAAATTCAAATAAACCCAATCCTAGGTCTTAAGGAAGCACATGCTTCCGCTGTCGGACTGACCCTGAAAGTAGTTATATACAAAATCATAAGCTATAAACATCCACACAATAAGTATTGTTTGTACGACATTTTGAATAGTAAATAAAGTAATTTGAAAGGGCATGTGTTTAACCGAGTTAGATCCTTGATAGATGAAGGTATGGAGGAGTAAAGTCTTGGGCCATAACATTGAATTGATTATTAATTATTAATAAATTATTTAGCAATAGATTTAAACAAAGCATCACATCAGAGCTCATTCAATTACGTCCAAATACCAGTCCACCCAGAAGATGCTGAACACACACCCAGCAGAAAATCAGAAGATATCCAGTGCGCGTTTGCAATATTATCCCAGTGCTAATGAGGTGTTGATGATGATGATGGATGTGATGGTGGTGATGATGATGATCGTGATGATTTAGATCCTCTTTCAATAACTTCATCAACATTATTCAAATGGAGGTTTAGGAAAAATTACAGGTCATTCATTTGAGAATGCTTTTTCTATTTTATGTTTGGACGTTTTATCACTCTTTAATCATGTATGTTTCACAACATTTAGGTCCAATAAAGTTGTTATTGTTGGTGTATTTTATAAAAAAAAAGGTTACCTTGGATCCAAACAATTATTTCTGTAAATTTTCAGATTGCAATAAATATTTTCAAATTTTAGTTACTTGGCGTAACTGATTCAATATCCTATCCTATCCAATATATCCAATGTCCAATTGCTTTCAAGTGTAAAAATAAATAAATCAGTTAATTTTCAAGCATTAAGATGTAGATTATAAACTCAGAAGATTCTCAGTACACACTCAGTAGATAATGAGATGGTTGTGGTGATGATGGTGACTATGATGATGATGATGACTTAGCAATTCCTATTTCTATATTTTCTTAAAATATTATTCAAATGAAGATTTAGGAAGATTTACAAGTCATTAAATCAAATGCCTTCAGATGCATTTGGACGCTTGATTACTCTGTAGCTAAGTATCATTTACAACATTTAAATGCAATAAAATCGTTGTTATTGTAATCTTTTATTTGAACTTTATTTGTTTGTTGCAAGCAATTTTGTCTCATATTAAAATTAATTTCAGTCATCAATTGAAATCGTCCGAACGAACCTCAGAATAATTCCTGATGTCATTGCTCTTGGTGATATCTTGATGCAGCACCACTGTCCTGAACAATACCGTCCAGAGAAGACTTGTGTCCACCACGGACAAAATCTTGAGGATGAGGCCGAGGCTGGTCTTCTTGAAACTGGCAGAGCAGAGTACAATGAATGACATGAGATTTCCAAGTGTTCCTACGCTGATTAAAATAGGACCGCATATCTGCCAAGCTGTGACAGTGGCCTGTCTGTAGGGATTGTTGTTGAAGTTGTTGAGAATTGAAGTCGTTGCCTCTGTTGTTGACATGATTTCGACGTCGTTGAAGAGAGGAGATGAATTCATACCTGAGGCATTTGTTTATTGTGGTTTAACAATTAATAATTCATTATCATCATCATCATCACCATCAGTATCGTCACAACATTATATTCATTATCATCATCAACATCATCATCATCATCATCATCATCATCATAATATTCATCATCCTCATCACAAGATTATAATTCATCATCATCATCATCATCATCATCATCATCATCATCAACATCATCATAATATTCATCACCATCATCATCATCATCATCACATCATCATCATCATCACCATCATCATCATCATCATCATCATCATCATCATCATCATCATCATCATCATCATCATCATCATCATCATCATCAATCATCATCATCATCATCATCATCATCATCATCATCATCATCATCATCATCATCATCATCATCATCATCAGCATCATCATCATCATCATCATCATCATCATCATCATCATCATCATCATCATCATCATCATCATCATCATCATCATCATCATCATCATCATCATCATCATCATCATCATCATCATCATCATCACACATTATTATTCATTATCATCATCATCATCACCATCAGTATCGTCACAACATATAACATATATATATATATATATATATTATTTATATTATTTATATTTATATAATAATAATTATAATAATTATTATAAATTATAATAATTATTATTACAACAACATTATTATTCATTATCATCATCATTATCACCATCAGTATCGTCACAACATATAACATATATATATATATATATATAATATATTATTTATATTATTTATATTATTTATATTTATATAATAATAATTATAATAATTATTATTAAATTATTATTAGATCAACATTATCAGGTTTTTCCTAACAATTTAGCAACTGGAATCAATACATTTTGTTCATAAATTTATTTATTTTTTTATCTTAAAATTCTGATTTCGCAGAAAAAAAAACAACTTTCATCCAAAGATGTGGATTTTATTTCGTTTATTCCAGGACGAAAAAATATTTGAATTATTTGAAATTTGAACCTGATTGCGTGCAAATGATAAGAGATTCGATCATTTAATAGATTCGTTTTAAAAACTAAATCACGCTGAAATTACGGTGCGATATAAAATTATTTTTTACATTATTGCATAAATATTATAATATTTATAATGGCAGTTTTTGTTGTGACATTTGTTTTAGGAGGCATTAAATAATTATGGCATTAAAAAATTATGGCATTAAATAATTATGGCATTAAATAATTATGACATTAAATAATTATGGCATTAAATAATTATGACATTAACGTCATCACAAGCATTGTCTTTTTATTTCACAATGGAAGGAGGGTGAGTCACAGCTGTGAATATTATTTAAAGAATGAATTAATGAAAATACTATTATTTATTGCAAATATTATTTTGCTGCTACCGTATGGCTTCATCAATCGGTATTATTATAAAAACAATTTATAAACATTTTTCAAAAAATAAACTGAAACTACTGAAACGAAGAATGAAGCCAATCATCAAACGAAAATTGTCAAAATTGCGATTCGAATTTTTTAAAATCTCCGTGAAATTGCTGAACTATTGCTGAGATAAGCCAAATGGACTGGCAATTCTCTCCGGAAGGCTATTCCACTCGAATGCACCAACGTGGGGAAATAAATTCAAGCATTTCTGCGAATTTAAAAAAAAATGTTCACAACTTTCAATCTTAATCTTCGAATGTGCATAACCAGTTCACGACACCAATCTTATTCAAACAAATTCTTCTCGTGGTTCTTGAACCTTGCTGAGTCACTTTGAATTTTATTCTTGGTCTCTTTCTTGTAGTTACAATTAGATTGTCAAGAGCAGATAAATTCGAAGCCTTGAGAATCCCCTTGCTTTCCAGTTGAGTGGTAAATCTTCTCTGAACTTTAACGACTTTTCGAGTCATTTTCGATTCACGCATCACAACACAGTATCCCAAATGCTATTTTGGTAGTAATTGATATTTTATATTTTCTCCAATCTAACTGCAACATTGCCATCGACAAGGTGCCCCAAAGAGTGACGCTTTAGTGATTTAATGTGTTTCTTCAACTTAATGTTCAAATCACATCCATTCACTCTCGCATTAAATCACTATCACAATTATTCAACATCACATGCATTAACCAAAAATTTATTTTTTCTACCACAACTAAAAACTGTCAAATATGTTGCTTCAAGTTATTAAATTTTTTAAAATTTCCTCTCCAATATCTCCAACTCACTTACCATCAAAAAGAACCCATGCCACAAAAGAGGTCAAAGCAATTTTTGAAATTTGGCACTATCAAACTCAAAACTACGAAACACATTCTTGATCTCTAAATGGGACTTGAACTACATAGTTGACCTTGTAGCCTTGGAATGCACTGCGTAATGGCGCTGTAAAACAATCCACTATTCACCGCATTAAAACGCACTTCCACTGTGGTTTTTATTGCCATTTGAATTACACCTAGCCTAACCTTGCCATTCCATATTCGATGGTCAAATAAAAGGCTAATCTATTTCATTTGTTCATTTGTGAAATTCAATTATTCAATTTACGTTAGTGGTTTACGGGTTAGATAATAACATGGAATAAATGTATTTAAAATAACTAAATTTTTAAAAAGTAAAACCTGCATCAAATGTCTTCTTTCAAATAACTGTTCAGAGGCAGAACTAGCACTTGATTTGTTTTGTGTTTGCTCGAATAGATTTTGAACCCATTTGTCGAAATTTTCAAGAGTTTCCAGTATTTACAATGTGCGATAAAACGCCAAAGTTTGTAAATTTAAAATCCTCGATTTAATAATAAATAACTAATAAAATTCATGATCATAATCATCAGAATTTATTTCCCATTATTTGTAGTTTCATTATTTGTTCCGTTTTACCAGTTTTACACCAACTTTTTTCGTGCAGGTTGGCCGAACGGGTTGCGTGCCTGCATACGGCGGTAATGGCAACAGTCCTCATGTGTCGTGTTCGAAACCCAGCCTGCACTGCCATAAGCGCCCTTAAGAAGGTTTGCTGTACTATATATAAATGGTTACAAGGAGCGCCTCTGACGCTAAGCATATAGATGAAATACAATTACAATTACAATTACAATTACATCAAATTCACTTTAACTTTATTAAAATAAAAAGTTTTTAAAGGTATTTTTAAATAGAAATTTGCAGTTCAATGAAAAATAACTCGATTTAAGCAATAAAAGCGATCAAAAATAAATATTTAAAAATGTTTTTGAACGGCTTAAGCGCCTGAGTAATTAGACAGTTTTGATCAACCATTTTAAGATTTAGCATTATTGAAATGATACAAATATGTCGTCCCACCATAAGTTTTTTTTACAATCCTCAAAGGTAATTTGACTACGCATGAAAAAAATGAAAAAATATTTTTATAAATTTATTTTTTGTGCACATATGTAAGGAATTGTTTACATTAATTTGACACTTTGTGAAGCTTGTCTTTTTCGAAAGCTCGTGAATTATGGCCTATTAATATGACTTATTAATATGGCCTGTTAATATGACTTATTAATATGGCCTAGATCAGGGATCTCCAATTTTATTTTTAGCAGAGGGCCACATTTCTGACTTCTGAAGTATCCTTGGGCCAAACGTAAAATAAATTAAATTTACTAAATTCGGTAAATTAATAAGAAGCCATTTATTGTGGAGCTACGATGCAAATTCAATTAATCAAAAAGACAACGAATGAATTAATGTAAACAATCTGTTAATGCGTGATGTCTGAAGCGGTGCAGAAATGCAATCACATTATCAGTAACAAGGAACAAGTAACAAGGAACAAGGAACAAGTAACAAGGAACAAGTAACAAGTAACAAGTAACAAGTAACAAGTAACAAGTAACAAGTAACAAGGAACAAGTAACAAGGAACAAGGAACAAGGAACAAGTAACAAGGAACAAGGAACAAGTAACAAGGAACAAGGAACAAGTAACAAGGAACAAGGAACAAGTAACAAGGAACAAGGAACAAGGAACAAGGAACAAGGAACAAGGAACAAGTAACAAGGAACAAGTAACAAGGAACAAGTAACAAGTAACAAGTAACAAGTAACAAGGAACAAGTAACAAGGAACAAGGAACAAGGAACAAGTAACAAGGAACAAGTAACAAGGAACAAGGAACAAGGAACAAGGAACAAGTAACAAGTAACAAGGAACAAGTAACAAGGAACAAGGAACAAGGAACAAGTAACAAGTAACAAGGAACAAGGAACAAGAAACAAGGAACAAGAAACAAGGAACATGGTTCTTCATTAGTGCTGATTAATGTGAGAAACGCGAAACTGATGACTTTCTGACGTAATCCTATCCAACTGCGCACCAAAGTAACCATAAACTATTTACTTTTGGCAAATATTACTTGCCAGATTTCAGTAAGCCATGCAAAAACGTCCGTTGATTTAATTTTTTTCCAATTATTTTATTTTTTCAAGAATTGCTCCGCGGATCGAACTAGAGACTTTAGAGGTCCTACTTCGGGCAGCTGTGGCCTAGATATTGTCTTAGATATTGTTAAATTGTGTAAATAACTTATTTATTAATTAAAATTTGCCAGGTTTTGGCATTATCTAACAATAATGGAAATTATCAATATTCACTTATATATACTGTAAAATATACACTACATCTTCAATAGTGTATGCTTCGGAAAATAGATTCTTAAAGCATTTCTTCTGGAATATAATCAGATTCTTTTTTTTTAAATTGGATAATAACGTTTAAAACGACAAATTAATATTCAGTTGATGATTGTTTTTAATTAGTAATTTTTGAAATAAAAAAGTTAACTGAACAAAATCAACATTCAAGTACAACAAGTACACAGCAAGTATTCACTTAGATTGCGTCACCAATCACCACAATCGGCTGCTTTCGCATTTCTGAGTGCACCGAGGAAAGTCATTTCTTCCTTTTTCAGGTTCGAAGAAATCAAATCATTTGCTGTGAAATGATTTATTTTCCTAACACCTGCTGTCATCCCGTGCAAACTGCATATCAATGCGCTGTCATACTCGTTATGGTGCAAGCTATTTGGGCTCCAAATAACGTAATTATAAAAGGAATTATATAATGTAAAATATAAAATATAAAATATGAAATATAAAATATAATACAGGGTGTTTATAAAGTCCGTGTGCAACTTCAAACTTGCATAACTTTTGAGAGATGATAAATAAATTATTTAAAGTTCATTAAGGAGCTGGTTTTATTAAATTTTATTATATTAAATTTAAATAAAATTTATTTTATTAAATTGAAATTTGGAATAAAGCAAATACTTTTTCGACGCATGTTGCCAGGTTTCCGGTTCCCCAAATGCGTCAATTGTGACGATTCACTTTCCAACTTTTGTGAAAAGTTGCTTCAACGGAGAAAGTCAATTCGTCGAGAAAGTTGTCAAAGTTTGCAATTTTTGAAAACATAAGTTGACAAAAGTTCAATCTGGAATTAAAATTTTCATTCAAAAACATTTGCACCGCTTGCATTGTATAATTTCGTTTTCAGAATCTTGTGAGCAGAAGAAACTGGAGTGTTCAGCTCAGAGAATGCAATTCGCATTGATTTTTTGGGGCTCTCTTAAAATGCCCTCTCAACGTCAGTAACTGCCTCTAAACTGATTGCTGACCTTTTGATCTTTTGTCTGTCGTTCACTGATCCCGTTTCCTTAAACTTTTTCATCCCATTTTTGCACAATAACACAGTTTCTCAGTGGTGCAACTTTCCCGTAATGAGACTGAAATATTCGCCCCTCTGCTGCGTTCAATTCACCGAGCCAATACAATTTTCATTTCAACGGTCGCCATTTCAAAGGATTAAAAAATGATTTCAAACTGATAGATTATTATTATTATTATTATTATAATTATAATTATTTTATAATTACTTATTATTATTATTATTTATTATTATTATTATTATTATTATTATTATTATTATTATTATTATTATTATTATTATTATTATTATTATGATTATTATTATTATTATTATTATTATTATTATTATTATTATTATTATTATTATTATATATTATTATTATTATTATTATTATTATTATTATTATTATTATTATTATTAATTATTATTATTATTATATTATTATTATTATTATTATTATTATTATTATTATTATTATTATTATTATTATTATTGTTATTGTTATTGTTATTGTTATTATTATTATTATTATTATTATTATTATTATTATTATTATTATTATTATTATTATTATTATTATTATTATTATTCTTATTATTATTATTATTATTATTATTAACACGACACATTACGACTGTTGCCATTACCGCCGTATGCAGGCACGTAACCCATTCGGCTAACCTGCACTATCTTCTATCATCTCATGAGATCTAAATAAATAAAATTAATTGATTTTTAAATTTAATTTAATAAAATCAGCTACTTAATGCACTTGAAATAATTTATTTATCATCTCTCGATCAAATGTTATTTAAGTTTGAAGTTGAACATGAACACCCTGTGTATTTTATATTTATTTATTTATAATATTGTAAAATTAATGTTCTACGATTTAATTATGTATTATGTTATTTAAATTAATAATAATGTGTTCAACAAATACAAACTTCATTGTTTAGAATAATTAAATGAGCGTTAACCATTGTTTGTACGTTAAGTGTAATGAATAGTTTAAGACGTTAACTTTATAATATTATGCTTTACTTTCATCATTATTTTACTAAATTAAATAATATTTAATAGAAAAACGTTGAAAAATATACATTTTACTAAACATATTTTCAAGCGTCTAATCAAAATTAATCCTCAATTTCAAACAAAGCAATTTCATAAAAATAAATTTCTTAAAACAAATTTAGAAATAGCAAAACCCCGAAAGCTTTTAAATCGTGCAAAAAATACTGTTCTTTGAGAATTTCATAAAATGTTGAATTCATGAAACAGTGTTTTAATTTTAATTTTATTTAAAAAAAATTATTTTACTTTTAAATTCTTGTCTGCCTTTTAAGAAAAATTTTCAGTTTTTTCATTTTAACGAAAGTAAAACAGAAGACGTTTATTTATTTTATAAATAAATAAAATATTAATTAATTAATCTAGCCATTTATTTATATAATAAATGATTTGGTTTGGAATTTTAAGAGTTGATGCTAAATTATATTTATGAATTGTTGAAGTTTTATTTGAAATGTAAATTTGTAATTCACAATATTATTATTTAAACTCAATTGATTACTATTACTCAATTAAACATATTAACAAATTAATTATTAATTAAGAAAGATTCATTACTTAAAATATTAATTACCATGGCTGCTCTGAATCATAATAATGCTGTAAAATAATCATTCTTTTTTAAGTGCAATTTAAATACATTTATTTAATCAACTATAATGAATTACATGAAGGAAGGATTACAATCATAATCATAATCATAATCATGGCTTATTAAGTACACGTTTCGTCAACGCCTGTTTTACACCTGCCAACGGAATTAATTATTATCGACATTTTTGTAATTATTTATTATATTTACTAAATAATTTCATTTTATTCAAGTAGATGTTCATTTAATTAGTATTTCACGTCATCAATGTTATTGAACTAGCAATTACAAGTTACTTCTTTTATTAGTCGATTGTAAATATTTTAATTATGAATTAATAGAAAGTAATTTGATAATAAGATGAAAATAATTTTAATTATTAGAAAATAGTTATGAATTAATAAAATAATATTAATTAAATTTGTTTATGAAATGACTACTAGTGCCATTCTAATATAAACCTGATGAACCTATTCTAAATTCTTAAAATGAAATCCACAAAAATGTGTTCCGACAATGCCGTAATTTCAATTAATTACGTAATAAAGCTACCAATTAGTTATGTGGTAAAGGTATCATATAATTATGTAATAAATTAAATTTTTCAAAAATTTAAAGAATTACCTGTTGAACTTCTGATGATTCTAAATTTGTAAATTTTTAAGGCGACAACCTTTCTCAGAATTTGCAAGAATTAATTGACAAACTATTCAATATATTTATTTCGTAATTATCATTCAATTATTTCTAAGAGTTAATATTTACTTATTCAATGAAATATTAATATTGCAGCAATATTATGTTCGAGTAATAACTCATAATTGTATTAAGCAACTTAATTAAGTTTACTTAGTGTCATTGCTTAATTAAAATTGAATATAAATGCAATTCAGTTTTCAAGAGCTTTACGAGATGAACTCAATTCGAAGCGTTTGGAGACACGAGATGTTTTCTTCATTTTTATGTGCAGAAGCACGCTCTGTGTCCGCTAAATATTCACGCTTCTGTTGACGCTTGATGGTGTTATAAATAAATGTTATTTATCAGTTAATTTATTTATTTATTAAATTTTATGTTATCATATCAAGTTATCGTAAATTTTATTCATTAGTTCAATGATTCATTTAGTAGCTGTCTTGTTGTCATTAATGTTATTTATTA
Organism: Whitmania pigra; assembly: GCA_021613335.1. Lineage (NCBI taxonomy): Eukaryota > Metazoa > Annelida > Clitellata > Hirudinida > Haemopidae > Whitmania > Whitmania pigra. Next base: position 1,331,864 of record JAJTWR010000032.1, on the reverse strand, counting down.
CAACTGAATTTATTAATTTACTTTTTGCCGTGAAGTTGTAAAGTGTTACTTTTTTAATTCAAAACATTTCATAATAAATATTAAATATTTATTATTTAATAATTGATATTTAATTATGAAGTTATTATCTTCAAGTTTTGGAAAAAAGCCTGGGTTGTTAATTATTAAACATCGCTGTGCAAATGTTTAATTTATAAATATTTTATTACACAATTTATCTAATTAGTAATTTTTTAAATAAATTAGCAAGTAACTCCAAAAAAATATAATTGACATTTTTTGATCAATTGTGGTTCCACCGGAGTTGAAATTCAATTTCAAATGCAGGAAATATATTTTTAAACATTTTTAAAAAGATCAATTTCAGAGAATAATTGCTCGAAAAAAGTTTTCAAAAATTGACTTTAAACAAAGTAATATTAAGAGAAATATCTTATATAAAATATCTAATATACAGTATGTAATAATATTCTAATAATAATGTAATATATAATATTTTAATAATATTGTAATATATAATATCTAATAAATAATAAATAATAAAAATCAAATGAAAATAAAAAAATTCCATCAAGCGAAACGTTGTTGAACGTGAAATTGCAAGTTGTTTGCTGCAAATTTTTATAATTTGCTTCCAAAAAAACTAATTAAAAAAAAATCAAACCAGAATAAACATTTAGAAATACATTGTTAAATTGTTAATTGCGTTAATTGAATTATACTTTGAAGAATAAATACATTATGTTATAACATTTCAAAATGATTATTTTGAAGCTTTAAATTAATTAAATCGAGTAAAAAGTTATATTATTTATAAATTTAAAATACATATATATTGTAAAAAGTTGTAATATTTATAAAGTTATAATATATATATATTGTAAAAAGTTATATTATTTATAAATTTAAAATACATATATATTGTAAAAAGTTATAATATTTATAAAGTTATAATATATATATTGTAAAAAGTTATATTATTTATAAATTTAAAATACATATATATTGTAAAAAGTTATAATATTTATAAAGTTATAATATATATATATTGTAAAAAGTTTTAATATTTATAAAGTTATAATATTTATAAAGTTATAATATTTATAAAGTTATAATATTTATAAAGTTATAATACATATAAAGTTATAATATATATAAAGTTATAATATATATAAAGTTATAATATTTATAAAGTTATAATATTTATAAAGTTATAATATTTATAAAAATATAATATTTATAAAGTTATAATATTTATAAAGTTATAATATTTATAAAGTTATAATATTTATAAAGTTATAATATTTATAAAGTTATAATATATATATAAAGTTATAATATATATAAAGTTATAATATATATAAAGTTATAATATTTATAAAGTTATAATATTTATAAAGTTATAATATTTATAAAGTTATAATATATTTATATTGTATTTGATGCGTCTTTAACTTGAAACGGAATCGTCAATTCATCCTTATTGTCACAGTCGTCGTCGAAGTCGTCGTCATCATTATCATAATTATCTTCGTCACCGTCATCATCATCAGCATCACTATCATCATCTTCTTCGTCGGCAGCATGTTATCGTCATCATCCTCCTCATCGCCTTGATGGCATCAATATTTGCTCTACGACAATAAGTTTCACAGCCATTACTATATTAGAGTTACTTGTAGTAGTAATAATAATAATAATAACAACAATAACAACAATAACAATAATAATAATAATAATAATAATAATAATAATAATAATAATAATAATAATAATAATATAATAATAATAATAATAATAATAATAATAATAAAATAATAATAATAATAATAATACTAATAATAATAATAATAATAATAATAATAATAATAATAATAATAATAATAATAATAAAATAATAATAATAATAATAATAATAATAATAACAAAATTAAAGTTATTGCAAATGAAATTAATCAATTTAAAGAATTTTAACATGAAAAATAGACGAGCTTATAGTTGTAATTTTTAAATGCTTCCCTGAGAAAGAAAAACATTCGACTTTGTTTCAAGACTTTAAAAAATTTTAGATTTTTTTTTTTTGCTTAACTTTGTTTCATCCTTTTTAAGCTTTTTACGTTGATTACTTGTTTCAAAGATGAGCGAAAAATAATAACAATTGTAATAACAATTATTTTTTTATTAATAAGTTTTTTTTATGAACGATAAATATTTTTAACACGTTGATAAATTAATAAATTTATTTACATTTTCCAACAATAATTTACCAATTAATTGAAATTAAAATATTGATTACAAATGGTAAAAGGACCACATTGTTAAAATTATATTTAAAGGTTGTAAAACCAACAGTACCAGTAATAATTTTAAAATTATTATTATTACTTAAGTATTTGTTCTATAAAAAAATATATTGAATTAAGAAAACATAAAAATCCTTTTTACGTCCTTGAAAGCAACCTTTAGGAAGCCCATCCTATGCAGACGACAAAACCGAGCGCGCCATAATTTTTACCTTTTTAAACCCGTGAATTATCCGATTTTTAAGTTGACATTTCATCCATTTTTAATTTAAATATTTTTAAATTTAAACAATCTTGAACTTAAATATTTTTAAATTTGGACATATTTTAATTCAATTGTTTTAAACCACAAGAAAAAGGGTCGCGAATTAGATTTTACTTTCAGAGCATTTAAGTGATCATAATTAATTAAATTTAATGTCAATATTGTAATAATTAATGTTAACGTGACAATAATTAATTATATTTTAATATGTTAATATGATAGTAATTATTTATATTTTAATGTTAATGTGATAATAATTAAATATCATGTCATTTCAGCGTAATCTATTTATAGCCTCCGTTCCTAAAAGCCTTTTCAAAAAGTGAGACTAAATGACTTATTGCTTTTGGTACAAAAGCTATAATAAAACTATTTATTATTTATTAAAGCATAAAAATATATTTAATTCTCCTTTTCAACTTCTTTACAACTACGAATTCTTTAGATTAGGTTCATTAAAATTTTATTTTTGATTTTTCAAGGTCACCTCATGAAAGGTCAAGCATCTATTCGGGAACATCGATTGCCATTACTTTGATCCTTTTAGATGAAAATGATAATGATCATCATCATCATGAAAGTGACTGTGTATCATTGATCATTAAAAATGGCGATTAATAAATAGTAATAATTAGTTAAGTGATAATAAATTGTGTAGTTTTTTTTTTAAATTCTTCTCAGCTGTCATTGATCAATTTTGCACTTCAACATCCATTACGTTTGTAATGACAACGTACATTTTTTTTCAATGTACTAAATATAATTTAGAAATGCTTTTAATCAGTGCAGATAAATACGATCAATACTTTTAATCAGTACTAGTTAATACATGATTAATGTTTTTGGTCAGTACTGGTAAACACGATCAATATTTTTAATCGGCTCTAGTAAACCTGATTAATTGTTTTTGATGAGTAGGAATGATGGAACGAAACTTTTCCAAAGATGAAGTGCTTGTTAATCCTCCATTTTCAGCAGCTCCAGGTATTTTGCATGGAATTCACCAATACCTGGATCTGTCGAAAGATATTGTCAAACATTCGTTTGTTGTTAAAACTATTGATTTCTTTTTGTTTTGTTTGCAAATTGTAACTTTTTAAATGAAATTATTGAGAAAAGATTTACACTTGTATTAATAAACTTATAAACATAGTTCAGCAAATAGTAATTATAATGATAATAATAATAATAATAATAATAATAATAATAATATATATATAATAATAATATATATAATAATAATAATAATAACAATAATAATAATAATAATAATAATAATAATAATAATAATTATAATTATAATAATAATAATAATAATAATAATAATAATAATAATAATAATAATAATAATAATAATAATAATATAATAATAATATAATAATAATATAATAATAATAATAATAAATAATAATAATAATAATAATAATAATAATAATAATAATAATAATATAATAATAATAATAATATATAATAATAATATAATAATAATAATAATAATAATAATAATAATAATATAATAATAATATAATAATAATAATCATAATAATAATAATAATAACGAAAACAAAAGTCGACCTTTTGACACTTATTGAGAATGTAATGACCTTTCAACCTTCTAATCCCCTTAGAACGTGTTCGAAACTGAGAAACATGGTGGTGCCATCTGATGAAACTTTTACGACTCTGCATTTTTATGACTTCTAAACTCAATCAGCGGATGGCTATCAACATGAGTTATTGGATCTCCAAATGATTTTTCAAATTTTCCACATTTAGAGAATGTAAATTCTATGTCCTATGGAAATGTACATCAATTATAAGGCGCTATATGCATAGAGGCGCTTTGTGTTAACCATTTGCGCTCCTTCCGAAAAGGCGCAAGTGACGGTGCATACACGACACATTACGAATGTTGCCATTACCGTCTTGTGGCAGGAACGCAACCAATTCGGCGAACCTGCATGCAAAAAATTGTGCATTAAAATTTAATGTAACTGCTTGTGAAATTCCAAAATTAAGCGTTCAATTAACTAAAAATAAAACAATTAATATTAAAGTTCAATCAAATGAAAAAAACTTTCGACACAAATAAGAATATATAATAATGTAATGCAATGCAATGTAATATAATATAATATAATAATATTGCAAAAAGAATAAAAAAAAAAGCAAAATAATGAAAGCAAAACAGCGCATCGAAATCTGGCAAAGGTTGGTTTCATTAAAGATGCTAATTTCATTCGAAAGTGGAAGTAGATCCTGCAATACTCCCTTCAATTATTCAACACTTCCAAAGGATTCAACGCGCAGTTTATTCTGGAGACAATTTTTTTTTTTATATATAAAATTAATATTTCCTGTAATTGTTCTAAAAAAAAATATATTAATATTCCACTAATTGGGCTAATGTGATTTGATTTAACTTATTCAAATAAAACAGTTTATTTTAATATTTATTATATTAATTATACATACGTTTATTTCTGATAATTCTGCTATAATTTGGCTTTAAGCTTACGTTGTTATTTTTTTTTTTTATTTTGTATTTATCCGCGTTTTTGAGTTTGTTATAATATCCGAATAGGATGGGAAGGCTCTTTTTAATTAATCCACCATTTGTATAGCGCCCCTACACGAGGGGTGCGAGCTGGGTTTCGAACACGACACGTAACGACTGTTGCTATCACCACCTTAACCTCAGGAACTTAACCCTCTGAACTGTAGGACTCTAAACTCCTCCCACTTGCACCATCGCATACACCCGACTCTAGGGACTCTGGGCATACAAGACGTGGAGTACAGGACACTGAACTCCTACCCACAACTTCTCCTGGCTACAAGCGTGCAGGACAATGCTAATGAATCAGTGTATAGCAGTGGACTCTTTTGTTTCAAGTCCTAGCGTAAGTCTATTTAATCATCTTAGTTATGCAACGGACTATGACCAAATAAATAAATAACTCTCATCAGCTCGCTTCATTCGTCTCCTATCTCGTTTGGTTTTTTGAAAAATAATAAAATAATAAAAAACGATTTTAATTTTAGCAACTATTATTTTGCGGATAACTATAATATCAACAAGTATTTCTATTATATAAAATGTTTATTGATAATTTCTGACACAACTGAAATTGAATGCGACCGACAAATAGCATATCTAAAATCGTGATATCATTTATGAGGCTCATTAAAACCTTGTCATGTTCAGTAGCTGCACTTCGGGATGTACAAAGTATGATTCCTAAAAATGTCAAACTTTAAAGAAATCTATAGCTTTTACTGTTTTAAAGTCCACTGCGTTGAAGTCTGCATCTGTTACATCCAGAGTCATCTCCATTTATTATTTGGCTTGTTTAAACGACGACAACGATGATTTACTGAGTGAGATTTGCCATTTTACACATTTGTGTAACATAGGTAGGAAGAAAAGGTAAGCTATTGGAAACAGATCAAATATTTTCTGACAATGTTTAGATTTAACCGGTACAGAAAGATCTTTTGGAATGGCATTACTTCTATTTTTATCTTTATAAAAAAAAATAATAGAACCCCAGAAAATCTGCAATACCGAGCAAACCCCTGGCAAGTTGGAAAACTCCACTTGCTTTGGCGGCGATGATGACGATGAGTCAATTTCTACAAATTTTAGCATTTCGCCAAAAAACTTTCCAAAGTCATATCAAAATTTAGAGTAAGATTCGGAAAAATTTATTGAAGTAACAGAACGATTTTTTTGGATCATTCATCGTATTCGTTTATAATCAAGCTTCTAATACTATTCCAAGAATCTTTAAAGCGAGCTGAATTCAAGTATAGAATAGACAGTAATAGTAAATTGCAATACCAGAAATAAAAGAAAAGAAGTTTTAAAAGCTGCTTAAAATTTGTCCAATAAAGATTGCTTCAAGAAAATTAATTTCGATTGTCCATTTTGTATGTCAATATTTCACTGCATAGTTGATCGATCAGGTTGAACTTTTCTTTCTTGAGACACAAAGTTCAGCAATGTAAGATCCAAAACCATCGGGCAACATATTCATCATGTCTTTAAGATCTTCTTCTGTTAACTTGTCGTTGTACATTCGAAACATTGAAAGCAGATCAAAATCAATCTCTCTGAAAAATAACCAGCCATATTTTCAGATCAACATTGAAATTGATATTAATATTGCACCACTTGATTTAATTTGCATTTAAACTTAGAATATCAATATGACTTAGAATTTTATTAAAATTTGTCATGTTTAGGAATAAAATATCAATCCTCAGACCTGTAATCAAAGTCACTTCTGTACTTTTCAGCCATTAAAATTTCTCCTCCCAATTCTTCAATGTCCTTCTTTGTATTATCAAGTGGTGGAAAATATTTTTCAAACAAAATTGAGGTTGTTGGCATTCCAGGAACCTCCTCCATGGTGATGTAGTTGAAGATCAAAAATTTTCCTGGCTTCAGCCAACTGCTCAGGCAAAAATCCATAATTGGCATTCTTTCGGAACGCGGAATCTCATAAAATACATGAAATCCAAGAATGACATCAAATTTCTCACAATCTGCTTCTTCAAATTTCCAATTCTGTATGAGACAGTGAAAAGTACTACAACGAACAGAAGATGGAAAGTTGTCTTCAACGTTTCTTTCAAATTCTTTCAATCCCCTTTCGTCCTTATCGACAGCAACGATGTGTTTGATATTATGGAGTCGACGTTTTATGAATTCAATGTCGTATTCTCCAGGTCCAGATCCAATGCACAAGCAACAACTTGCCTTATCCAAGCCCTCAATCTCCATCCGATCAAATAGAGGATACAGCTGTTCTTTTTCATTTCTTCTTGCTCTATGCCTTTTTAAAACGTCTATGTAAAGAACCTCGGACATATTGCACTAGCAAATAATAATCGTTCGATGTTTTCGAATGGCCAGTATTCCAAATCATCTAAGTTATGCAACATGTTAATTAACAACAGTTAAGCATAAATAAAGAATGGCCAGTACAATATAAATTAACCTGAAATAAAGTTGATCAAAATTCCAAATCATCTCAGTCATGCAACGGACTATAATCAAATAAATAAAGTTGATCAAAATTCTGCCGAAAAAAGGCTGAATACATCAGAATGACAGCTGTTATAAACGTCACAAACACCAACGAGCTGAGCTTATAGTTAGCTTTCAATGCTACAATGATGGCGAATTGAACGAATTTTTCTCAATAAGTCACGTCCACAGGTGTTTAACTTTTTTGAGTGTCTTTTACTTTTTCAGTTCAGGAGAAGCTTTGAAACATCTCCACCCATTAAGCTGGTCATCACAGCTTATATTCCAACATGGGAATAAAATACATTAAACATCTTAATGTTTAATAATAATTAAAAAAATGTAAACCAAATTATGTGGATGAGGCTAAGATCGATGAGGATTGCAAAGCTGTTTTGGGTTGTTAAGAAATAGAGAGTAGAGAGGTAGAAGTGTCATAGAGAGAGAGAGAGAGAGAGAGAGAGAGAGAGAGAGAGAGAGAGAGAGAGAGAGAGACTCACTGCAGGTGAACATGAATTCGATAGTTATTTTTAATCATAAAAGACGGACGTACTTTGAAGCCAGACCATTGCTGTCTGAAGTTTGAAGGGCAATTACAGAACAAGATTATAACGGGTTGTATGTAGGGCATCCAATATCGATATTATCGATTCCGAGATCTCGGAAATATCGGACCTTTTCGTGGTATCGAAATATCAGAATTGGTTTGGGTTAGTATCGATATTTCGATATTAAAAATATATTACAACTTTATATTTTTATTCACAAGAAAAGAAAAAGTTATAATAATAAGGGTTGCTTCGCACAACTTGCATCATCACACACAAGCTCTAGGCGTGCAAGACTAGGAATGCAGGACGTTGAACTCCTTCTACTTGCACCAGCGCACACAGCGACTCTAGGCACTCTAGTGCAGACAGTGCCCACAACTTCTCCAGGCTACAAGCGTGTGGGACAATGCTAATGACTCAGTGGACTATGGGCTCTTCTTTCAAGACCTAGCGAAAGTCTATTTAAGCAACCAGAAGGAGACTGGTCAATAGGTTGTTTTCCCTCCTGTTGGAAGAGAGCGACGGTACTTCTCATCCCGAAGAAGGGAAAACCTCCTTCGGAACCGGCCTCTTATAGACTTATCTCTCTGACCTCCTCTCTTTGCAAGCTCCTTGAAAGGGTGGATCGCAGCAAGGCTCAGATGGCACCTAGAGAGTTTTGACCTCATCCGTCCAAACCAAGCTGGTTTCCGAAAAGGAAATGCTTGTTCAACTGGTCCGAATAACACAAGACATAGTTGCCTCTTTCACAAAGAGGCAGATGACCCTTGGAGTTTTTCTGGATCTGGAAAAGGCCTTTGATATGGTGTGGAGAGAAGGAATAGCCGCAAGGTTATCTAAAATAGGCATCAAAGGGAGGACGCTTTACTGGATAAACGATTTCCTACAAAACCAAACAATGGAAACCAGAGTCGGCACACCCTTGACAATGGCACACCCCAAGGCAGTGTCCTAAGCCCGCTACTATTTATCGTGATGCTCGACGGTCTGGCTCAGGGATCAAGATGTCTATGTACGCCGACGACATAGTCCTCTGGACGATCGGTAGCAAGCTTTCCACCATGACGCACAGATTGCAACGACAGCTTGACCGAACAGAAAATTTTCTATCCAGCAATGGTTTTAAAATCTCTGTTAACAAATCATGCTCTGTTCTATTCAACAGGAACAAGGCTGGACTCCTCCCGGGCGACACTGCGCATAGCCGGGGAGCGACTCCAATGACCCAATCGGCAACGTTCCTAGGAGTCATCCTGGATGACAAGTTGAGCTGGAACGCCCACACGACCGCTGTTAAAAACATATGCCGGAAACGCCTCAATGCGATGAAAGCTGTCGCAGGAAAATTCTGGGGAGCCAGCAAGACCCGCTTGAGCCACCATTAGATCTGTGATGGATTGTGGGAGTGAATTATCGCTACAAGTGGAATGCGGTGAACTTCCATTAGACCTCCGTCGAAAGAAGCTTACCGTTAATCATGCTATCCGGTCACTGGCCATTCCTAATAACCCCATCAGGGAATGTTATTTTGCACCTGATTTCAGGAATTACAGCATCAAGGGCAAACTTCACTGGAAGATGAAGAAGACGAATCGACCAAACCCTTTTGAAACGGTGTCAGGTCTCCTGATTGACAACATTCAAAAGGACATCACAAAACAATTGGATGCCGAAGTTATCAGAGCACCATGGACACTGAAGAACCCCACCTTCGACACCTCCACCCTGGCAATAGCGGCCAATGATCCCCTGAGGATGCTGGTCGCTAGGGAGAAGATCGAAGAAATCAGTGACTCCAGCCTGCTCTGCTACACGGATGCATCTAAGATGAAGGACAAGGCAGGATAGGAATCTTCATCCCTAAGAAAGGAGTGGAGCTCAGTATCAGAGCTTCGCCCGAAAGCAGCATCTCTGCAACGGAATTAGCAGCCAATAGAATTTTATCTCTGATTTCAGATTTCAAGGAACAAGACCAGCAAGTCACGCTCGTTTGGGTACCTGCCCAAGTGGGACGTGTAAGACCGATACCCTGGCGAAGCTTGCGACTACTCGAGGCCAGATAGATCGCCAAATCCCAGCATCTATCAAAGACTCCGAAAAGATCGTCGCCCAGAAAATCGAAGAGGACTGGCAGAGAAGATGGAATTGCTTCTCTAGCTGTCATCATTGTGATGTCCAGAAACAGATGACGAGCTTTTTCTAATGCGCCTCTAGAAGGAATGAGGTACTCATCTCCAGACTCCGGCTTGGAAGATGTCATCTAAATCATTACCTGTTCCAAATAAAAGGCACAACAGTGACCAATGCAAAACTTGTCCAAGAATGGAGGAGTCCACTGGAGGAGTCAAGAAATCATCAGACAGAACATCAGGTCAAAACTCAAAATACAGACACTGGACTTAAGAACTATGCTTAGCAATTACGCTAGCATCTCATCTACCGGTGGGTTCAAGAAAAGAGAAGAAACCTGATGTAGACTGATTGATCTCTGTACATATAATTTATATAAGAACTTTTTTTTTTAATCATCGATGTTGTTGTTGTTTTTCTGTTGTTGTCCCCATCCTAATCATCTAGTCAAAAAGTAATGTTTTATTAACGTCCATTGCATAGCTAGATGATTAGGACGGTGCTCCCGCAGCGGGGTTTGAATCCGCGCTGCCATCGTGAGAGGTGCAGCCCTAACCGCTAGGCCATGCGGGCGCACACATAATCATCTAGTCATAAAATGGGCGTTAATAAAGGACCAACCAACCATCCAACCAACCAACCATCCAACCAACCAACCATCCAACCAACCAACCAACCAACCAACCAACCAACCAACCAACCAACCAACCAACCAATCACTCTCATGAGCTCGTCTCTCGTACTTCGCTTGTTTTGAACTCTTTCCTTATTTCCGCTTGGCCGCATCGGCTCTGGTCTCGATAGGCTCTCGAACTAACACGCACGCCGTTAGCTTACAAAATATTAAAAAGGAACAATTATTTATTTATTTTTATTTTATTTATTTTATTTATTTAACCGGTCAAAGGGCTAAACAGCCAACATCGAGCGAGGAAAAGCAGGTTACAGATTAGTCTCTAATTGTTAAAAATTCCGAAAAATCATTCTCGAGGATTAATGCTCTGAAACGGGAGAAAGTGCCAGCAGATACCACCTCGTCTGGTAGGGAATTCCAGACAGCAACAACTCAGTTGAGCACTTCCTCGTACGTAACTTAAAGCGGTGTCCCCGTGTTCGATTGTACTGTGCAAATTGAACAAAATTTAAAAGATCACTATTCACAAGACCATTCAGTAATTTAAACAAAAAGCAAAGATCAGTAGTTAAACGTCTATGTTCGAGTGTTTTGAGCCCTAGCATCTTAAGTCTGGATGGATATGGCTGGTGACGAATGGTGGGAATTGCCTTTGTGAATCTTCTTTGTACTGACTCAATTCTTTTAACAAGGTATTTCAGGTGGGGAGCAGTATTCTAGTATAGGCCTAACATGTGTAACATATGTACAAAAGGCTTTTATTAGAGTGGTATTTTATAAAAAAATTAAATTAAATATAGTGAAATAAAAGATAATATTAATAATTAACGAAAACACATTTTATAATATCTTAGATGAAACAAAAATATATTTTATAAATTATGAAGCGTCATTTTGAAACAATGCTTATCTTAACAAATACTGCTTAATGTCAAAATGACACCAATTAATTATTAAAATTAACACGTTGCTTTTATAAAAAAAAATTAACTCAACAATTGAAAATGCTGCACATGTTGAGAGGCATTTCGAGTGTTGGTCTAAGAAAAACAAAGAATCTTTTGGAGCATCTTCATGTCATAATTAATTTCGTAATACAATATAATTGAGGTTATAATTAATTTCGTAATACAAAAGATTATAATTTAATTTAAGCATAGAAACAGAAGCCACGGAGTTGAAAATATTTTTTTCACGTTTCCTAATTCTTGCGGTTTCATTTTCTCTTTCTTCGGGAAATTCATTCTTTACGGAATTTTCTTTCTTTAAAAAGCAAGAAAACCATTTTAGTAATTTTTCTGATTTACTGAATCTTCGGAGCCAGTCGCTTTATTGGCTTCATTTAAAGTGATGTCGGAGATGATGTTTTAAATTATGTTTAAAATTATGTTTTCTCAAACAACTTTTTAAAATGAAAAAAACCTAAAATCGTAAACTTTATAACGAGAATAAGCTTTTTTTCGTTTTCTTTAACTTTTTGTATTTTATTTTAAATTATTGGTAATTTTAAATTATTTATTATATTAAATTAATTGATATTTTAAATTATTTATTACAATGAGGAGATGTAATGGCATCAATTTAATGGTGTCTTGGAGGTGGTTTTGAAGATGGGTTTCAAATGCTTTAAAAAAGTTCAAAAGATTTCAAAAATTTCAAAAAATTTGAAAAGATTTCAAAAGATTAAAAACGACAATTTGTTGGAAGCGATTTTCGAATGATTTTGAAATGTCATTGGAAATCAATGCGGTTGCAAAATCTTTTCTTTCATTTTCACTTTTTCTTTTTGTCGACATTTGTTATCATTTGTTGTAATAAAGTTGATATTTGTTGTTGTTGCTGTTATTTGTTGCTCATTAATCATTTCATTCACTTTTAGCAAGCTTTTAAGAGCTTTTAAGCTGAGAATATTCTACCATTCCATCAATCATGTTGATCAAATAATCTTAAATAGTCTTAACAAATTAAGAAATTATTTTTTAAACCTTGCTGTTTATGTTTATTCATGAATGAATGTTTATTAGTTAGTATGATGTGTACTTAATCAGACAGGAATGTTTCGCAACACCAATAATACAAAAACTTTCGTTTTATGTTATTAACAGAACCTAGCAGTATCAATAATTACTATTACAGTTTACAGCTATTGTATAGTTAATAACAGCTTTAGAATTTCGTCTTTTATTCACGTTTTCTTCTTTTTTCACATTTTTCCACGTTATTCTTTATTTTCACTTTTATTTCGTTTATCACAATGCCCCAGCAGTGCAGTCGTCTCAAACTGTAACTGTTCTCTTTTCTGAATGTTCACCACAAATAAAGTTTTTACAACTATAAACTGTCCGTCGCATTACATTGATTCACACTTCCATGGCACAAAATAACGCGACAAAAATAAAATAAATAACACAATTATTCACAGTTAGGACACTTACATCTGTGAAATTTTTATTTGTAAAAAAACTCTCGTGTCAGAAGTGGAATTATTGTTGTGCAAACTTATATTTATAGTTGTATAATAGTATTATAATAATAGCGTATTATATTACAAATTTCATATGCTATAATAGCATGTTATAAGTTTCGCCATATGTAATATTATAATTTCTAAAAAAAATTAATTTTTGTGAATTTGACTGTCCAGGACTTTATTGCCCCGCGTCTTTTGATTTTTCGGGTGACCCGTCAAAATAGCCCAGCGACAAAATAGCCCCGTCAATGTATTTTTATAAAAAAAATATTTATATGAGTTGAAGACATTAACCGATAACTGATTTCAAATTTGATTAAATGAAATGAGTTTTATGTTTTGATGGTGCTGTTTTGACGGGGCTATTATGACGGGGTGCCGATTTTTCGTGCAAATGAGGTTTTTCATACTTATCGAAAAATAAATAGATGATATTATCACACATGTTAAAGATAATTCTCACAAAAATTTATAACAAAATTTCAAAAAGTGATTCTAGGATTTCAAAAAAAGAAACTCTGGAGTACACTTTATAATTATATGCAATTATATTGTACCCCCTTAGGCACACAAGGGTTAAAAAATTTTTTAATTTCATTAATTTTAGTTCAATTAACTGATTAGTTGACTTCATTTGAGTGGTCGGCTGCTTCCAATCAAATGTCTTGTAATTGTTATCAAATTGATTAATTGATTAAATAATAAATTAGTTAATTTATTTCAGTAGAATAGTTAATTGTTTTTAATCGAATGATTGATTGATTTCAATCAAATGATTGATTGATTTCAATCAAATGATTGATTGATTGATTGATTTCAATCAAACCTTTCAACCCTACGAAGCATCTGAGAACGCAAGCAACAGCAAGCACGCAACTCCAGTTTATCCGAGCTTCTCAGTCCTAAATGAAGATTGTTCAAATTCCTGCTGCTACTCCAAAACAACAACAACAACAACTGAACTCCCACGCAAATT
>JAJTWR010000032.1:1305000-1312500 GCA_021613335.1 Whitmania pigra | reverse complement strand
GCATCCGTCAAGGGAAGCACTTCCGACTCCAAAAAGGCAACTCCGTTCGGAGATAAAATCAGCTCAGTTGGAAAGAACTTATCAGGAGATTCCAGTAAACCTGGGGCTTTATTGGCCAGTATTTTGAAGGCATCGAGGAATAAAAAATGATGTCAAACATTTAGTTGTTTCACTTGAAGATATTTTTTTTCTGCTCTTGATTAAGAATGCATGTGATGTCGACGTTAACATCTTCTGCATTTCTGCAGAACAATAAAAAAAATCAATGAATCTCAAACAATTTAAAGTCCTTTATTTCAACTAAATCGTTGCAGACGTATTTTTATTTTTGGAGACTTTTGATAAAACAAATAAAAAATTAAACACGGAAACATCTTTACAAACTTTTTAAATTTTCCATCAAAATGTACCCATCCACATCGCAAGATGCTCTAAATCGTGTCGTTAGCAGTCCCACCGATTGCGGCGTTTTGTTGAGACGAAGTGTCCTCTTTTTGAGTCTCGTGTCTCACGTGAAAGTTGAAAACGTATTCGGAGTGGGTCCTTTGGACGCTGATGGCAAAGGGCTCGAAGGGATGAAAGGTGAAGGCTACCAATCTCCTCGTGGACACGGGGACCATGGATGTCTTGGAGAGCCCGGTGTAGATTTTGAACTTGAGTAAGCCTGATTCTCTTGAGTAAAATCTGTAAAAGAATGAAAGAGAATCAGCATCAATTTTCTAAATGTATTTTAATGTTAAATTTTATATAATAAGTATTGGCGTGCGAATTGGCTCAGGGTGGCAGAGGGTTGCGTTCCTGCGAACAGCAGGGAAAGCAAGTCGTCACGTGTCGTGTTCACGACCAAGCTCACACCGCCATAGAGCGCCCTCGGGTACGGGCACTAAATAAATGGTAGATCGATTAAGAAGTGCCTTTACATCCTATCCCGATGCAACTTAACTAAACCCACTTATCTCGAACTCGGTTAACTCGCCAACCCTATCAAGTCAAAGTTTTTGAAGTGGAACCGCCAAAATCCCTCATTGTCTTATTATTTTATCATCGGTTATGTCGCCATATAAAGACGGCATATTGATTTTCAGTTATCTCGACGCTTTTTGGCAAACCCCTAGGCCAGCGACATAACCGGTTTCGATCGTATAAAAAATTAATTTACCATCTAAAGCTAAAAGTAGTGAAAGAAGAAAAGACACTCGATTCGCTTGCTAAAAATGAAATGGCAAGAAACATGGAGATCAGACAACCTTATGGCGTGATCTCCGCTCGTTTTCGGTCTTTCCATGGCCGAGACCCACTTGTCGTCGAAGCTGAACAGAGCCGAGTCGAGATAAGGGCTGTGACTATACGACTGAGCGCTGATGGGAAGTTGTGCCAGGATCCTCTTCGTGGCTTCCGAGTGACCTCCGCATCTGAATTCGAAAGAGGCTTTTCACTTGTCAATCGTACCTTAGTTTAGGGTTTAATAGCGGCTAAAATCAATAACAATCACAATAATAGTAATGATAATAATAACACTAACAATAATAATAATAACACTAACAACAACAATTATAACAAAAACAATTGTCATAGTATTACCATTACAACATCATCATCCTCATCATAAGATCATCATTGCTATGATTCTTATTATTATCAATCATCAATCAATCAATGAATGGTACCTTGCATTTGCAATGGTCTGCTTGAACCTCTTGTGCATCTGCCTCGAGAAGATGTTGCTCGGATTGCCTGAGATCTTGAAGTAGTCGTTGTAGTTCTCGAAGATCGACAGAAGAACCGGGGATGTGTTCTCGAAGAACGCCAGGAAGCGAGCGTTTTGAATCTCAAAGAAGGCAAAAAAGGATGGTTGGGAGTTGGGGTCATTGCACTTCATCATTACGACGTCCTCCGTGGCATACCTGCATCGCATTAATTCATCCTTATTTTACTGCACTGATTTAAAAGGAATGCCTTTTTCTGAACCAGAATGACTTCTCTCAGTTGTTCAGGATTTCAATTGAATAACATCATAATTACAGTTCGCTACACATCACTAATTGCAGCCACAAATTCAACACAATTCAAATGACTCGACAAATGTTAAGTCTTGCTATCAGAGATGAAAGATCACATGAAAATTCCAATCAAATACCTGATTAGCAGGTGATCCTCATCCAGCAGTTGCATCTTCCACATCCTCAACTTCGAGAAAAACTCGAAGTTCTGGTAGAACCTCGTCAGGGCGTCCTTCTGCATCTCGAGATCGCTCTGCGCTTTCCGGAACAAGTAGACTAGCAGCTTTTGCTTGAGTGTGCAGAAGACTTTCTCCCTCGAGCCCCAGTCGTAGGGCATGACCCCGGGCGGATTGCACCGGGCGAAACTCTCGGTGAAGTAGGAGGAGGTCGAGGAGACGAGGTACTGGTCATCCTCGAAGCAGAACCTGCCAATGCTCTTGACCTCGGTCAGCTTCCCTTCGTCCGACAACTTAGAAAACAAAGTTTGAGGTCAAGATTTTGGATTTCACATGATGAAGGCGTACTATAAAAAAGAGTATGTTTGGAAAGAACTGTTATTACAATTGCTTTATAAATGGGTCTCAGCTCTTTGCACATCACATTGTATATATAAAATTTATTATATTTATTTCACCCGTTATTATGATTACATTATGCATGGATCTCACCTGGAACAAATGAATGGTCTGGTGCTGAACAGAGAGTACAGCCAAAGTCCTCCTGTACAGGTAAACGCCCTGGTTGTGAGACAGGTAGATCTTGTCGCATTTGAACTTTTTTGTGTCGCAGAGCATTCCGTTGTCGAGTCTGACAACGTGAAGTGAGTAATCTTCCAGAGACTTCTGGCATGGCAACAGGGACTCGTTGTTCTTGTAAACATCCCTGTAGCTAAATGAAAGTCATCAATTTCGTTATTAGGGGGGCTACTTTGGATCAACCGCACGACCGACCTTGGGTACGGTTCTTCGGGAAGGTAGATCTCCGATCCAACTATGACGAACCTGAGATCAAAAAAATCAAATTTGTTTTTGCAATCTGTGGTGTTTCAGAGAGATAAAGTACCAAAATCTTTATATCTTAATAACGTGCTTTATAATAATGATGATAATAATAATTAATTTGTAATGCCCCATATACATAGCATCAGAGGTGTAATAATAATAATATTATAAAATATTTTATAATAATTTTAATTATAATATTATAATTCATTGTGAGAAAAGTGAATAAATATTAATAAACTAGAAATGTTGTTTTATGGATTATTGATAATTACTTTGAATCCTCTGTGAACAGACTGCATTCTCTGTTCAAACCTTCTCCATCAGTGGCAACACTGGTTGTGTATTTGAGGTGGAAAAACGTGCCAAACATTGAGCTCCTTATGCCTTGGAAAAAATTAAGACAACCTCAAAACATACCATTCATTTTGATGATGCTTAAAAGGATGGCTTAATGTAAATTAAGTAATAAGAAAAATTAATTTCAAAAATGTAATCAGACTGTACATTTAGACAGACATAAAGTGTCTTTCAATTTAATGATCGACAGTTATTTCATGTATTTGTTGAAGCAATCAGTAATTAAAAGCAATGTTAAGTACTTGTTGACAAAGGGTCTGAATTAGGAGGAAGGTAATCACCACTGACTCCATCAAGGAGTTTCTCAGCAGCCTGTGAACCTTGGAACTCGTAGATTTCCAGGGAAGTTTGATCGAGAGAAAAGGCGATGAAATACTTTCCATTTGGAGAAAATTTTCTCAAAAAACATGGGGGTTTCTCAATTCCAGCCACGGTGAAATTAGGGAAGACATTGGAATAAAACGATTTAGAATTAGCTACGTGCGAGTTTGGTCTGCCGCCATTGATTTCTCTGTGTTTCAATTTGTGCAAGATGTTTTGTTGTGGTATCTTGCGAATAGGAACAGAATAATTTAATTGCTTTCTTAGTTCAGACCGACTCATCACTTTGGATTGGTCAAACCGCTTCATTAGAAACTTCAATTTAGCCATTTTAAATGTCAATAAACATAGGATGTCGATCCATCTCGCATCAGCCGATAACTTATGTTTACATGAAATCCCACAAGCATCACTAATCCCTAACAGCGCATTCGGATTCTTACAGTTTAAATTTAAACTTTTAAATTTCAAATGCTTTCATTGTTTATTACTATTTGTTTTATACATTTTTACTTTTTATTTATATTTAATTTTTGCAATTAACTCGTTGTCCAATATTTTGAAATGCTATTTTACCTGAAAAATATTACAACTTGGAAATAATTGCTATTTTATTTTGTTAATTCTTGTTACTTTACTCAGTTTGCTGAAAAAAAATTAACTTTTTTACAAAGACAATGGATCCGAACAAGATAATTTGAAATGTATTAGTGAACAATATGAATATGATAGGATCCCTCGATGGATCACATATCCTGAGCAAACACCAGGGACGTCATTTCTACGAGACAATGCGGTTTTAGCTTGAATATCTTGAATATTCAGTGCAGACGTACCTAGATCGCCAGGTAGCCCATTAAGCGGATTTAACTAAAATTTATGGTATTTTTCTAAATTTTTCATGTAAAAGTTGGTCTCGTACAGTGAAAGGAGTATAACACAAAAAAAATGAGTAAGGTGTTATTTTCAAACAATAACGACAAGCGCACCAAATATATAATATATATATATATATATATATATATAATAATACTCTTATATATATATATATATATAGCTTAACAGTATGATTATTCTTTTCATCTGGAAAATTTTAGGCGTAGTAAAAAGGAACCCAACCAGCCGAGATTGTGATATGGAACTTCGCAAGTGGTTTGGAAATGCCAGAGACAGAGCTGGCAGTCGGAAACGAAACTCTTTAAATTTTCCTCAATAAAATTGATGTAATAACCTAAATATAGTATTCTTCAGTCTTACATATATTGTTGGGAAACTCGTGATTAATGATGTAGGGATTAGGCTGGGCAACACGTGTTTAATGATGACGGGCAACTAATGATGAACCCGTATGGTGCCCACAGACACAAACCAGCGGGGCTCCAGTGGGCTGCCGAATCGAATCCCGCTTTTCTTCCCGTATGGGACTGGGTTTGTTGCGTTTGCTGGGTAGAGAGGAATTAATTTGGCGGTTCACTTGTAACGACGATTACAACAAAAAAGCCTGCGAACGAATTTAATTCTCGGGTCGACTATTTATTTTCATAAATAACCGAATCTCAACAAAAAAAATTGGTTTCACGTTGTTCTCAGTTACTTTTTTTTAAAGAATAATACTTATTATTAATGGTTAGACATGTCGTGGTACTTCACGTAATGTCGATGCTATGCGCCCTGATTTAGGTCAGCCTCATAATGTTATTCACGAAGTCGTAAATATTGGAGCCCAATTTCCCACGCTGTTTTGTGACGCTGTCTCTGAGACATTGTCCAATCCTGAGAAAATAGTCCAGCAGTAAATTGGAAATCTTTTATTCAACGTATATTTACGAGCATGTCGAAGGCACGCCAAATTAGATTGAAACTCAAGTATGTTATAGTACGTGTCACAAACAAGCATTATTAATCGTTTAATAATTTAAATAGAATGTTTCGAAAGGACTAAGTAAAATGACTGGTGAACAAATGATATTTACTAAATATCTGTCAAAAGACTCAATGAAATTAATATTAATAACAATACTAATTAAAATTAACAACAATTAATATAACGTTACACTCTTGCACATTTCACAATTCCGATCAAGAAGGATGCATCATGGAGAAAAACCAAAATTCTAGCGGGCGGAAACGTCAACAAAATCTTCCAGAACCGGAAATTATAAAAGCAACCTGACCTTACATTCGCCACACTTTGTGGCCAAACGAATAATAATTCCATTACAATCAACCATTTAGTTACATATTTATTACTTGTAATCATGTAATTAGTTACATGAATTTTAAATTGACCGTTAAGCTTATTTAATCCTGATGGTCGAGAAGTCTGAAGATGTGGTACACCTCGTTTTTGAAGAGCAGTTTGAAGTGAGGACCGGGATCGTTGTAAAGCTTCTTGCAGACAGCATCACCTTCGACCACTTCTTTGTCCTCCATGTCCCAGAGATCGGTCATGCCGCAGCCGGGCCTGATGACGACGAAGAATCGAGGTAATGAGTTAACCAGAGAATTTTTTTTGTTAAATAATACAAAAAATAATAATTAAACAAAACAAACTTTCCAGCGTAATAACATGTGATCGTTTACAATCAATCAACTTATACGAAATGTTTCACCACAAAACAATATAATGTGTTATATATCGTTGGTTCTACTAAAATAATCCACACATTAGCATGTTATCTGTGTTAGGATGGTACTGTAAGATTAATCTGTAGTTACCTACCATTATGGTTATCAACCATAATCACTTATCATCCAATTTTCATCACAAACCACCCACTTGGGTCTCCTAAGACACCAATGTTCCTCCACAATGAGGTACTGAATTCCCATCTCCTTGTAGACCGACCAGACGTAAGGTATTTCTCGTCTGCTGAACATCAGGTACACCTTCTTCGTCCTTTCCCTGCATGGGATCGCAAGGTCACAAGGTCATTTAATGTAGCGACTAAAAGTGGAATAAAATAATATTCAAAATGTTCTTTAATATTTTTATATTAAATAATTTATACAATTTATAATGCATTTTGTGTCACCTTAAGTGATTCATATTAATGGATTCGTACAGAAAAGAAATTATTCAGTTCATAAATTTTGAAACAAAATCTTCTTTCACAAACTTCAAAGTAATTTTTATAAGGGAAAGATAGCTAAAAATAGCTCAAGCAAATAAAAGTATAATTTACGATTTTTTCTGGCTAATTCCTTAGAAAAACGAGGACGACGACAACAACTGCAACAGCTGCAACAACTACAGCAATTGCAGCAACCACACTAGCAACGTCTAATCGACGCAAACCCCAAAAATCCTCAAAAACTGAATTAAACCTGCCCCACCAAACGATCCAGGTGCAAACCCACCTGAGACCGGCATCTTCGTAGTGTGGATGGTTGACAATAGGCCTTCCTGTGCACAACTTGATCGTCGCCATCAGAGGCATCGGACCAGCGAATACGCCATCTGTCGTGAAGACAAGGAAATCGATGTTAAATTTTAAATATGATATTTTTTTAGTTTAATGTGATTATCAATTTTGAAGGATTTATTTTTTCATGTTATTGAAGCTTGCAGGTAGTTCGTATCATCTACTTTTAAAACTTGAGTCTAGTCCATGGTTTAATTAAGAAAACATTTTTTTGTGTAAATTTAAAAGAAAAACATATTAATGAACTGTAGTCATAATTTTTACGAGACTATTTAAGTTATCCTCTTAAAAAGTTAACCTTAATAAACATAAGAAATTTAGTAGAAAAGGCATTAATAATTTAATTTAATGATAAAATATAGATATAGTCAAATCTCGTTACTATGCCACCTG
>JAJTWR010000032.1:1297500-1300000 GCA_021613335.1 Whitmania pigra | reverse complement strand
GAATGAAATTGCTTATGGTTTTAAAAATAATTAATTACTTGACTGTCATTAACATTAATTAATTATTACATTGCATAAAAATTATTAAATTGTTCGATTTTGCCATTTCACATTTCTGTACTTAACAACGACAACAACAACAACAGCAGCAACAACGACGACAACAACAAATGAACATTCTCACGCTGATGAAGATTCTTGGCAGATTCAATCTCTTCAACCTGGTCTCCATCCACAGAACAACCTGCAACAACAACAACAACAATGTGTTATAAATCAACAACACCTTTTGAAGTCAACAATTGTTTTATCATTTACGATTATGTTCTAAATGTTCTTGCGCACAACGAAAATGAGTGCGGAACTTTAAAATTTAGCAACGAGCGTCATACCTTTTTTCAGCTTTTACTATTAATTATTAATTATTAATTATTAATTTAAAAATTTAATTTAAAACTTACGAAATTAATTACCTAAATTAAAGTTTCTTGAACGAAAAGTTCATTACGAATGAATGCAATTGTTGGACTGACCCAAATGGCAACCAATGAGGCTGAGAAGAATGAGGTCACCAACATCTCGTTGCCGAAGAGAAGGATGGATGACATAATGAGGCCAATCTGTGAATATACATATTCATAAATTTATAATTTTATTAAATTAATGATTAATAAATAACTAATAAATCTGTAAATATATTTATATATTTTGAATAAATAAATAATAAATCTTTGAACAAACATATCCGTAAATTTATTAATTACACAACCGATAATGACTGTTCTAATAACGACATTACGGTCTCACAAAATGATATTTAAAACAACATCGATTACGATTTTCATCGATTCATTTGAACAAAGAATAATAATTAAAATTATAAATGAACTTCCTTTTTCGATTTCCACTCAATCATCATCATCGTCGTCACCATCATCTTCATCATCATCATCATCATCACCACCACCACCACCATCATCATCATCATCATCATCATCATCGTCACCACCAACACCATTATCATCACCGCCATCATCTTCATCATCATCATCATCAACACCATCATCATCACCGCCATCATATTCATCATCATCATCATCATCACCAACTCAACATCACCATCTCAACCCCAACACCGCCATCCTCAAACCACCCCCATCATCACTCTCCAGCGCTACATCATCTGCACGACCCTGCCAACAAATAAGGGCTTCTTGCGAGTGGCCATTAAGCCGTGAATGGTCGACAATTACCTCGAGAAACGAACGTCAATTATCAATTTACGACGGAAAGCCCGCGGTTCTGGCGGCCTAACGAAGCCAATGGGAGGATCACGTGTCCGATGACGTCAGACGCCAATTCGAGGCGCTTAACGACTCGCTGGAAATTACGAGATCGCTCGCGATCAACTCCGCACGTAGTACTTGTGTGCTTGTGTGTTTGTGCGTGCGTGTGCTTGTGTGTTTTGTCGTTGGTGTGTGTAGATTAGCTGGCGCATTGAGATGCTTTCTTTCACTGTTAATTGATAATTTGTTAATTGATAATTTGTCTCCATTTTAACGAGATTATTCTTGTCAGAGGCGACGAAAGAATTCTTCTGATAGATTCACATAAAGTTTATAATAATAATTATTACTATTATTCTCATTAATATAATTACATTAGTAGTTTTATCAATTGCTTTTAGAAAAACTTTAATAAATTGTAATCTTAAACTGAAATCAGTTCAAGTTAAGCTGAAAATATGTGAGCAGTTAAGTTATAATTCTCAAGAGGAGGTTCAAAAGTATAGTTAATAATGTTAATAATGTACATAAAACTTCTTCTTAATTAGAGAGTTAGAAGATGTTTACGAGGATTTCAACATGATTATCGAGTTCAACCGAAACTGAACTCTTCTTTGTCTTCCAGTGAGAAAGTTGCTAACAGCTAATTAATTAATTAATTAATTAATGACCGGTCATGTCAGCGAATCTAAGATTGGGGTGAATAAATGAATGAACGAACGAACGAGTTAGTGCAGAAATGAATTGAGTGAACGAATTGGAAGAACGCAACACAACAACACAACAACAACAACAACAACAACAACACAACAACAACACAACAACAACACTCTCTAGGCAGATTTTATTCCATTAAATCTGGAAAATCGTTCTTAATTAGGAGCAAATTGTGAGCACAAAAGAAGGTTTAAATTTAATTCGAGACACCGACTGATGGAGCAGTTTTATTCTGCCGAAGTAGTTTGTTGTTGTTTTTGTTGTTGCTAATATTGTCGTCGTTGTTAATGTTGTCGTTGTTGTATTTGTTTATGTTGTTGTTATCGTTGTTAAAGTTATTATGAAAATGAAGTCTGTTTAATGTTTAATATAAGATACTTGAATCTCCGGCAACAATGATGTTGAATCAATAATAATCCATAATAATCATTATTATTATTGTTGTTGTTGTTGATATTATTATTAATATTATTATTATTATAATATTATTTTTATTA
>JAJTWR010000032.1:1285000-1292500 GCA_021613335.1 Whitmania pigra | reverse complement strand
GATGACGATGATGATGATGATGACATTGCTGATGACGGTACTCTTGAAACTGCTTAAAAACGCCAGATAAACCTGATAAACTTGATAAACTTGTTAAACCCGATAGAAATGTTTCTTTAAAATCACTACTTTCAATGTCAACGCACGTTGAATTTCCACGTGGAATGAACAGCCATTGAACTCCAGCGAACCGAGCAACGAACAATCGAGAATCGCTTGGAGCATCCTGGCTGGCGTCATCCCATTGTTGCGAGTTGAGATTAATTCGGGGTTCTTTAGGGGTCGTGTACAATGCATCACTGTTCTACCGAGGGGCGATGGAATGAACCGATAGATGGGTGGGTGGATGGATGGAATGAACCGATAGATGGGTGAATGGATGGATGGAATGAATCGATAGATGGGTGAATGGATGAATGAATGAATGGTTGGGTGGATGGGAGGATGGATTGATACGTGGGTGGATGGACGGAAGGGCAGATGGTGGCACTTCAGTAGTTTGTTGGTGGATGGAAAGATTAATGAGCGAAGGAATCCTTTTCTCGGTGGGGTGAATAACTACGAGGCGGAAATGCACGCGAGAGAAAAGAATGTAAAAAGCTTGTACGACTTGCTGAGTAAATTATTTAAGAAAAAAAAATATAACATGATTAAAAAATAGTATAAAATGTGATTTTTTTGAAAATTATAAAAATAAAATTGATAAAAAGGCAGGCGTTTAGAAAATGATTTAAAAAATTATTGAAAAAAAAATATATAACAAACTAGCAATGCAACCCCAATCAATTTGAAGCTTATATAAGAGAGGATATATATCCAATGGAGGATACCGAAGATGATAAGGAGTAACGACGACGATGACGACGACGATGTTTAGACATGCGCCATTAATGAGGTGACCATTCTTATCGCATTCCTTTTAAAAGACCGATATGCTGATGATGATTATTCTCTCAAGAATTTCAGAAATAATTCTGACTTATCTTCATTAAAAACAAATAATTTAAATAAAATAAACTGAATAATTATTTCGACATTAACTTCTGTCACATTTTCGATTAATTCTGGCTTCATGTTGCAGAATGAAGTTTCGGATTATTAGATTAATAATATTTTGTTTCAATTTGAAAGGTGAAGCAACTTGATCTTATAAATACGTCTGTTCATCTAGGTGATCAAAGTCACTGAACATTATAAATGTAATTAATGATAGTTATGGTAATGGTGATGATAATGATGATAACAAATAATAATAATAATAATAATAATAATAATAATAAATAAATAAATAAAACATTAGAACAAAAGAAAACACATGTATTTATTTTAAGAAAATAAAAATGTTGAAAAACACAAAAAAGAGTCCACAGTTTCGCTCTTTAAAATTTTCCAATTTAAAAAAAACTCTTTACTTTGAAAAGAAATAATCTCAAGATTTTGCTTGGATAAATGACTTCTGAATTTAATATTGAAAAATTATGAAATCATTAAAAAACTTCGCGGAAAATTTTATGCTCTTTCTAATTCTTCTTCTTCTTTTTCTTCTTCTTCTTATTATTATTATTATTATTATTATTATTATTAATATTATTGATATATATTACATTATATTATTATTATTATATTAATAATAATATTATATTAATATATTACTATTATTATTACCATCATCATCATTTTATCATTATTATCATTCTTATTCTTATTATCAACAATCCATTTGATAGCAGATTTAAAGAAATGGATAAGTCTTTGTACTTACCTCTGGGTAGAGGTTGAACCTCTTCAGAGTGTTTATGACCAATGGATACTCCGTAACATTGTCGTACATAATCTGCCCCAGGCCGTTCCAAAACGTCGGAGCTTCTACTATCGTCTTGAAGTAGGAGTAGTACAAGCCCTAAGAAAAAGATTTTTTAAATTAAGCTACAAAATATCAAAACACCCTGATTTAGTGAGAGCTACAAATAATGTTTTAATAAAAATTTATTTATTCTTATAAATGAGATTCCAAAGACACGCATTATAAATTCCACATCCAAAGAATATAAATCGATCATTGAGTTAAAAATTACTTCAACCATCGCCGTCGTCATAATCGCCATCGTCATCGTCATCATCATCCTCATCATCATCATCATCATCATCACCATCATCACCATCATCACCATCATCACCATCATCATCATCATCATCAGCATCATCATCAGCATCATCATCATCATCATCATCATCATCATCATCATCATCATCACCATCATCATCACCATCATCACCATCATCACCATCATCACCATCATCATCATCATCATCATCACATCATCATCATCATCATCATCATCATCATCAGCATCATCATCATCATCATCATCATCATCATCATCATCATCATCATCATCATCATCATCATCATCTCATCATCATCATCATCATCATCATCATCATCATCAGCATCATCATCATCATCATCATCATCATCATCACATCATCATCATCATATCATCATCATCATCATCATCATCATCATCATCATCATCATCATCATCATCAGCATCATCATCATCATCATCATCTAGAGGAAAAAAGATGCTGAAGACGAGGAGAGCGAAAAAAGAAAATGTTGCGGAAAATGACAAGAAGCTCATGAATAATTCAAAAGAGAGGGGGCATCTCGAACCTGCATGAAATCACTGACCGGGAGAACAATGGGCCACACGGTCCTGCTATCAAGCTCCACGGACATAGGTGATGCCGGATAAAAGGCTCCGACCTGTGCATTGTCCGTGCCCGCTGATGAGAAAATGCAATTTACGGAGGAGGCCGTAGAAGACGGGAGAATACAGGGTATTGGACGCATAACATGGTTGTTAAAAAAGTTTAAAGGTAAAATACGCATTAATGGCTAGCTCTTTCTACAGTATTATTTTAGAAATTCCTAGGCTAAAATGGATAAAATGCATTACTTGCTCAAGTTAATACGATGTTGGTAAGAATTAATAATAACATGCATTTAAAAATAGTCAATAAAGAGCATTTATTTAATAAAAACGCCCATAACAACAACAACAACAACAAGTAATCACTTAATAAACAAAAGCCATCTGCTTATCCCTTCGGAGACAAGGTCTGTCTCCTGCCCCGGGATGAATTGTAGATGAGGAAGATATCGGAGAAGTTATAAACACAATCTAAACGTCCACTGAACCGAATCTTGGGTCGAATAAGAAGAAAAAGTAGGACATAACTTGTTCGCATTATGCAGGCCCATAAGGTGTCATTCGCACATCCATCTTCACAATGATGTCTTCACCTCAATTCGTGAATGAATGAGTAATAGGTTTTTTTTTTATTCAGGTTAATAGGTTGAGCTTAAATGTTTAAATGATAAATTAATGCGTAATTGTTTTATTTTGAAGTTGATATGTTGAGATTAAATATTTTAATGATTAATGAATGGATGACTTCGTTTGGCTACTACTGAAGAAGTTGATTCAAGTTTAAGCCAACCATTGCAATAAATTTTAAAGTAATTGTGTAATTCTACGTTATTATTATTATTATTATTATAAATGCTTTAAAAAAAAGCCTAATACTGGAACAATTTTGTCCGGTTTCTGTAATCATCTTAAGACTCAAATAGTAGATGTCGAATATTCCAAACCAAGAAGTTAACAACATCCAAACAGAAAGCGAAACCGCGCAAAGAATCATCTCCAGACAGACATACAAACAGACAGACGAAAAAAGGAGCCCAGAATAACCTGAGAGGACGATCAATTTCTCCGCCTCTTGACAACAGCAGGACAAACAATCCAAGATGGCGCCTCAACGGGAACTATCAACCGGAAGAGGCCGAAAATAAAGACCGGACGGATGGAATCCGGTATGGAATCAGCCTCCGATGGCGTGTTCGAGCGGAAAGAGGTGGAAGTAAAAGATGGATCGAAAGAACGGACGGATGGAGGAATGAAGCAAGGAAAGAAACTTAGTGTCCGGACAGGATTTCAGGCGGAAAGCAGAGATACCCAGCCTCGTGTCCTGAATGAGACAAATTCCTTCTCTACACTCAGGGGGGTCATCGGTACTCCAAGTTTAGCATCAATTACTTTTCCATTTGATGGATAATCAACTGCACTGGAGTGAAGGTTTTTTGAGGGAATAAACAATAAATGAAAATATAAATATATAAATGAATAAATAAATAAATGAATGAATAAATAAATAAATAGTGAATAAATAAAAAATATCTTCTTTTTATTTGCAATTTGGTGATCCTTTTAAATTCAATTGAACTGTATAATAAATTGACAGAAAATGCTGTTTTAAAAACATTGTGTTTATGTTTATAATTATAATTTACAAAAGAAAATATTTATTGTCGTGAAGAAGCTGTTCAATAAACATTGTTTAAAAGTCGTCTCTGTGACAAAAACGTTGATGAAAAGTAAAATTGAATTTAATTCTTCTTTAGGTTGGAAATCCTTCACAATTCACAACCCCCACGTTGTTTGGATAATAGATCTTTCGTGATTACAATGTTTCATACGATGGATACATTTTAACCCCTTTTCTTCTTTTAATGACAAGAAGTAGTTGATTAAAGAAAACAAATTAATTAATAATCAGTATATCAATTAATAATCGATCTATCCATAACTTTCAGCAATCAAGCAATTTAAATTTAACAATCAATTTAACAAGATACTATGAAACGACGATTATCAATTTAAAAAAAAAAGTAAAATTATTGAAAATTCCAAACAATCAAGTCTGGAAAGTGAGTTCATTAAAGGCTTCAAAGGACATTTTGTCTTACATTAGGAATGATGAGCGGTCTGTTATCTGAAAGACACGTGCCACGAGCTAAGTACATTTTATCAGCCTCCATTTTAGGTTTGATGTTTCATTATTTTATAATACATTGTTTAACACAAATGTCTTTTTAATGAATCTATTTTCTAAAAATAGGTGAATGGAATTATGGATCGAATGGGTGGATCGATGGCTGGATGGATGGAAGGATGGATGGATAAATGGAGGAGTGGATGAGTGGATGGATGAATGGATCGATGGATGAATGGGTGAATGGATGGATGAATGGATGGATGGACGGATGAATGGATGGATGAATAAACGTGCGGGTAGATCCAACAATGGAAGATGAGGAAAATGTTGATGTATTTAGCAGACATTAGTATGGATTATCTTGTGCGAGAAGTGATTTGACAAATCTTTCCAACCGGGCAGTTACATGCCTGCTCTTCGTATGGAGATGGTCAGCGGATGAATTATTATTATTATTATTAATTATTATTGTTATTATTATATTATTTTTCTACAACAGATATTTTAAACGATGTTATCGCTTAGTTACGTTTGATCTCAATTAACTGATAATTAAATTTTAAAAAATAGACTAAAAATGCATTTCTTGTACCTATTTCTAAGTGAATTTCTATTTTTAAAGTTTAAACAATCAATGCATTAATCTTGTTTTTTCAAAGGGCTTCCAAAAGTAAATTAAGAGACATGATCGAAGGAAAACTTCAACGAAACTCATTCGTAAACGATGTCGTCTCATCTTCAGCTTCCATCGGTCGATATCAAGAATTATCAAGGATTGGAGAAAAATGACGACGACGATGATGATGATGACGATGATGGCGATGACGATGATGACGATGATGATGATGACGATGATGACGATGATGACGATGAGGAGGATAAGGCTTGTACCCCAGTCATCGGTCTTATTAACGATCAGAATGTCGAAAGGTTGAGGAGAAATTAAAAGATTTATGAGGGATGCGGTAGAACAGGTAAGGTAACGATGACAAATGTCTCCTTGTCAACCATTACGCCTCCACTTTCAACTAAAGAGTACTAAGGAGCCACTATCTCACATTTTATTCGATTTACTTCGAAAATAATTAAATTAATAAAGTAAATAATTTTTAAAGCAATTAATTGATAATTAAGCCAGTGCTTTGTTCATTTTGCGATCGAATCTAATTTTTTGTCCCGTATAAATGTTTATTTGGAAATAAATGTTATCGTTTTATAACAATTTTTATAAATTTCATTTATTATTAAATGTAGAATATTTATTTCATTTTTTTTATTTTGTCAAGAAGTGCAAATTATAAAGGAGTATAATGAGGATAACTCCAGGCACGATTTCAAATATTTGTCACAGATGAAGCTTAAGAATGTTTTGATTTATTTCAATTAAAATCATTACAATGTTGTGATTTAAAGAATAAATCAGAGTTTATTAAATAATACTGAATTATGTTCTGCGAAAAACATCGGCGTACAAATAATCTTCCGTTTAATCCGTATACATTGCAAGATTAGAGAGTTCATTATTCACGGAATAGTTGTGGACTTATTCATATGCATTTTCTTTTAGGAAATTATTGCGTGTAATCTAATTTAATGCTGACGTTTATCTAAATAATTAATAAATTAAGACATTTCAATTAAAAATAACTTATTACTAATGCCCTTTTCAATGAAGTACTTATCATTAAGCATTTTAGAATTATATTCAAGTATTTAACTTTATTTAAATTTTCAACTGATTAGATTTATTTTAGATAATAAAAATAATTTTTTTTATTTTAGATAATAATATTTTTTTTTTTTATTTTAGATAATAAATCTAATTTAATTATTTTTTTTAGATGAAAGACTCCAACATTTACCTGAATTTACCTTTGAAATGAACATTTCCCTGAAACTCAGGAAAAGAAAAAACATTAAGACACCTGCTTGCTTCTTCCTTCAAAATCCTCAAACAATTTCTTGGTGAATGTTGATGGATTACATCCGTATGAGTTAATAATGATATGAGTCAATATTGATATGAGTTAATATTGAAATGAGTTAATAATGATAGGAGTTAATATTGATATGAATTAATATTGATATGAGTTAATATTGACATGAGTTAATATCCATTGCATTTGTTTGCTTTCCTTTTTACAGTTTATTTCAGAAATATCAAAACGTATGGAGTTTATCAAGTATCTCTCTTGGAGGCTCATGTGTCCACTTAATAGTTTCAATTAATAAACAATTATCATGTGGATAATAACATGAATTAACAGGATTTAGTTCTTCATAAGTAATTATTATTATTAGTTTTATTTACAGTACCATAATAATATAATATGTAATGTAATATAACATAATTTATATTTATTTAATAATAACATTTAATAATTTATAAGTAAAATAAAATCATCAAAAAGCAGAATAAAATCCACAATTTTTAACTCCTT
The DNA here is from genome assembly GCA_021613335.1 of Whitmania pigra. Classification (NCBI taxonomy): domain Eukaryota; kingdom Metazoa; phylum Annelida; class Clitellata; order Hirudinida; family Haemopidae; genus Whitmania; species Whitmania pigra. Next base: position 1,285,214 of record JAJTWR010000032.1, on the reverse strand, counting down.
AAAGACTTTCGGTCACGTTGACCGAATTAATGATGTTCAATCCTTTGGAATGATAGAAAATTAGCAAGAAAATTCTTTAAATCAAATAAAAAAAAATTATTCCGAAAATAATTTTAAACTCTTGCTATAAATTATCAGCAACCGTAGATAGAAAAACAACCTTATTTTATCAACAGGTTTAACAGCTTAACTAAACTCTCTGAGACATTGATTG
>JAJTWR010000032.1:1260000-1280000 GCA_021613335.1 Whitmania pigra | reverse complement strand
TAATACCTAAAACGATTGGTCATTATGAACGTAGTGGTGGCGATAGTGATGGTAATGATGATGATGATGATGATGATGAGTATAATACTGATTGTAACATCATAATATTAATAACTGTAACAACAACAATAATAATAAATGAAAAAAATGGTTAGATGCAAAGATTACAACGGCAACTCGAAGTTACAACAACATCGTCCCAACAATAATAACACCAACACCACCAATAACAGCAACAACAACAACAGTAATATTTCCGAGCAATAAAGATGGAAGGATGGATGGAAATATGAAGGCAAGCAAGATTGATCGTTCCTTAGGAAAGAAAGGGAGGCCAGATAGGATCTTTAATTAAAACTTGAACGAGTGTGTATATTACGGGACACAAATGATTCCTATTCATCATGCCGGGTTGTGACCCAGACCAGAGGTAGGTAGGAATGCAGTCATGCATAAAATTCGGACGAGGTGCTCCAAGATGGAAAGATTTTCTTCGACCAGTTTAGAGGAGAGTTTCTACGGAGAGATGTCCATGTTTACTTATTTTCATGATGAATTGCATCTGGATATCCAGCAGATGAAGGCGTCATCATCATCACCACCATCATCATCAACATCACCATCACCATCATCATCATCATCATCATCACCACCACTACCACCATCATCACCACCATCATCATCAACACAACCACTACCAAAACCACCCTCATCATAATCATGGTGCGTCGAGCGAGCATGAAATAACATGTACATCGTAGGTACAAACGTAGGCTAGCTTAATGGAGTTTTAAAAGAGCGAACATGTGTTACAAACGACCAGTCGACGAAACTGACGCGCCTCATGATTGATGTTTCAATATCGACGTTACTTTTCACCTCTCGACTGAAATAAAGGTGATAGAGCTTGTTCAAGGTAGCTCAAATGTCAGCAATCTTAGAGACGAGTTGAATATTCTGCAAATATGACAGATAACATGGATAACATGCGATCTTGTAAAGTACGTATTTGTCTCAGGCTGAACAATTAAGAAATGAAACTCCTGGAAATACGACTGAAATAAACAGAACCATTGGAAAGGGGAGGATGGTTGGTGGTGTCAGTAAAATGCATCGACAAAACATGGCGCCCGAAGCAAAGAACGTAAAATTTAATGGGCGGATAAAATATTAATGGCCGTGTCTTAACGCCGAGTCTTGCATGAGGAAAGTTTCAAATATTCATTCGAAAGTTCGATTACAAACACACAGAGAAAACCAAAATTAAATCGCATTGGCACAAATTATTCAAAATTATTTTAAAATGACTTTCAATATGAGGGCAATTAGATGCACATTGTTATTCTGAGAAGTCATGAAAGATGAAGGATGAATAATTTCTTTCATCTTGAGGGACATAATGCACTAATAATGCATTAATGCACTAACACTGAATAGAAATCTTTTTGAAATGCCGTGCATGAATCTGAGCATTCTGTCATGCGATTAAAGTTCATTTCGTAAGCAAATGACATCGATCATGAAAAATCAAGTACAAGTTGTGGTTGTTCAAAAGTATGGCATGGGGTGGCATGGGCCACGACAGAGATCGTCTAAATGACACCGGTGTAGCTCTTGGCAAATATTGACAAATTCCGGATAATGTCAGATGGATGAAAGTGTGTTTAAAATATTTGGGAGATCCAGTTTTTTTTTCTAAATATCTTATTTTTTCATAGATCACTCAAATACTCCAAATTAACATAACCCTTAGCACAGTATTTTTTAAATTAAGCATCAAAGTGTTAAGCAGTCTTAGATTTGTGATATTTAGATCGTCATAAAAAAAATAACAACATTAACAACAGAACAAAGCGAATTCATCCTCTCAACGTTCCAAGTGGAAGCACTTTGTTGTTTTACAAACAGAGGCCACGACATGGGCTTTGAAAGGAGATAACCGTGTGAAAACTGCTTTAAAGTAGAGAGCCACAAAAGTACACAGTTTAAAGTGGACAGCCGTTTTCCGTCAACGCACGAGGGTCTAAATAGGACGCGGACGGAGGATCAAAGGGTTCTCGATGTCACAGAAATGTCTCCGGAACGAACTACAGAATTCGAGGCAAACGAGACAAATCGAGCTGTAACAAGAGATAACACGTAACATAAACTACACTTCAATGCGTAAAATGCGCTAAAACTCACTTGCATTAAAATATAATTTTTTTCTTTAAAAATTCCCAAATAAATGTGAAACTGACTCAATATAAATCATTTAATCTTCGAGCAATGGAAATCAAGGAATGTTGTGGAATAGGTGTGCGTCCTGATCTCAAGTGTCGCGTCATTATAACTGCCTAGAGACCAAAGGCCGGTCGTTAATACGAGAATATAAAGAGCAAAGGATTATCTCCCTGTTAGGGATAATCCAGAGATGGAATGGATGCCGAGATGCTGTGAGATAGTAACGGATGAAGAGAAGGTTTGTGTAAAACTCAACGCTTTATGCTTTCGTATATCTACTTCCATCCGTAACCAGGATGGCCGAGTGGTTAAGGCGTTGGACTTAAGATCCAATGGACATATGTCCTCGTGGGTTCGAACCCCACTTCTGGTATCAAGTTTTGAGTGGTTATTAAACAGATTCCGATCTTCTTAACCACTATAAATCCTTTAAATAATTATGTAAGCATAAGGGTTATGTTAGCGTTATGTTACTGTTATATTATGTTGTTACGTTATGTTAATGTTATGTTAACCGACGTATGTAGAAGCAGTGATGCAAAACTTTTTTTTTTTACTAAAAATAAAAAATAATAATAAATGAATATCGACGGCAGTTTTTTTTTTAAGAAGAGAGAAAAGGAGGCATGAAAAAAGCTTTCTGAAAAACACTCCGATTACAAGATTAATCTCGGCGGATGGTGAATTGACCATTTCCAAGCCACCAGGAAAATAACGAATGGCCCTAGGGAGGCATAATGGATTCCACGGAGGACCAAGACAAACGCCTCCCTTTCCTTCTGAGGCGTCAAATAAGTGCCAGTCACGAGATAACTTATGGACTTCTGGCGCTAATTACGACCAATGATTAACGGTCAAAATGCTTCGTTTGACTCAAGTCCTAATGACTAACTGTTCGGCTGCTGCTCGGAGATTTGAACTTACAATATGGAGGCCGCCTTAATCTAAGTTGATGAATTAACTGAATAAAAAGATCTAATCGATGACCATTCGCTGCAAGGAATTCAGTTCCGGATGCAAGAGCAATCTTAAAAACAAAAAAAGAAATTCTCTTCATTAACGGAAATGACAAAAAGTCACAGTGGCACATCTCGAAAGAAACGGAATGTTCGTAAAAGAAGAACATCTGGAATAAACTTTTAAATAAAACTCAAAGAGGACAAGAAAAATGAGCTGCGAAATTGACCGAGCGTGCAGTGGACGTGCGGAACGCGAGAAGCATTTCCACATGCTCGACTTAAACGGATGCTTTAAGTGCAGGCGACCATAAATTTCCGTCCGAGAACGACCAGTTGAGGACAAATTACCAACTCCATCCAGGTGTTCCATTCTTTCAACTCGCGTGATAACATTCCACCGTGGTTTTTCCACATCATTTCGAGAGGAAAAGAAAGATAAAAAACAAATAGAAGACGCAGGTACAGATGTTGACAGTGCTCTTTGAAAGTATCGATTTAGATAACTTCTTTGAGGCTGATTAATAATGCAATAATTGTTATTGTAACCATTACCACTTCAGTCGACTTCCATTAGCACAGCAGGTGATGTAATCTTGTGTGGAGATTCTACAAGACGATACTAATGATGACTGTTGCAGAATATCACGACATTCGACAGCAGGTATAGTCAGTAAACCATCACTGCACTCTTTGACAGATAAGCAGATAGAATGATTAACAGCCATTAAAAGGTAATTGTAGATGACATAATTAGTCGACCACACGAAGGAACAATCTGACAGAGGTTGTTCTTGTTGGAAGGCGATCCAGAAAAAAATTTGCATATTCAAAGATAAGAGACACACACCTACGGTCGAGTTTTTCCGAACACGTTCAGCTGTTAATGGGAGCTCGATAATAGCGAAATTATACGATTTTGATGGCATTGTGCTGTAAACAAAAAGCAAGATTAACGTTTCAGACTTAAGTACACCGATGGATCAAGAGCTTAATTACAACCTTGGTACCTTATACCAATCAGTCCACTGCTGATGAGGGTGGTTTTTTAATCAAGTAAATGAAAGAGTTCTTTGAGAACTTCTTTTTTTATTTCACTTGGAGACAGAGTCTAAAAAAGTGATTATCAAAAAAAAAAAATTTAAATAAATTGACATTCGAGTTCACAAAGTTGACGAAAAGTAATTTCTGGTTTAATTCATTCCTCAGCACCCAAGAGTTGCTCAAGGATCTGAGATGATGCAGATGTCGAGATGTTTGCGATTCTCCAATAATTCTTTATTTATTTGATTATAGTCCGTTGCATAACTCAGATGATTTGGACTTGACTCCAATAATTCACAAACGAGGACTGATTAGCAAACGGTCCAACAAATAATTGTGAAGGTGAAAGTGCCAAATTCAAACCATTTTTTTAAAATTTTATTTTAATAACAATCCACACTCAGATCGACTGCATGAGAAACAGCAGAGCTTCGCTGATTAAAAAAAAAGATCAGTAGGTGCGCAAATGTTTTGTTATTGTCACAGATGTCTACAACTTTGAAGGTTTTTTTTTTAGACCCGAAGTGATGGAAGAGTTTAAAAGTTAAATTTCACTCCTTTTATATTTCATTTTCTGTAAATAATTTTTAAAACGTTCATAAATACAACTTGTTTGAAATCCAATACATTTATTAAGATATCTATTTGACGATTTGACAGGTTCAACGACATACATTACACTTGATGACACTTGCTGTGAAGACTGATGAAGACAGATATTTATTCTGCTTCTGTCTGTCAAAAGTGTCACGGATGTCATAAGAAACAAAGGGACACTTTTGGAATTTTAAGAAACCTAATCCTGTAACATCTCGTCGTCGGTGACAAAAAATAACAAAGAGGAAATAAAAAGAAGAAAGGAAATATTCAAACTGAGGAAATTGAAGCTTTTTGGATGGCAGAGAAGACACTCGCATGTTTATGAAATGATAGACACGCCTTTCTTATCTCGAATGTACATAGACTTACTGCAAGATCGCCACTGTTATTATTATCGTCGTTATTATTATTATTATTATTGTTATTATTATTATTATTATTATTATTATTATTATTATTATTATTATTATTATTATTATTGTTATTGTCATTATTATTATTATTATTTTTATTATTATTATTATTATTGTCATTATTATTTCACCCCTCCCACCCAATCGTAACGCATCCATAATTTGCTGATGAAGGATCTTAATGGAATTTGTAATATTCAATGATTAGAATTTTAATTTAAATGTATAATTTATGTAGAGGAAATAAGTAAATGATAATTTGTACAGTGAGTTTACTTTCAATATTCAGAAATTAATATATAATCCATGTGAGCGTGCATAACGTCGTCAATATCATCGTCGTCGTCCTCGTCCTCCTCCTCCTCATCATCACCATCACCATCATCATCACTAACATCATCTTCATCATCATCATCATCATCTTCATCACAAGGTTAATTGTATTATCATTGTTTGATAAACGTTTTTTCAACACTTATTAAGGGATAGATGCAAATAAGTTCAATAATTTTATTTAAATTTGAAGTATTTATAACCTAGCAAGATAATGGTTAATAGTGCAAATTAATTTTTAGTAATAAAAGTTAAGTAAGTTAAACATAGATTGTGTAAGCTTGAAAAAACACTCCTTGTCCATTTAGACATTTGAAATAATGAATATTAAACTTAAAATTAAGTTAAAATTTGAAGGGAAGCACATCAACGTCAGGTAACAAAACAAATGTTCATTATCATCACATGTCATCACATGTCTCCTAACACAAATTGTCAAATGTTCATTATCATCACATGTTTCCAACTTATAAAGTTTAGCCTCAGTAAACCTAATAAAGATCCCATGAAAACAATAATTACATTAACATATTACCAACTAATTAGTAGTAAACACGGGTTGATTGGTAATTAATTTCCTGCATTGCTTCAATGTACTTCTGTATTTAATTCAGCCACTGTCACAAGATCACATTTACATATTCTTAATATCTCAGGAGAGAGACTTGAACTTTCGCTATTTTAGTTAATAGGGTAATTCTTTAAAGTCATGCGTATTCATGCGATTAGGATCAATTTATTAATTAATTGATCAATTAAGATTGACATCATTTTAGTTCTCACTTGCAACAAAGTTAATGTTTCTATGTTAATTATGTCTCTAAACATTGATATATTGCTCAAAAAGCAGATTAAATGAAAGAGCAGGGTTCACAAGAGGCTAATTTTGAGAGAATGAATTTACTAATGAATTAATAATTTATTACTTTAATTTAATAATTATTTTATAAAACACAAAAATATTAGCAACAAAAACTTGATTCTCTTACAGATTTTGTTAGAATATCTATTTCAATTATTATATCATTATTAGTGGAGGACAAATGCTTTTCAACCAAGTAGATATATGTAAACCTAGTAAATATATGTAAAACTGAAAACAAGAAAAAATCATAAATAGATGTATAAAATTAAATTATTTATTGTAAGACCAAATAGGCAAAAATTTTAAGTTTAATTTGTCATTCCTCAAAGCTGTGGTAGTAAATAACATAAACAGTAAGATTTGTAATTTCAATGAAATAAGTAACATTTTTACAAACTAACCTGTGCAATAATGCTATGGTTATGGCTGCAACAAAATAAAAAATTAAATTTCATATCAAAATGGATTAATAAACAGATGCATAATATAAGATTGAATGTATATTTGCTCACCTGTTATCAAAACCAATAAGTAATAAATGTAGTTGAATGAAGTCATTTCATCTGCAACTACTTTAGACTTTTTAGATCTGGACTTATTTATTTTATCTGAATAGGCCATTTTCAGAATTTATCAATTGTCACTTCTAATAAACTCTCTGATCAATCTTGAACAGCAGTGAAAATCGTTAAATTTTAAATTGTATTTCTTTCGAATTCTACTCTGACATGCAAATTACGTTTGCTATCACGGCCACAACTCGCAATCAGCCGTCACAAGAGCCCCGAAGTTGACAATATAAGGCGTTTAAAGAACCGCGTGTATTTATATTTAGTCTCATAGAAACACTTTAAACAATCGCTATTGGCTTGTAATCATAAAAAGTTTTTTGCAATTGCAAATTATTTATCAAATCAAAAGTTAGTTATTGGTGATGTCTCAAAAAATAAAAATAAAATTGAGGCAATTTATTGTTTTGTAACTAATAAAAATTAAAATTTTATAAATTTAAAATTAATTGCGTAATTCAGTTACAATTTATAAAAATTTATAGTAACTTTAAAAATTTCGCATCTTTTGTGATTGTTTATATCGTTGCACTGAGCGAGCATTGGTTGCTCCTAATTCGAAATGTAATGTCGGACGACGAAGTGATATCATTCCCCGTCCGGACCAAAGTTGTCCACTATGGCAGTTTGGAAGATCAGATTGCCACGTTTAAAGACAGAGAAGATGAACATGTCAGAGTTGCAAAATCCGAGGTCATGGATACTGAGGATAACGAATCTGAAGCCAGGCAGGAGCTTCTTGAAGAATTTGAGAAAAGAAAGAAGGTGCGCATCAACACACTTCACTGAAATTTTCAATGAAAGATTTCTCGCGCCACTAGTCACATTAATGTTCATCTTTCTACTTGGACAAATTACAAATATTACAAATATTTAAGTAATTCTAACAGCCAATGTAAAATCATGCATTGTTTAGGAAGTCAATCTGGAAAAATGAAATGTTTCTGCTGAGAACATTTCCTAGCACCAGGCATGGGATTTAGCATTATTGTGTGGCTAATAAATCATATAAAGTTAAATACTAGCATAAATATAAAATTGTCATTAATGTTATCAGGCCAGGATGATTCATGTATCCACAGATGACACAGAAGTCAAAGCACAGCTGAGACAGTTGGGAGAACCGATATGTAGGTTTTAGAGGAGAATTTCTTTTGAAGAATTTTATACACAATATTTCATTCATATTGTTTATCCCTTGAGAAGTCAATTATACCTAAGCTGAATGTTGAGAAATATTTTTTATTTTAAGCATAAACTAAACATTCTATTTAACATTAAATTTTATAATTATATCTAATTTTAATATTCTACTAAATATTAATTTCTTATTAAATAATCATTCTAAACTACTAATTTTCCTCAAATTCAAATTGCCGATGAACGGTTCTATGAAAATGACAAAATGCAACGAATTGCAGGTTATTTTGGAGAGGGTCCGGCAGACAGGAGGGAGCGACTGAAGAAGTTGTTGGCACACATCGGCACCGACGCCATCAAGAAGACCAAGGAGGAAGTTCAGCCTCAGAAAATAAAAACTGAGGTTGGTTTTCATTGTTGATTATTTTAAATTACGAATTGAATTATTGTTGGTTTTCAATGTTAATTATTTTAAATTACGAATTGAATTATTGTTGGTTTTTATTCTTTGCTTAAGTGATCTCATTTTTTAAATATGACCGAATATGATGACATTGTTAATTATGTTAAATTCTGAATTGAATTATTGTGATTGATAATCCGATATGTTAATCCAATAGGATGTTATCTCAATTTGAAGCATTGTTGACAGTGTTATATATTAATAGTGAAGCATGAATAATTTGCTTAACTAATTAAGAAAATCAGTAATTTAGAAAAGTTATAATTTGCTTAGCTAATAAAGAAAAACATTAATTAATAAATTATTAATTAACAGACAGAGAACGTCACATGGTATCATCCGGGAACAAACAGTTTGAAGGATGCAAGAGTCTGGATTGCAGAGTACTCCATTTACAGGTGAAATTAAATTATTATGTAAATTATTTTTATTAGTTATTCCATTTACATGATGAATTAACTAATTTATAATTACTATTATCTTTAGTCAATGTTTGTTTCACAAATTTTCTTATCATCATTACTTCACATATATTAAACATACTTAACTAATATTTACCTAAAATGCCTGAACTCTATAATAATTAATTGTGGTGAATTATTTTAAGCAACTTTTAATGCTTGTGTTAAATATTTTGTTTATGACATTAAACACACTTATGTACCTATGCTTCTTACAAACACCACGATCATCACCAATGATGGCATCATTGATCACATGAGCTCGTTATCCTCGCTTTAATTACAATAATTAATCAATACATCGTCATTCGTTGTAACTTATGATTAGCAATTCGTAAGTAATATGGGTTCGTTTTTATTGTTTTATCGTTTACATTTAGAACCGCCATGAGGATTCACAATGCTAAAGAGGAAAAGAAGATTCCTCCTCCGATTGTGAATGCAAAACTTCAGGAACTATTCAAGAGGAACAGGGTTTGTCTCAAAGTTGTTAATAATAATTATAATAATATTAATAATAACAATAATAATAATAAAGTTAATTAGAGTAATATTGTATTTCAACTGAGGCTAATAATAGAGATAATGATGATGGTGATGGTAGTAGTAATGAAGATCGAATACTCACATCTAGATTAAGTACATTATACATTAAATTAAGTTAATGTTAACATTATACATTAAATTAAGTTAATGTTAACATTATACATTAAATTAAGTTAATGTTAACATTATACATTAAATTAAGTTAATGCTAACATCATACATTAAATTAAGTTAATGTATTAGTATTTTAAAAATATTAATTGATCATAGAAATCAATACTAAAGTAATCATAATTATTAAATTTTCAGTCAACTTCACTCCTGTTCAGTCAAATTGCAGACACAAGACCAATCTCGTTCTGCCAGTTCTCGCCGAACGGAGAACTTTTGGCTACTGCATCCTGGTGAGCATAATTATTCATTCTTCAGGAATTATTAATATCACGAATAACATTGGAATTAATGTTTTAATTTTGTAACATTTATAATGGTTATAATATAAGATTATAAGTATATTTTATTATTAATATAATAAATTTATAATATTTCAATCAGGAGTGGTTTGTGCAAACTTTGGACTGTACCTGAAAGCAAAGAGGTGGCTGTGTTGAGAGGTAACTTTGATGATCTGATTATGCGGATATTATTTGAATTATTATTGTTATTATTATTTTCGTTTGATATTTTAAATTAAAATATCTTAATCATTCTCAGGTCATACCCTCCAAGCAAATTGTGTCACTTTCCATCCCCAGGCAACCCTAACTCAGGATGAGAACGCGTGCAACCTTGCCTCATCCGGACAGGATGGAAGCGTCTTTCTGTGGAGCATGAAGAGGTGACTATTAATTACTTGTTAACTGATCAATCAATACAATTATCAATCCCTTGAATGACTGACTGAATAACTGATAATTAGAAAAGATTGACATGATGTTCTTATGAATTATTAATTAATGATTGATTTCCCTTTTATTTTTTTTTTAGCGATGTGCCAATCAGATCGTTGGAAGGGCATTCCCCGTGCAAGGTACCGAGGCTGGCCTTCCACCCCTCTGGGAGGTTCCTTGGCACATGCTGGTGAGTGGTTGTTGTTGTAATTATTATTAATCTTAATTATTGATCTTAAACTTGCTATATGAATGTATCCATAGTTTGGGTCACTAATGCCCACTAGGGAAAATTGTCTAATATTCAGTTGATTGTTAATTATCGCTGTAGATTAGCTAGATGTTAATGTAGTCGAAAGAATATTTTGCTTTCAAGTTTGTAATGAAAGTTTTATCACATAAAAAATTATTGAACAGAGTATCAGTATTTAATTTAAAAAAAACTTTTTCTGACAGTTTCGACCGATCCTGGAGGTTCTGGGATGTCGAAGCCAACGAGGAAATCCTTCACCAGGAGGGCCATAGCAGGGAGGTGTACGACATTGCATTCCACGGGGACGGTTCGCTTGCTCTCACAGGGTTGGTTTGAGTTTGATTTTCGTAAATTTAATTTCCATTATGTCATTTTAGACAATGTTTTGGGTGCCTCATTTGTTTGAATTGCACTTTTTAATCATTTTATGAGTCCTATGGTACACCCACCGAAGGGCATTCCCTGGTTGTGCAGGCTGGGTTGTACACATAAATGATTATAATTTGTGTTTTCTTTTGTTAAACTTAAATTTATACAAAAATCTTTTCAATTCCATTCTCAGATCCATGGATGCTTACGGCAGAGTGTGGGACCTGAGGACCGGTCGATGCATAATGTTCCTCGAGGGACACCTCAAGTCCATCCTGTCGGTCGACTTCTCTCCCAATGGGTTGGTAGACTTTTGATATATAAATAAGATATTATGTAAGATATTAAAATGGAGAAGCTGTTGTGCTAAAATTAGACATTTCCATATTCACATTAGATATTACATTACATATTCAAATTAGACATTTCCATATTCAGATTAGATGCTACCTTATTTCAATTAGATGATGCCTTGTTAATATTACTTAATGATCTAGTTGCTTAGGGGCTGTATTTCAGTAGTGCTAGCGAGATGAATCTTGCAGCCTTTAATTTTTTTTTAATTGTTGAACATTTCATCCAATTAATCATTCTTATTAACTTAAATTGTTTTATTATATTTCCTCATTGATGATGCTTTATAGTTTTAGCATGTTTATCAGCTCATTAACATTATTGTTATTATTCTTCAGTTACCAGATGGCCACCGGGAGTGAGGACAATTCCGTCAAAATCTGGGACTTGAGGCAAAGGAAGTGCCTGTACACGATACCGTCCCACACCGGACTCGTTTCGAAGGTTAAATTTCAACCGAGCAACGGTCTGTACCTCGTGACCTCCTCGTACGACAAGACTGCCAAGATATGGAACCACCCCAACTGGGCCCCCTCGCAGGTCTTGGCAGGGCACGAGGGTCGATTGATGTGCGTCGACGTGTCCCGAGATGACAAGTTCATTGCCACTGCAAGTTTCGAGAAGAACTTCAAGCTGTGGGCTCCTGAGGTGTGATTGACTAAGGAAGTGGAAGTATTGAAGTTTGACCGCAATTTGCTGTTTTCAGTCGTTTTATTGAAAGTTAGAAAAAGAAATATAATTTGCTAAGTTATTCGTTTGAAATTTATTTATTTATCATCGGCTTGTTCTCAAAAACTTTTACTTCGGCATTTTCGCGACTGGATTTTGCCAACCAATTGGTTTTTTTGGGGGAATTTAAGGTCACTGAAATAAGGAAAAAACTTATAAATAATTATAAGTATGGAACGTACTGCTGAGCCCGTTTGAAAAGCATTGTAAATGGGGTGTGTAATCGTAATCCTTGCTTCTCAAAAGAACGTAACTCATGCAGGAATGTTTTGTTCTCAAAACGCTTAGATCTTATTCCATGAATCGTGTCGTGAGTGGCACCCGTCATAATAGCTCAGGACGAAATAGCGGTAAAATTGGTTCATTGTGGATTTGTTACATGTCCACATGACATGATGATAAGGTGAGTCCGATAAGGTGATTCACTTTGTGTGGCTCGAATATATTGTACGTCAATCGATAACATAGATTAAATTCCAATTCAAACCCTTCATTGTACTCATTGCAACTCGGGGAAGGATCAAAAGAAATTAAACGATCAAAGGAACCTTTGTGACTTAATGAGTGTCTGGTAAATTCTCTTTGTGCGGATGGCACATGTTGCTTGTCAATCGATAATTTATGTTAAATACCAACTTGAAAAGTTCATGTAAACTAAGGAAGTAGCCGGAATCCTAATAATATTTTAGACGATAAATCTTTAAACCACTAACTTCGAATTAAATTTGGAATCAGTGATCGGTTAATGTATTCAACTCACAAATTTTTTTTTTAAATACGCTGACGGGGCTGTTTTGACAGGGCTATTTTGTCGCCGGGTTATTCTGACGGGGCTATTTTGTCGGGGGCTGTTATGACGGGTCACCTTCGTGAATTCATCAGAAGAACCAACAAACATTGAAAATTAACAAAGAAAAAACCATGAAATTTTGTTATAATTACGAAATTACGTTTACACTTCTAAGCTTCGTCGGCGCTAATAGAAAGATTCAAGATTTTTATTATAAATTTTTCTTAGTGTTATTTTTGTTAGGGAATAATAGTTATAATTTTTATGCTAATGTAAATCGTTTAAAAATAGCCATTTGGGCCACTGTAGAATCGCATTTGTCAACTGCAAGGACACCCGGGGAATTACCTGAGATAAGCATAAAACATATTCCTAGAGACGGCCTTGTTCCGCCAGAGAATCGGTTCCGTGCCGAATGGAGCGTATATTCTCGTAATTTGTCGCACTTTATTTACATTTAGGGGGCTTTATTTATAAATATTTATGTATAATGGCTTTTGCTTTAAATTTATTTACACCTATTGGCTTTTGTTTATATTTATTTACATCTATTGACTTTATTTATATTTGTTTACATTTCCTGGCTTCCCATGATCGAAAAGCATTTTTGCAAACAACCGATGAAATCTCACTGTTATTAAGGACTAGGATTCATTGCTCATTGTTAAAATTAAGCCAAAAGATAATTTTTTGTTAGAGCCAATCCAACATTTTATCCATTCAAAATTCTTTGAACACATCCTCACACATATAAACTTACGCACTAACTTTTGATTGTATAATTTAAGGGTTTACAGAGCGAAGAACAGATTGCTTTCGCCAGTAACTTGGAAAAATAAAATAAAATAAAATAAATAAGAATTCAGTTTAATTCCATGCCAACCGTCTCCGTGGTTGGTGCTTGGAACGGAAGTAGAAGGCTGTAAACAACATCTGGTAAAATTGGAAAGGTGCCACAAACAATTCAATCTACTGATTTATTTGCTGTTTCAGACGCAAAATTTTAGACTTTCTAATTTCTTATTTTTGAAACGATTATTTTTTTATTTTGTTTTGAAATAAATAATAAATCCGACATTAGAAATTCTGTTTAGTTTAGATATTTTCAACAGAGCTTTAATTATTCTGGAGGATAAATGTCTGGCCATGACCAATAAAACACTAAACGCAACTCGGCCTGCCTGCACCAAAGCGATATCGGAATGAATAAAGACTTCACACGGGAAAAAAAAACTAAAACGTCAAAGAGATGATTGACTGCATACCAAACAAACAAAATACATCTTTTAAATCAAGATCAAACAATAGCACACCAAATGATCACTGATCGATTAGCAAAACAACAAGGCCTTATCATTTTCCTTGATGCTTCTGAAGGCACAGGTAAAACATGTTTAACCAATTTAATTCTGGCTGAAATCAGGGCTAAGGGAGAAGTTACCATCGCCATCGCCTCTTCAGGAATTGCGGCAATGTTAATGGAAGGGGGAAGGACAGCCCATTCTGCACTTAAATTGCCACTTGACATCGGCAGACAAGAAAGTCAAGCGATGGGGCGCAAGTCCTCAGAACATGTAAATTAATTGTTTGGGACGAATGCACCACGGCGCACAAGTAGGTTAACGAAGTCCTTGACATTACTTTTAGAGATTTGAGTTAAAATAACATCTTGATGAGAAGAACTCTGTTACTCCTCAAATTTTTGTCAAAATCTGCCCATCATACCAAAATCAACAACGGCCGATGAAATCCACGCATGTTTAAAACATTCATTTTTGTGGAGACATGTGCCTTTACATCCCTTCGGGATTACATCGAGCACGTAAAATATTGGATAAATAAATGTAAATGTACAAGAGATTACTTTAAAGCAAAACATAAGAATACATCTCGGAGATGATGGTGCTCAACACTTTTCAAACAGACTACTGGATATTGGAGAAAATAGATTAAATGTCAATTCTTCAAGAAATATTCAACTCTCATCAGATTTTTGTAACCTGGTTTCTACAGTATCAGATTTAAATGCAGTTTATCCAAATCACAGGGGCAATCTATTAAATACTGTGGAGTGGACTTGAGATCGCCGGGTTTTTCCCACGGACAACTTTATGTTGCATGCTCAAGGGTGGGTTCGCCCAACTATTTATTTATTCTTGCTCAAAAAGGGGATCAAACTAAAAATGTTGTTTATAAACAAGTATTGCATTAATTCATATAATAAAAATATTTCATATTAATAAAAATTTTTATATTACACATGAAGTTTATTCAATTGCATTACCGGGCAAATCCGGATAGTTAAATAAATAATTCATTATTAGAAAACCATTAACTTTGTAGTTTTTAAAGCATTATCTCATGTTATTTTAGTAGAATTTATTTTGTTATAATTTATTATTAATTAGCAACAACAATACAAATATTGTACGAGCTGGCACAATTTACGATTTCAGGGATATGCTACTACCAGAGAGCAATTTGTGAAGATCCACGGTGCATGCGGACACATGTTGCCATGGATATGCCATAATATAAATGGAGACTGGACGTAGCAACAAAGGCTATTGCCAGAATTTTAATTTATTTATAGTAAATTAATTACGATGTTTGTAGTTAATTTATTTCCGCAATTAAATTTCAAAATCAAAATTAACCAAAAATGTTTTCAGCATAACTAACTTAACTTAACTGAACTGAACGTAATTTAACTTAATTAATTATGTGTAATTGAAACTTTACTTAACCTGTTATAGCAATTTTTGCATTTTTTGTAGGAAACTCTTCCATAAATTTTGATTAAAAATGTTCCAAAAATTATAAACAATTTCCAGCGCTAAAAGGTAATTTGAACTTTCTACAATGATGTTATTTTGACGAATTTAAATTTATTTTCTAAAATCAATTTCATAACATTTAAAAAGTTTAACAACCCTGACTATTTTATAAATAAAAAGACATAGATTTAAAACTACTACCAATATTCTAATTTATCAGTTAATCAAATCAAACCCGAGCTCCGTAATTAGTGAGGTGTTTAACCAATAAAATTTAAAATAAAAATCAAAACATTTAATTAAATTGTGTAATAAATTACTTTTTATTGCCTCTTTATAATATTCTTCTCAATTTTAAAACATTTTTTCTCTCTGTAATATAACAAGAAACCTTCTCTATAATTATGTTTTTAATAAACATGAAATGGATTTAAATAAAAAAAATTTATATTAGAAAAAAAGAAATAAAATACAAAATAATATAAACAAATAAATAAATAAATAAATCGAAGGATTAAAAAGACTGGCGGAAGTGCAAGTTATGGAGGCACGAAATGCTGATAACCTGACGAGATTATATTCTGCTAATCTCCCGCGACAGGTTATCGGAGGAAAGTGAAAAATATAAAAAGATATCTAATAATTAATTCTATTTCCATAAATATTTTCACAATTTCATTTCATTTAATTTCAATATTTTATCTATTCATTTTAAAATTATATTATTTAATTATTTAATTTATAATAATAATAATAATAATAATAATAATATCATATAATTATCATTATAACGTTTAATGAAAGACTCAAAAAGTATTTAAATGGTATTGAATAGTATCATCATCATCATCATCGTCGTCGTAGTCAGCATCACGGATCTTATCAAAATTTACGACGTAACAGCCTTGGTTTTAGAAATTTATATTACATTATTATTTATAGCCATTGAGTTTATTATGACGGATGATGCTTCAATAGCAAAAATCATATCATGAATATTTATTGCATGCTCATTAACATATTCGTAGCTCACAGTTTCGTGTAAAACATAAAAAAAAACACATGAATGCAGCTGTCAGTCATGCATTACTAATTCACTTGGAGGCCACACCCACCACTGAAATAAATTTAAATAACAACAGCTTAACAAGAAGCACGGAAGTAAAACATCTTTCAAGCTCACGAATGGATTTGCTATTTTGCTATATTTATATTGCTATATTTATATTGCTATATTTATTTTGCTATATTTATTTTGCTATATTTATTTTCTATATTTATATTGCTATTTTCAAGTTGCTACTTTTATTTTGCTATTTTTCTGCTTCCTTGTTGTCACTCTAAAGAGAATATTTTCATACTGAGTAACTTTAAATAAATTTAATTTGTTTATTCGAGTAATTATTTTTTTTTATTTTATTAGACATTTCAAACATCGATTAGAATTGGAAAAAAAATGGTCATTGAATATTTTTGGTTAATCATTTTTATTGATGAAGTGGCATTTAGGAGAAAATGCTTCCAATTGCAGCGTATAATTCCAAATTAAGTCGACATCAACATGGAATCCAGTGCAATTAGCAACACAGGCATCACCGTCATTATCAACATCAACATTATCATCGTCATCGTCATCGTCAACATCATTGTTATTGCCATCGACGTCATCGTCATTATCATTACTGTCATCCTCGTCATCATCAAATAAATCATCAAATTTGATGATCATCAAAATGATTTTAAAGTTGGCAAATAAATGCAACATTATGCACGTAATCACGCAGTTATACAGCCCAACTACCCAACTAACCGAACATTTATTTATTTGATTCAATTCCGTTGCATAACTAAGATGATTTGGACTAATTACGAACAAGACACATGGATACTTCTATTGCCAGTAAACGCAGGAAGTTCACCCGTTGAACTAAGATGCACGCTCAACTGATTGATTGATTGATTGATTGATGAATAAGTAATTGAGCAGTTGCGAAAACAGAGAGCCTCATGGCCATGCAATCACACAAAAATGCTGTTGTATGACATGATGTTGTATTCATAAACATACAAGTGCATGAATATACAAATTCATAAACATACAACTGCATGAATATACAAATACAGAATCATACAACTGTGAAGAACCACGATGGACAAAAAACTGCATAAACGCAAAACAACCGTGTAAAGAGTTTTAAAGAAGTGATCAATCAAGAAATAAATCCAAACGCTGACAGGAAACTTTGATTTACGATTCTCAATGACGGATGACCATTCCTTGAAATCTGAGACCTCGCACGAGCAGATGCTTCTGATGTGTTTGCATTTTAAAGCCATTTCGATGAATTTGTAAATATTGAAACAGACCTTGGTACAAGGCGACGGTATTATTGTTGCTGAAATTATTTTTAATTATTTTTATTTTATTTTCGAAGCCTTTTAAAAGAAAAGGAAAATCAAAAATAGAAAAATTGGATAGACATTGAAAATTAAAAAAAATGCTCATCGTATTTAAGTACATTCAGTACCTGAGAATACCATCGAACAAGAATATCATGAATATAATGAGCAGGGTTGTTAGTGAGATTTTTGAAAAAAAATCCAGACCGCCTGCCCAAATATGCCAAGGAAAGCCCAGATCATATTAAACAAGCTTTTATTACCAGTTTTTATCATTTTTTAAAACTACTATTCATGTTATTATACACAGCCAAAGTTTCCCAATTAAATAAAGATCAAATTATTCTCTTCTTTAACAATAGTCTGTTAAATATATCACAAATTTACAAATTGTTCTTTTCATGTTTTCATATAATTTCAGTTCTCTTCTCAAAATATTCTCTGTTTTTTTCATATCAAGCAATAACTACAACAATCCTTCACACTTTTTACGTAATACACATGAATATAGTCCGTCTTTTTCCAAATCCACACTTATTGTTTAATAATAAATTATTCTCAATTTAATGTTATGGCCCAAGACTTGTCTCCGCCATACCTTCATCTATCAAGGATCTAACTCAGTTAAACACATGCCCTTTCAAATTTCTTTATTTACTATTCAAAATGTCGTTCAAACAATATTTATTGAGTGGAAGTATAGCTTATGATTTTGTATATAACTACTTTCAGGGTCAGTCCGACAGCGGCAGCATGTGCTTCCTTAAGGCTGGCCCTCTGGGTTTATTTGAATTTATTTGCTTTCGCTTTTTGTTTTTCTGCGTATAAAACGGCTTGTTTTTGTTTGATTCAATAAATTCATCAACCAGAAAGCAAATTATTATTGAAACAAGTCAAACACAACTTTATTTTAATTCAAAAAATCAATTGTGTTAGTGAATTAGTGTCAAAAATTACATCGTCATAAATATCAAAATTAAATAATTCAAAAAATCAATTGAATTAATGTCAGAAATTAAATCGTCATAAACATCAAAATTAAATAAAGTTAGATCAATTATGAAATAAGTCAAACGTAATTTCATTTTAATACAAATATTCTACAGAATCATTGTCGAAAACTGCATCATCAAATAGCAAACTTTAATTTGAGTCTTGGATGTTATGTTTCCTATTGTTGTCACAATTATTGTCAACAACGTCCTTACGTCACATCATCAACCAAACTCTGGTAGGAATGAACTCGGAACATTCAATCCCCGCAATTGCTTGTTTGGCTAACAAGTGCGAGCTCACCATCCCAAAAGAGTTTGTTAGCCAGTTTGGTTTTGACCAACTTCACCTGCGAAAAAATTCTTATGCTAAAAAGGAGTATTGCGTTCGACTATAAAAGCCGTCAACAGTACCTCAGCTTGAGTTACTTTGAATTGAGAGCTCGCTAGCAGTTCTGAAAAAAAAAACAACTGACCAATAACTAAAACTGTGCGTTCATGTTTTGCACATGTTTTCTCATCTGCTTGTAAGCCGGCAGACATGATTTATTAGTGTTATTGAATAAACGTGAACAATCTTTACATTTAATTTGGATCAACACTGCTAGCAACTGGATTAACTGCATCACCGCCCATTGTTAAAAATTCAAAGTTCAATGTACTAACAAATGCATTCAAAATGGCGGAATAGAAGGAGGTCCACAGTAATGAAGGCTCTTTATTGAAGAGACAGTCTAAAGAACTTTACAGAATATCATTTTTACCCAAAAAGTTATTTTTTTTCTAAAAACACCCAGATTGCAAAACAAAAAACCTAGACACCCAGATTTGGT
>JAJTWR010000032.1:1147500-1255000 GCA_021613335.1 Whitmania pigra | reverse complement strand
TGGCTTTTCACCGCAGGCAGAGAATCATTCCACATTGATTGAAGTTTCCGACTTTTTCCAGGAATTCAAATTTCATCCAACCGATGGCAAAGAGACTGAGCAATCAGAGGAGTCAAACCATACGATGACAAGGGCGGAACCTGTCAGTTACATCACAAGAACAGTGAGGACAGACTTCAGATTCAACAAGTTGTACTTTCTCTTTTACAAGACCATCTTCTACTTCGTCTTCAGGTCATTTGGTCCTCTTTTACTGCTGCTCTACTTCAACTGGAGGCTCATATCAGACCTCAGGAAGGTCTGTGGACATTTTGAACAAAGTTCATTTGTTGACTTGTATTTTGGCCGTTTTTTAATGCCATGTATATCCGAAAAGGATTTGAGGGCAATGCTTAGTAGTATTAGTAGTTAATTGAAATGTTTAACTAAAATAATTATTAACATTAAAATAATTATTAGCATTAAAATAATTATTAGCATTAACTATTTTACTATTGTACTCAGACTAACATAATGAATAGGGCAAAAAAAACAGTTCCTAATTGTGGCTGAAAGTTAGCAGTTCTTTGATTGCAAACTTTTTGAGTTATGATTCGGTAATGGAGCTGGTTTGTTGCTAGGATATTTTAAAGATTTTTTGTAATATTTAATAGAAATTCACAGAATACTTATAGAATGAAGTAATTTCTCAATATTGCAATACATGCTTCAATAAATACAACGTACTAGCAACACCTGCAAAGTAAATAGTTTTCTTTTTAAAGTAGATAATTTTTATATATTCAATAGAATATTTGTTTATAATTTCCAATTGTGCCTGATTTTATAAGTTATAAATATAATCCTATAATTCCTATACTATAATTCAATATTATTTTCGCTTTTACTTTCCCACTCTATCGCCACGCATTTCAATAGTGGCCCATGATTTAGGATGCAATGTCGTTGCTGTGGTTCTTTTAAGCCGGGTCAATGTTCTTTTCTTTTTCCCAAATCAAGAACAATTTTCCAGATTCTTCGAAAATAAATTTAATTATTGTTTCAAGTTTTACCAACTACTCACTTTAAATATTTAATCATTAAAAAATAATGAAAATACACTCGATGGAGACTAATTCTTTTTCTCATTTTTTTCATTCTTATAATCCGCTGAGTAAAAATTCTCGGAAATATTTGTTCAGAAATGTTGAGATGCATTTTAGAGAAAATCTCGAATGTTCATTAAAATTCTTCCAAATTGTCAAACAATAATTTTTTATTTTGTTTCATTTTATAATTATTTATTTTTTTTAAATTTTTATTTCAATGTCAAACTTAGATTGTAAAAGTTTCATCTTATTTAATTGAAGAAAAAATATTTTCTCATTGTTTGGTCTCCTCATTACAATGCCTCCTGGATATTTCTCATTTTCAAATTCCTTCATCAACACACATTATTATTTATTATACAAAAATATTTTAATAAAACTTTAATACAAGATTTAATGTTAAATATGGCGCGGCTATTAAATATTAAATATGAAGTAATAATTACGTTAATCATTTCCCAGGTGCGCAAGAGAAGAAGGGACATGCTGAGCAGACGAGTACAACACAAGGAGAACATCACAGTGATGCTAGTCGTTGTTGTTACAGTTTTCATCATCTGTCAAATACCGGCATTGGGAGTCAGAGTGGCAGTCACCATTATGGAGTTCAACCACAACATTCATCTCAACCTTCAGGTTTTCTTGTTACTCCTTTCTCCATTTCGTTCCTAAATGCACTCGGCAATGGTTCTTGATTCGCATGGAGTTGCTTTCAGATTAGATTATTTATTTGGCGCCACGTGCTTCAGAGCGTCTTTCGTTTTTTGTACCTGTTTGCCAGGACTGAAAACCACTCAACAGGGACGGAAACACGCTCCTCTTGAGCACGTTTTGATGCCAGCTGAGCAATGTTTCATGCTGTCCAACAATTTCTTTTCTATTTTCTTTTATGCAAAAAACTATCTTCAAAGAAAACTTTAAGAATTATGAATAAGGTTGTTATTAACGATGTTTCGTGTTTATTATTGAAATAAATTCGGTTATTTTGACAAGAAAAGACGAAATGTCATTCTACAGAAAATGATGATTCCTCTATATTGATTGGTATTGAAAACATAAGAAAAGATTTTAATTAGATAAATAAACGTTAAAAAGAGTAAATAAAGAAATTATGAATATTTTAAAAATAATAATTAAAGAAGACTTTTTTTTACGTTTTTTAAAACAGATTTTACAAACCAGACTCATAAATAAGATTTCCCTGAGAGAACATTTGTCAAAATGAAGCCAATTCTTGAATTCGCTTCCCTGTTGCCTTCCCGATTTTGTGGGAAGAAATTCTACTTTTTGTTTAGTTTGGTTTGAAGTTAATAAATAAGAATACATCTTCACAACTCTCATTTTCAATTCAAACTTTTAAATCGAAAATAATTTTACTGATATTCTTGTGATTTTCAGCGGTCTGGTTAGTATTATTTGTGTATTTGTGCGTCACTTAGTTCTTGAAAATCTGCATAATAAAATAAAATAAATGAATAAATGCAAAAGTAAAATATTAATTATGTCTTTTATTTACTATTTGAAAGTAAATGTAAAGTCATTCAAAGAGAACAAAGAAATTAAAATACAACGAAATAAGAATGTTCAAGAAAAATAATTGCTTGAAGGTCTAATAATTTAATCGCGAAAGAGTTAAAAAAAATGTATGATTAATTAACTGGAGCATATTGTTTTATGTATTTTTTATATTTTATATTATTACAATTGCATCTCTCATCAATAATTACAAGTGGCAATTATTTTGAAAAAAACAATAGGAAAACAGCATCTCTTAAACATGAGAGACATTGAAACATATAAATATAAGAAAAACATTAATGATCAGAATGGAAGATAGAAAATGGAATGACTTAAATAAATAATTTTATAATTTCACTTACAAAAGTTTTAATTCAAAATAAATGTTCTTAAAGTTTTGAAATTATTATTATTATTATTATTATTATTATTATTTATTATTATTATATTATTATATTATTATTATTATTATTATTATTATTATTATTATTATTATTATTATTATTATTATTATTATTATATTATTATTATTATTATATTATTATTATTATTGGTGACCCGTCATAACAGCCCGGCGACAGAATAACCCCGACAAAACAGCCCCGTCAAAATAGCCCGGCGTCAAAATAGCTCAAGACAAAACAGCCCCGACAAAACCGCCCCGACAAAACAGCCCCGTCGAAACAGCCCGGCGTCAAAATAGCCCAAGACAAAATAGCCCCGTCAAAACGGCCCCGTCAAAATAGCCCCGTCAAAAAAGCCCGGCGACAAAATAGCCCAGGACAAAACAACCCGGCGACAAAATAGCCCGGCGAAAAAATAGCCCCGTCATTATAGCCCCACGATAACTCCATGTCAAAGTATTTTTAAAAAATGTTGTGAAACTGAATCAAAATTTAATTCGAAATTAGTGGCTTGAATGCTTTGACCGTTTTGAGTATTGTTTGTTGTTATTATTGTTCTCCAGAAGTTTAATTTGCATAGTCTTGCTTATTCAAATTTGTATCTGGCTTACAAATTTGTGTTGACATTATCCTCATCACAAGTTGCTTGTGAGAGGTCGTTTTCATCAAGATCATTCATGCTGATGTCTTGTGAGAAAGACTCTTTTCCAAGAATCAATAACAATAAAATCATTGATGTTTTAGCATCGACCTGTGAAACAATAAAAAGCTGTTATAATAGTTAATAGTGAATAAAAATTTTAGACTCTAGTGTTTCTTATGTTTAAGTTGATCAAACTAGGAGTTAAATAAAATTTCCCGGGCCGGTTTTTTAAGCCAGTCCGACCCTGGTGACAGGGCTGTTTTGACGGGGCTGTTTTGTCGGGGCTATTCTGTCGCCGGGCTGTTATGACGGGGTGCCATTATTATTATTATTATTATGATTATTATTATTATTATTATTATTATTAGTATTATTATTATTATTATTATTATTATTATTATTATTATTATTATTAATTATTATTATTATAGTATTATTATTATTATTATTATTATTATTATTATTATTATTATTAATTATTATTATTATTATTATATATTATTATTATATTATTATTATTATAGTATTATTATTATTATTATTATTATTATTATTATTATTATTATTATTATTATTATTATTATTATTCTTATTATTATTATTTCAACAAGAAGTTACGATTTATCTTTATCACGGCTTTGATGGTATTAAGTTAAAAATAAAGATAAACTTTAGAGGTATTATATTAATCTGCGTTGAATATTTTCCTCTTTTCCTGGAATAAAACTTTTTTCTGGAATATTTTTATGAGATTAAGGAAGGATTTCTATGTATGCATTTTAATATTTTTAAGAAATAAAATTCAATATAAAAATAAAATAAAATATTTCCTGAGATTAAGGAAGGATTTCTAGGTACGCATTTTAATATTTTTAAGAAATAAAATTAAAAAAATAACGTTATCATTGTCGCCATCTCCAAAACAAGCGCTAGCAGGTTATTAAAATAGATTTGTTACAAAATAATTTATTTTGTTTGAAATTCTTTAAATTAAAATAGTTCAAATATTTAAGAAATTCTAAAAAATATTTTTAATTTAAAGTTCTTATTGTAAGGTAAGTTTTTAGGGCGAGCGTTCAGAAGTTTAAAAATCATGAAATGCCAATTTATTTAATACGTCACCATTAATTCATTATTTTTAGTATTGCATTATTTCTACCTAAAAATGATTTTATTTATTAAACATTTCATTTTATTCATTTCGACTCATACTACTAAAAGAAACATTCTTTTAGATTAATCCAGATTGAATGTCTGATAATTTGATTGATTGATTGAACCATTGAATGTCTTTGAAATCGCCTGAACAGATTCTCCGCTACATCAACGAACTGAGCAATGCCATGTTGACAGTCAACTCCACCATCAACTTCATCATCTATTGCCTCATTGGCAAGAAGTTCCAGAAGAGCTTCATGTCCATCATCTCCTGCAGTGCTACTTTCCACGAATCTGGAGTTCCCGATAATGGCACCAATCAACTCAAAACCGACTCGAAAACAGCGTTCAACGAATTGAAGAATGAGAAAATGAATCAGGAGTTGATGAAGAAGGCAACTGAAACTTACCTGGTTGATGGAAGATTTGATTGTGTTGCTGTGGAGGTGGTTAGAAGGAAAACTGATGTACTTTCAGAAGAAGAATAGGATTTAATTAGCTTATTCCACAGAATTTCGTAGTTGCAATAGTTTTTGGCTTTCGTTTTCAATAAATTTACGAGTGTTTGTTTACACATTTGTAAAAATCTTTTATTTTTCAAACCGACACCAAACATCTATGAAGTTGCCATATGTTGTATTTAACCTATGGATTCCATTCCTGAAACATTTGAAAGGAAGTCGAATAATAATAGTTCATTTCAATGGCGCCTTAAGCATAGCATCAAAAGCGCCTTGGTCCATGTATGGATATCCTGATAAGATAGGTCTTCAGCTGGCTCTTGAACTTGCGAAGAAGTTGCTAACAGCTGTCCAAAATCTGTCGGTTTTGCTAGGTATCCTGAATCAACATGGAAATAGAAAATGAAATTTTAAAAATCATGGCTTTATTTAAAGTTTTTTAAGCATTTGAGTTGTGCCTCATCATTTTGTAATGCGAAATCTTTTTTTTTAGGTTTTCCTTTGAAAATATTTATAAATGTTATTTGATTTTATAACTTTAGCCATAAAGTTTGAGGTAAGTTTAGCCATTATTAACTGCCCTAATTACTAATAAAATTAATAATAATTAATATAAATAAATTTATAATAGTGTAGCCACAAATATTAAAAAAGGTTTAATTGTCTGTAGCAACTGTACAAATAACATAGACAGTAATCACTAGAGCGAGAATATAGTTATGTATAATCTAGCGAAATATAAACCGTATCACTGTTATAATAAATAACAATCAAATTATATCTATAATTAAATATATCGATATCTTTAACCTAACCGCTATCCAAAAGTTAACCTTAATTTTACTTAAATTATAAGTAACTTAAATTTAACTTTGGTAATAACTTTTATACTAACCCTCTAACATTGCAACACATTAGGTTAAACAAATTATTTTATCTTCAACGATACGATAATATTTACCCGAGAAGGCCTTACTTCGAGGAGCAGTTTAATTCATAAATGAGAAATTTGGATTGCATCGATCCAATTCAAATTTATGGTTCAAAATAATGTTTAAAAACATGACAAACGACAGAATAAAACCTCGAGGATATAAAAATTTGCCTTTCAATGCAATATTGTGCGATTGCATGTATGTTAGTATTTATTGAACTGTGAATCAATAT
This sequence comes from Whitmania pigra, assembly GCA_021613335.1. NCBI lineage: Eukaryota > Metazoa > Annelida > Clitellata > Hirudinida > Haemopidae > Whitmania > Whitmania pigra. The sequence continues at coordinate 1,248,561 of JAJTWR010000032.1, read as the reverse complement.
TACATGTACTCCATGTTTTGTTACTTTGAACATTTTTAAGCAGAATTTTTAATTTTTTTTTTGAATGCAAATGAGCATGTTGAAGTTTTTAACACAAAGTTTTTAATTTTTGAATTTAATAAAACAAATGTCGTTGAATAGAGTGAAATTCTCAAATAATTCTCGTTGTACGCTTTCAAGAAATTGGAGTGTAACTGAAGAACTTATACATGTTCTTCTATTAAGAGATTTAGAAACATCTCATAACCAATTAATTATGTTGTTTGAGGTGATCATCTATTTAGATTGTTTGATATGTTAATGAACTGTATGTTTATGTCTTTACAGACCATTTCCCTCGACTGGAAGCATCTAAGTCCGGCAGAGTCTTTTAGCAATGCTAAGTTTGCTGTTACAAAATGGATCTGCGGAGAATGATTGGTCAAAGTTTACATTTGAATAGTAATGGAATGTTAGTTGAGAGATAAGAATGTATAATTTATTTCAAATCAACTTCTCCAATTTCTAATTTGGTCGCCAAATTGTGGCTTTAATGATATATGATATATGGCATATGTAATTAGCAATGAATTTGTTACTGAAATTGGGTTGATGGTAAAACAAATATTAGTATAACTCAAAAGTAATAATATTTCATTTTCTCCAATAGAAAGCCCAACGTTTAGGTAAGCCAACTCGTTAATCTTTATCTTAAATAATCATAAATAATCAAAATCTAAGTTATAATTGGAGATTTTAGGAGTTATGAGTTGTGCCTCATTATTTCGTAAAATGAAATGTAGAAGCTTAAATGATTTCTTAAGCCATTTATTCATGAAATTCACAGAAAAGTACAAAAGCTTCCAAAGAAAGATATCTTTCTACGTTAATATTTGAGATGGAATTATGAAAACAATCTATAATATTTAATATATAATTTACAAGTAAAAAAATTCAACCTCTTAAATGTCCTTAAACCAAACTTGCATTGCTTATTCCGTATTTTGCAAGGCGATTTAGTGAAGAAATTTTGAGATATTCAGAGAATTAAAATCATTATCAAAGACGATAATTTTTATGTTAGGAATAAAAATGAATCTATTAATATTTTACATTTTGTTAATATTATCCAACTTGGATTGTAGTCACAAACTTCCAGTCAAACGATTATTCGTAGTTTCTTCCATTGTTATTATTATTATTAATATTATTATTTCATTAATATCTATTAATGAATAGTTTTAATAAATGGTGTCAATCTTGATAGAAAATCAAACAAAACTTCTTTTTTCTGTTGGAAGAAAAAACATTTTCATGGATTTTCGTTTGCAAATTGGTTGTTGATTTGTCACCTTTGTGGATACTTACCTAATTTTTGCATCTGCATCAGATTCTTTAAGACAAAGTTTCGGAGGTTTCACTATTCCCTCCATCTCGTAAGAATACAGTTGGTAAAAGCATTAAAATCTCTGAAATTGATTGATAAGCTTAAATATTAATTATTTAACCAATCTTTTATGTGGCTATAATATGTATACATATATATTTCTTGTAAATTAATATTACATAATATTATATTGAAGTAGACATTACTTTATAGCATAATAAAACATCTATGTAATAATGTAAAACACTATAATATAAACTTAATAATAATAATAATAAAATAATATTAATAAATTATTTTGTTTATGTTTATTTTTTTAAAATGTTTATTATAATGTTATTGCTTATTGTAATAATTAATGTTTACAATATTTTATAATAATTTACATAATACTTAATAAATTACTAAGCTTTTCCTGGCAATTTGGGCTTGTGAAGCAATTAAATAAAGGAGTACTATTCAGGTCAATGAAGCATTTTCTCATAAGATTCACCAGCCCAACAATCTTTTCGTCTGAGATTATAAAAAATAACTTGCTTACTTTAACTTTCATTAAAATGACATTAAAAAATTTGTCACCGCTTTGTAAGGCGTGCGGGTTGGCTCAGAGAAACTGCGAATGGCATTGAAAACAACTGTCGTTGCTCGTCATGCTCGCAACCCAGCTCGCACCGCCAGGGAGCGCCCTCGGGTAGGGGCCCGCTACGTAAATGTTGGATCGATTAAGAAGTGCCTTCACATCCTATTCGGATACATAAGGCACTCAAAAAATCGGCTAAATACAAGTACAAATTTAGAAAACCATCAGTGGATCGAAACTGGCACGAAATACGTTTTTACATTAAGCATAACATGATTGCATTACAGACCGACCAAAAGTGATTTTTTTACATCAGCCGAAACAGGTCCAAAAATAAAACTTAGTTTCGGCTGAAACAGAAATAAATAAATTTTACTTTAAATAATGCTAAATATGTTATTTAATTTATGCTATATTTATTTAAATAAAACGTAAATAAGTAAAATAAAAATAAATACCTTAATTTAAATTGATTTTATTTACTAAATTTCTTACAAATATTCATTCTCTACAAATTGCAGTACCCGAAATTCAATCGGCCTGTAATAAATATTATATAAATATGAACCAATTTTCGGAATTGTTATTGTCATTTCTAAAGTGAAATTTTTACTCAAAGTTATTCGGATATACTCGCTTTTTCCGAATAAACAAGTTCTTCCAAAAATATCCAGCAACCTTCTGTTTTCATTTTTACACAATCCCTGATTTTTTGTAAAGCATGGAAGAGCCTTCTCCGTTTGAGGCCTGTAATGAGATTATTGTATTTATCTGTTCAATGAAGTCAAATTGAGCTCATGCGACAATTATATCCAATATATATTTCTAATCACATTTAATTTATTAATTATATTATTACTAAAAATTACGTACTTGCAAACCAAAATTTCCGTAGGTTTGACGTCATAGGGGGAGAAGTACAAAGGAAAGAATTTTTTGGCAAGTGGCAGAACGCACTTTTCTACAACATGAAAGTCGTGGGAGGGATTGGAACATGGATCTGTAAAACAAATTCATGTTTTTAAAACCAATGTTTTTATGATCTTATTACATATTATTACTATTAAATATTAATAAACTAAATTGAAGAGATAAAATTATGATTTTAAGGTTTATTACAAGAAAAGCAATTCTAAAACTCGAGAAATAATTTTATTTTTAAAATTACATTGCGCAGCAACAAATACTAAAAATATTTAATTACCTGCAGCATCTGAACAAAGAACAGAAAAAGCCATCCAGATGAAAGCGATCATCATTGTTCAACTTGGTAAAAGTAGTTATGTAAAATCTAGCAATATAGCAGTGTCACTGCTATAATAATTATGGTTATAATAATAAGTATTTTTATAAAATAATAAATAAAATAGCAAAAACAATTGAGACCACTTTAATGCTTCGATTTTATAAGTAGCTCCAACCCAAACTCTTAAATTGTATCTATAACCTTAACCCCACTCCAAAAGTTAAACTTAACCTTAGTATTAACTATTATAAACGTTCTTTCAAAGTATTACCGTTAATCAGAATATATTTTCAGTCAACCATATAGAATATATGTAATTATCATAATTAAAATAATATATATTATAATTAATAGAGTAATATTCACCTGAAGGGACCTAGCTAAAGATCATTAGCGTTCAGTTTATAAATGAGAACTTTTGACATTTGCATCGATCCACTTGAAATTGATGATGCAAAGTAATGTTTAAAAAACATGACAAACGACAAACTAAAACGTTGATAGCAAAAAACAAATTGCCAAAACATGCAAAATTATGTGAAATAAAAAAAAAACAGACGTGAAAGGTCTGTTAGTACTCATTGAACTGTGAATCATTATTACAGGTACTCCATGTTTTTGTTACTTTCAACATTTTTAAGCAGAATTTTTAATGCTTTTAAATGCAATTGAGCACGTTGAAGTTTTTAACACAAAGTTTTTAATATTTGATTTTAATAAACAAATGTCGTTGTATCGAATGAAACTCTCAAATAATTCTCATTGAACGTTGCAGAAATTTCCAACACCAGAAGCTTTGTCATAAAATCAATATTCACGAAATTGGAGTATAACTGAAGAACTTATACATGTTCTTCTATTAAAAGATTTAGAAACAGCTCATAACCAATTAATTATGTTGTTTGAGGTAATCATTTATTTAGATTGTTTGATATGTTAATGAACTGTATGTTTATGTCTTTACAGACCATTTCCCTCGACTGGAAGCATCTAAGTCCGGCAGAGTCTTTTAGCAATGCTAAGTTTGCTGTTACAAAATGGATCTGCGGAGAATGATTTGTCAAAGCTTACTTTTAATGGAATGTTACTGAAGAGATAAAAATACATTTAAAAACAAATTCTTTCAAATCACCTTCTCCAATTTCCAATTTTAGTATTTTGATAGCCAGACTTGTGGTTTTAATGACTTCATCCATGTTTAATCCTTGGATGGCTTGCAAAGCAGACATTACGCAGATGTAATTGTCTTCAAAATCCATGAATTTGTAACTGGAAATGAGTTTATGGTATAACAAATATTAGTAAAACTCAAAAATAACAAGAATTCAGATAAACAAATGTGGTAATATTACACTGACTCAAACTTAATGTAGGTTTTGGTGCTTTTTGCTATGATTCAATGAGTTATTTTTCAGGTAAATGCACCTGAAAACAAAATCATCAACATCCGGATGAACCGACCTGGACTCGCAGTGTTGTGACCCAAACAAGCAACTGTCCAAATATACATCGTGATTGGCTTCTTTCAGGCACGGATTGATGTCATTGTTGATGGCGGTTATTTGATCGCTACTGAGAGAAATCAATTGCTGAACGACTTGGTGAAGCATTGAGAAATCTGTCGAGAAAGCTTTCGTCTTAGTTTGAAACATCGTTTTTAATGTTTTATTTAATTTTTAAATAAATTAAATTAAAATAATGCAATGGATTACCTTCTGGATTTCTGCACAAGTGGTTCAAATACATCAAGATGTTTGGTCCAAAATGATCCTGATCTTGGCAGAAACCACCCATGTCGTCGACACATGAAAACTGTTTGCCGATGTCGCTGGTTGATCAAATGGACATAACATAAATGGAGATAAATTAGTTCTTGAATGCTGTCCAGGTTAATTTATTATGTATTAAGTAGGTAATATTTAAAAATTCGATGGATAGCTTATTGATATAATTATTATTTTTCAGAATAATGGGTCCCGATAAATAGAAAACTACAAATTAAAAATTTTTGCTTGGATAACGTACGTATTTACAAATTATAACCGTAATAAAACAAATCGGAACAAGTGAATAATTGTCGTGGAAATATGGAATGTTTTGCCATGCATCCTGCCTGCAGAGAGACTTCTGAAGTTTGTCTGTGCTTCCATAAGCAAGTCCATAGTTCAGGTAAGCCAACTCGTACAGTTTTGGTATTATGCACTTCCTCAGGATGATACGGTTGTGATCGCGTTCCTTTGAGCAGATATCTGTGCAGTTATCCAATTAGTCCAATTAGTCAATTAAGATTTGTTTTAATATTGTCACGCTAATTCCTAATTCCCAGAATACAAGCTGTTAGGAGGTGTATCACACAAAAAAACCCAAGCTCGATTTTACTAAAACATGTTGTTTCTGTTTATTTACTATTTATTAGAAATCAACAGCATTTTTAAGCTTTAATCACAATTCAGACGAATTTTCGAATCTTACCAGTATAAAAATTACTCTTGACATCTGAAAATAATATCTTTATTCAAAATGAATCAAACCAATAATTTAATCCTGGGCTCCATTTCACAAGTAAATTTTGGAAAAATTACAAGAAATATTTTGGTTACCATCATCATCATCATCATCATAATCGTAATAATTACTATTATTTTTCATTAACAGAACATCCAAATATGTCACTAACCTTTGGCTAAACAGTTTGAAAGCAGCACAAACGCAACTACAAGTATGACTTTCATTTCCAACAACAACAAAAATACAACTAAAATAACATTCAGAAATTAAGAACTTAATCACCCCAATCACAGTTGTATGTTATTTTATACAAAACCCTAATAAATTAAAAGTTAAAGGTTGAGATGAGCTGTTTGTTAATTAATGTTATTTGAACTTTGTACACATCGTAAACAGATGTGATGGCTTGCAGCGACTAAGGAGATGTTAATTAATGTTTGGAAACAACTTTAGAATAGTTGTGCTATTATTGCTTCGTTTTAATAATATATACTAAACGTCATTGATAAATATGTTGTTCCAAAATTATGAAGATCAACTTTTTGAAAATATAACATAATTAAAAATATCAGATTTTTGAAGTTTTTGTCTAAATGCTGATTAATCAAACATTCTCAAGGTACTTTTTAATCCTCTCGATATAATTCAATATACTCAATTAAATAAATGTTGTTAGATTAAATGTAACCCTAACACCTATTAACAAGTTTTAGTTTCAAAATGGTTCGCATTTATTTGAGAGAGTAAATCACAAGTTACAAAGTAGCTTCTACAAATCTGTGTCTTTACTTTTATGTGTCTTTGCATTTGCCTGTCGAATGAATAATATTATCACCATGATCATTAACAAAAAGTGGCAAGCTGTAAATAGATAATATTTTGTAAAATACATCAATACGTAAAGTATAATTTATATTAATTAATGTAATTATTTTCAAGCACTTTGCACATCATGTTCGGGAGTGTCAGCCTGCTGGTACAAAATGGATCTAAAAAGAAATTAAACCAGAAATTAACAAAGACTTTTCAAATACATTAAAAATAAAATTTATTATAAAAATTCTAAATCTTTTGCAATATTCTAGAATTAATTATAAATGAAATTTTTATTAAAAAGTGGATTTAAATTTTGATTTCTAAATTAGCTTGCAAACCTTATACTAACCCTCTCTGATTTTGATGTGAACGTTCTCCAGGAAAAAATCAAGATCATCCTTAAACTCTTCAGCCCAGCTTTTTCCCCGCCAACTTGACACCAGGCACACATACATATCCTCAATCAACCTGGAAATGGTATTAAAGTCAATGCACTTAAGAGTTTATTCCTCTGAATGTACTTAATGTACTTAATAATTCATCCAATTTGAATGTAGCTAATAATTCATCCAAGTTGAAGTACTTAAGTCGAACATCACCAACAACTTAACTTCCTTTGCACATAATTGGACTCAAAATGCATCTGAGAAGAAGTGTTTCACTGTGACCTGCTTCGTGAAAGCATGATCGAGCAAGACCATAAGTGTCGAACATTCGACTGGCATCGACAAGATCTTGCGTGATTTTCAAGACGTCGAGGGTGGCGTATTCTGCGATGTAATATCAATTACGTTAATTAAATTCTTTAAATTTCCGAATTTTGCTATTATTGTCATGCCCCTTTGCTATTTTGGTACAGACCTTCTACAAACTGTGAAAAATTTTGGGAAAATGAAAAATTGTTTATACTGGCAGCGTGAGAAAGTTATAAAATGAAAATATCGACGTTTGACGGATACAGCCATGCAAAGAACAAATAAACAACGTTGAAATCACCATTGGCTGCTTTGCAAAACCTTTCGAGAAACTCCAGCATTAGTTCAGGAATTTCATTTTGGTCTTTGCAAAACCCTCCATTTGATTCAATACATTCCTTTGTATTTGTATAGGAAGATCTAAATAAGTTGAAAAATTATTTGTTGACCAATTTGTTTTTTTTTTTTTTTAAATGTCACAAAATAAGTAATTCGACTAATTAACAATCTCATTGTTTCTTCAGAAAATGTTTTTCATGGAATTTCAAAGATGAATCAATCAAAATATTACTTGCAATCGACAGGGCGAGGTTCTTTATAAAATTGTGTGTCTGAATGAACGTGTGTAAACCTCTTTAACGAAGGAACAATGCATTTAAGGAACAGACCAACGTTATGAGACTTTTGGGAACATTGATCTGTTAAAAAAAGAAATAAAAATTTGAAAATTGTAATTGCAGTTTAATGTTGTGATAATTAAATTTGGTATTATTATAATAAACTAAATTTATTGCAAATTTGCTATAAATTTCTGCTGCATCGTGTTTCAAAATACAAAGGATTCAAATTGTTTAAAATTGCTTATTTTGTGGATTTGCTTTATTATTGTGGATATTTAAATCAGAATAAATAATAATTATTGTGAATATGCAAATAAATATTTTCAAACGTTCTATATTTTTCTATTATTTATTTATAATTAATAGTCACAACCTGCTCTGCTAGAGGTAAGTAACATCAAGGCGAACCAACAAGTAATGATTTTCATATTTTCAAAGCAACTTGTTTTATGTCCTGGTTGAAAAAAATACTTTTATACTAATGTATAATGTATAATTTTTATTATAGTAATAATATGTAATAGTTTTATAATAAAACAATTCCATAAAAAAGTGTAAATAACATTAGAATTACTTGAGGTACATATCATCTCGAGATTAACCATATAAACTTTTCTATGAGTTCAAAATGGGTTTTGAATTTCTAAGCATTCAATTTAAAAAATATCTAACTCCCGTAGTTTCAACGGTTCGATTGAGAAGCTGAGATTTAAAAATGGCTTCCCTTTAAATCTGAGACAACAGCTTCGTGAGAGAATGTAATTAATCAATTTAATGAACGTTCATACTTTCTTGCATGATCATCGATAATATCTCAACAACGAGCGTAATGGACAACTTTCTTTCACGAGCCGAACACACCTATGATATCCAAACCTAACCAAATGTCTAGAAGAGGCCGATTAGTTTTAAAAGTTTAGTAAATTTTGTAATTTTGAAAAGCCTACAGTAATTAGTATTTTTTTTTTGTGGAATCCAGTCACAGTTTATTAGGTTATTAACATCATTTTTAAATTTCACTATTGAAATCAGAATGTCAGCAAAAAAAGAGGTAAAAGTCAAGCAATGTGCGTAATATTTTTAAACAAATTCAAAACCAAAAATTCATTTCAAGAATTTACCAATTCAAACAAAACTTGTCTTAAGAAAGTTCAATAAAGAACAAACGCATCGTAGTATAATAATTAATTAATAATAAATTTCTGTAGTGCAGGGTCACAAAGGCCTCGATACTTCCAGTATTTTGGATTATTTTCTTCCTCGAGTGTCTTTGATGGTGATGGTTGAAGAGATGAAGAGAGTTCCAGAACATACTGAAATGCTTTAATGTCGCCGAAACATAATACTAAACGTTATCATGAAAACATGACAACATTTTCAAAACGATTCCCTTTTATTAAGAAATTAAAACATTAATTTTTGTTTTTTGAATATCTCGGAAGATGATGTTTAATCAATGGATGTGTGCTTTGATATTTGACTTGTCCAAATAACATTTCTTGGGATCTCATTATTTCAAAGAGAATGTCCCGAGGTTGAGCTGCCTCAAATCCTTCAGGCTGGCGATGTTCTCGCTGAAACGGTTGTTGAGGAAGTTTAGTGTTGACGGTGAACCTTTTGTTGACGACAGTTGAAGATGCACTGGTGGTAGCTGAATATCCGTTTGTGTTCGAGGGTCTACTGCTGATGTTAGCCAAGACGCTACCGTTGCCAGCTGCAAAGAGCATTTGATTGTGAGTTCTGTAGTGTTGGAGTACTCTTCTTCTTACTGCTGCATTCCGCATTACGAGGTGCTCTTTCGAGTCCGATCCCCCCAACGACCGGCAGGTTCTGCATGACCATTCGTCAGCCTCGACATCGTTGGCATTACTCAAACATTCCATATGAAATCGAGACAAGCATGTGTCACAGGTTACCATCATATCCGGATGTTCATAAGACATGCATGTCCTGCAATGGCTAGAATTAAGATTAGAGTTTTGGTTACGGTCAGGGAAAGGGTTAAGGGGTGTTCTCTCAGCTCTATTTGTGAAAGCATTTAGGTTTGGGTTTGACTCAGATCTCACCGTTCTTCGGCTTGTTCTGCTTTTAGTGGTTTTTGGTTTCTTCTCTTTTTTCTCTACTTGTCTCACCAGTTCACCAGTTTTCTTGTTGATGATGGTCAAAAAATGAAATTTTATCCGATCGTAAGGACATGTGTCGTGAGATTGTGCCCATTTTGTGATGCATTTCACGCAAAACATGTGACTACATCCAGATGGCTTACCTGCATTACTTTCTTTGATTTCGTCGAGGCAGATGCCGCACTCGATTTTTGCTTCCTTTGCCACTCTGTCCTGCTTTTTGGTCCTTTTTCGTGAAGTCTTCACTGCAACTTGTTCATTTACGTCTGGATCAGAACTCAGAATATGAACTGAAAATTTTAAAACTTCTTCGATTGGTTTTACAGTTGCTGTGTCGGCATTATTCAAGCAATTCATTTTTTCTAAAGAGGCGGTTTATTTCGATATTGTTTCTTAAAACCATATTTACTCAAATTTCTCTTTGCCGTTGACTCGAGACTCAGAAAGATCGTGAATAATTTTATTAATTACGCAAAATTTAAAATATTATTACTCTTTAACTTGCACTCTGTATATTTATTCTGCATTTGTTTCAAATCATTTTTTGCGTTATCAACTTCTGCCAAACAAAATGTCAAGCGTTTTACATAATTCTGACTGGGTTGATGTCATTCTTTTCCGTATTTAAGTTGAGACAAGGCTCGTCGTCATACCATGATTTCATGTATAATGTAAAATATTGTTATTAATATGAATTATTACAATACTTGGTCATAAACATTTTTAGTTTGACCTCCTGGAGCAAGAATAAATAAATAGTTGGGTGAACCTAACCTTGAGCATGCAACATAAAGTTGTCCGTGGGAAAAACACGGAGATCTCAAGTCCACTCCACAGTATTTAATAGATTGCCCCTGTGACAAAGTTTATTGTTATCGAGAATGCATGTCTCACTGGAAATTGCAATCTTTTGAAGTTAAAAGGAATATCCGTGGAATAAAAACTGTTAATCCTTCTCCTTTTCCCATTAAGATAATTGCTTCAATTACATTGCCCAACAATTTTTTTAACAAAAAGCCTACTGCAAATTTTTTTTGAGAAAAACAACACAATGAAATCAACAGCCAACATTCATTTATGACAGTTTTATTACCGTTTTAAAAAAATCATTAAACCCAGTTTAAGTCAGTTCTATGTTCTCTCAACAGCAACAGTGATTCCGCAGTTGACGCTGACAATCGATTTCTTCTCGCATAGACAAAAGCACCTGAAATTGAAAACAGTCTCTCCACACTTCCAGGTGATGCCAGGACGCTTAGAAGTCTACGAGCAAGTCGTTGTAGTTTCGGAAAGCGGTGACCCTTAGCTGCCCAAAATTTCATCAATGTCATTCAATAGCTCTGAAGCCTCATCACGTTCTCTCATTTCACTTTTATCTTCCGTACACTCAAACGCAAACCTGGCAGCTTCCTCTGAAAATGTTGTGAAGTCTTTAAGCAGGTTTCTGGCATTTTCAGTAACAACATATCCAATGTCAATGCTCTGCATTCCATACTCTGACTCTTCAAAAGCTGCACAAATATTTTTTCCTGTGTGTTTTGACCCAAAATGTATGTCTGTATACAGCCGTCTTTGTTTTCAGCTGAAAGCCTTCATCAAAGTAGTGGAATTTTACTCCTATAATTGGTTCAAATGAACGGCTGCTCCTCAAATCTGGAGATTCGATTTACTTTTCAAATCGAATCGAACAAAAATGCAAATAGAATAAAATCAAAATCTCGGAGACCAAAATTGAATACCATAATGTTCAAATCGAATCGTAACCTTGCCGAAATCGCGATTTGATTTGCCCATCACTGTTCTCAACCAACTCCATTCTTCATTGTCTATCCATTTGCTATTGAAAACACTATCCAGGCATGATTGATAGTGCTATCAAAACTTAAAGAATCAAACAGACAAGCGAACGAACGTAACAGGAAACTTAATTGGGTGAGGCTAGAACAATTAGACCGCAAGAACAAAGGGACCGATTTCACGCTAATTGTTATTTCAATAAAACTTATTGAACATTATTATTATTTTTTTAACCTTTATCATTTTTTAGGACTTTTTTTTTATTTTTTAGGGCCTCCTTCCCTTTTTTAGGACTTTTTAGTACTAAAAAAGCGAATTTCGGAAATTTAGGACATTTTAGGACCTGTACGAACCATGTTTATAGTTTGTGGAAACCGTTGGATAAATGGCATCAATTAATTCTGCTAATGTAGAAACCAGGTTTCTAAAAATTTGGTGAGAGTTGAATATTGACATTTAATTTCTCTACTCCAATATCCAGTAGTCTGAAAAATGTTGAGCACCATCATTTCCAAGATGTACTCTCATGTTTTGCTTTAAAGTAATCTTTAGTGAAATAAACAATCAATTTGACGCATTTGTTTCCTTCTAGTAAATATTTAAATCCACTAAGACAATCTGGTTTTTAAAGAAATGAAACAACTAGCCAATAATTTAATTACAATAATGTAAAAATAAAAGATTTTTCTTTTATAGCATAAATAATTTACATATATTTGTTTACTTGGAAGTGAAACAAACTGGAAATTAATTAACCGGCTTGTTAATACGAGTTATGTAAAAATAAATCATCAGAGGAATCCATCATACTTTGCAGGTGTTTTATTTTTTAAATTTTATTTTAAATGTTTATTAAATTTTATCTCGAGTGGCTCAGAATGAGATGCACTGATGCAGTGAATCGGCCTAAATCTGTTTTGTTCGCAACCCTGTGTATGCTCTAGAAACAATTCGTAATTCAGTTGGTAATTCAGGAAATGTTTATAACTTTTTAACATTACATATTGATTTACATTTTCAACCTTATAAATTACCAAAGGTAAAATATTCTAATTAATAATAATGAAACTTCCATTTAGATGACCGAAATCACATAAACTTAATGTAAACTGTAAAATAGATTGTCTAAACAGCAGCCTATCAATCCCTTCGAACTAAATCTTGAGATAATTTTTCTGATTTCAACAATTTGTTAAACTAAATTCCTGTATATACATCTAAATAAACATAGTCTAATCTATATCTATATTCGGTTTAATAAAAAAATTATAAGATCTTGCCGGGCATAAACTGGTAGCCTTTGCATGTTCCATTAATATTTTCGTTGTAGTCATAACGAGTGACATCTTGATTCTCTTCGTATATATCTGAAGCTCTTGCAATTGTTTCCAAGTAGAATTTGACAAAATCTGAAACATTCGATCGTTGACCTGGTTCTTTGACTCTTCAAGTTCATTGTTTTCGGTAATTCCTGCAAAGATGCATTTTGTGTTATGATGCCGTATTTGAACGAGCGTTCACTTTTAGTTGTTGTTATGTTGGTTATCGTTAAGTTACTGGCGGCTTGTATTTTACGAAATTAGAGGAAAACATTCATGGGAAATCAACGACGATCGAAAATGAAACAAAAGAAATATAGCAGTCGAGCAAATCATCGATTTTCTCGAATTTCAGTGAACAACAATTAACAAGCGATTGAAGTCAGCATGCGAAACAAAACTTTTAAAACGTGAAAACATACCTGCTGACATTATCTCTTTGGGGATCGAGTTCCAGATTTTTATAAAACGATTAATAAATGAGAATTTTGTGGCGTCTATTTTGCATATGTCTGCTCGTAGTTTTAAGATATGACCACGTGTCATGCGTTAATAAAAACATTTAATGCATTTCAAAAGATTTTGGCAAGTCAGTGCAATATTTTGAAACATTAATCTAAAATAATGCGTCGTTGTTGAAGAGTCCGAGAAGTTTGAGACGGATGAGATAGTGGTGGTTTCGAACTGCTGCAATGGATTTGGTAAATCTTCTCCGCACATATTCGATATGTTCAATCAAATATACCCAACAAATGAAAAATAAATAAAACAATAGAACTAGATGGTTTGAAACAACTGAAATGCTGATCAGCGCAAAACTCAAACATGACCATCGCAATTTTTAACAAAATAAAACATTTTTAAGAGGTAAATTTAAGTGTTGTGCAGTATCGAATTACATGTAATTCGTTACTGTAATTAATTACATTTTTTGGTAATTTTTACTTGTAACAGTTACAAAAAAAATTTTGTACTCTTACTTGTAACAAATTACTATTTTTGGTCATACTTTTAATTCGTTACCTTTTTGGCGCAAGACGTTACAAAGTAACATAAATAACATTTTAAATTAGTTTAATTTATTTAAAAAAAATTTAAATTCTAGATTGTTATTCTTTGGTTCGTTCGAGAACCTTCCTCTTTCCGATCATCGTTCTTTTGTTATTGTGGTTATCGCCGGTCGTTTTTGTTTTAAATCGGAAATTGTTGATTAGTCATACCGAAGCTTTTTTAATATATAATATTATATACATATAATAATATAAGATTTAATATATCGTAGTATGGATTCATTTGAAGCCATTTTTAGTGTCGTTAGCGAAGATAAGGGGAACAAGGGTGAAGATAGTCCGTGGCCGTATTTGAACAAAATGTTCAGATTTCAATCAAAGGAAATTCATAGAAGTATGCATGCCTACTCTGCCAACAGAAACAAAAACTACATGTTCAGCATATGAAGGTTCTTCATCTAACTTGAAGAAGCACGTGGAACGCATGCATCCAACAGAAGTTAAGGAATATGGGATATCTGTTGCCAACGATTGTCAAGCTTGATGAGAAACTGGTAGCCAAAATAGCATCTTCTAATGCAGTAAAGATGGACGAGCTTTGAGCTCTCGTTCATCTGATGCTGACAGTATTGAAGACAGTTTCTTCAATTGCACAAGGTCAACTGATATTCTGATGCAGTATCTTCGAGACCGATCAGATGACATGAACATTATTACTGGAAGCGATACCCTGAAGAATTTATTTATCCAGTTGAACACTCCTCTGCCAGCTAGTGCAGCTGTTGAACGTTTATTCAGCTCTGCTGGTATGACAAAGAACAGCTGAAGGACCATAATGAGTGACAAACTATTCGAGGACTTAGTTATGTTAAAAATTAAAAAAAAATTTGTGATTGTGATTGTAATGTAATAAATAATAAAAACACCAAAAGAATGCATTAGTTCAAATGTTATTACTTAATGACTTTTAGTACTAGCAGTTAATACCAGTAATTGTTTTAACGATAAGAGAAACAATTCCTTTTAAATAATACGGAATGATGTATGATCACAATAATGGCGGCATCAAAGTTATTTGTAATTTTTACTTAAAAGTAACTTTTAGACCCTGTAACTTTTAACTTTTACTTGAGTAAATTTTTGAGACAATACTCTTACTTATACTTAAGTAGTTTTTGAGGTATTACTTTTACTTGTAACTAGTTACCGAAATGAGGTAATTTTTACAACACTGGTAAATTTAAAAGATTAACAAATGATAAGCCGATAAAATAGATTAATTATTATCTTATCGTCAACGAGTTAATAAATGATTTGCTGCAAATTAATTTTAGCAAAATAATAAAAAAACGCATGAAAAGGGAGATTTCTGAAAATAACTTGATTTTGATTTTTAAAATGGTGAAAGGACTCTTTTAATGGCATTATATCCTGCAAATCGCAATCAGTGGTAAACGTATTTTACAAAAAAAAAACAAAAATTTAAAGGAACTAAGAATAATGTTACAAAATTTTGGCATTAATATGTTTAATTTTTGTATGTTAAAAGAATTGAAAAACTTTTAAAGATTAAAAATAAAAATAAACATTCGATAGTCATAGATTATTGAGTGCTACTTGTGATATTTATGAAATTATTTAGGACAGAATGCTTGAATTAAAAGAACAGTTTTCATTATTTATCTGTCAGATTCTTAAACTTCGTGATAAACATGATAAGTCATGTTCTGTCGTAATTAAATTAAATTTTACTAAATTATTCAAATAACTTGTAAATAATAATGCACAATTATTTATAAGTGAAATAAATCACTATATACTTTTTTATTTATTAATTTGGGTAAATTGTATTCAACAAAAAACATTAAACACAAACATATAAGCCACAAAAGGAACCAGAATGATATAACTCAAGGGTCAGTCTTAACGATACGAAATGCTTCCGCTCTCAAGTATGATCCACAAATTAACAGTAGGATTAAAGAATTAATAAAATGTATAGAAAACCAAACAAAAATAAACAATATGCAATATATACAATATAAAAAATTGTGCATTTTTGCATTTCATCAGTTTCTGCATGTTTCTTTAATTTCAATTAAAATAAATTTGCGAAATCGAGTGAAATCTAAGTAATTTCTTAGGTTGTAACCATGGTGATGAAGCTCTTTCCATACGTTCAGTTTTCTAATATTCATTTGATGTATTTTGCTCTCAACATTGTCTGTTAGTATCATTGCCATTAAGCATAGTATTTAAAAGCATTCAGACCATTTTTCAAATTTCAACCCAACTTATCAACTTTTCCTAAACGTTTTTATCTCGCTTGTTCATTAGACTTCTGGAAACCGTCCAAAGATATCGAAATCAATAAACATTGTGCGAGTTATGCTTGCATGCTAGGTAACACTCAAATGAGCATAAGACTCAATAATGTCGTCAACAATACTCGTAAAAAATCAATTACTGATTTCAAGCATAATTTGACAGAATTTGAAACACTCAATTGAGTATCTGGCTGATATTTCAAAAATTGGCATACAATGTTTTCATAAAGTTGGAATAAGTTTCCTTTTGAACGCGAAAGATTATTTCTTTTGATGACTTGCACAATAGTGTCCTAATACACAAAAGTAAAACACTGTACAACACGCACACAAACATCTCATTGCATTAGAGTTACTTGTGAGTATGAAATTATTTTAAAATTTATATTTAATGCTAATTTTCATTAAACGGCTTCACAATTTTTGAAGCTTCGTCCTTTTATACCTGAAATGAAAGCAAACTTAATGTACGACTTGGCGACAAAAATTATGGATGGAATTGTTATTGACAATTATTCATTATAGGGACATAACTATTAAAAAGGAAGCATATAGATAAAAATAAAATTGACAAACAAGATACTTCGGTTGGAATTTGAGATGTTGAATGATTTTAAAAATAGGTCATAAGTCAACATATTTGGGTATCTTTAAGAACAGGGAACACAAAAGTTGGTTGTCACAATAAAACTCCATAAAATGTCCATAAATTTTTTAGGTGGTGAAAGCGCCGTCAATTGATTTTATTATAGTTGGAATTTGGGAAGATGACTTTTGATATTGAAAAGGAACGAATGGAAGTATTTTATTAAATTTATCAATGGCAACAAATAGTAATACATTTTTTTTTTAATTTTTAATATCTGCATTATTTCCTAACCTGGCAATTCCACTGACATATTCATTGGAATCATAACGAATAACATTCTTGTGAAGTGAACAGAATTTTCTTTGCTTATCATACTTAAAACTCTTGCGATCACTTTGGAGCAGAATTTGAAGCATTCAATTGGGGATCTGTATGATATTCATAAATTTGGTGTGCTGGTTTCGATTAAAGGATTACCTGAATATGTTGCTTTTTGGAGAAAGAAGGATATTTCTCCTGACGGTTGATAAAATGAAGCTGATAAAATAATTACTAAATTTAAAAACGCAATTGTGTAATACCAATTTTATTTTTTTTTACAATGAATTCTCAAATCGTCAGGGTCTTTTCCAATTAGATTTGAAATGGAAATTCTAATAATCAGTGAAAAATTATAAGGTGATTAGCATTATAAGCGATGATAACTTCATACAATAGCACCTTTGTGGAAGTCAGTTCACCGATCTATTATCCTGCTTTATTGTTCTGCAGCAGAACATTCCAAAACAAATCCCCGACCTCTTTAACGATTTCTTGGTTTTTTGTCTTGCTTACTCAATAGACTTCAGGAAATCGTCCTTTGCACGCTAGGTTAGATGCGATGCACGATAACGCAAATTAAATTATTGTTTTATTGTTTAAATTGTAAATTTTGAATAAAAGTAATGTGGATGAGGTTGCATTGCATGGAAATAATTTTTTTTAAATAATTTCCATAAAAAGTAATATTTTTATAAAGTACTTTTCTTTGTTGTATTCTGATAGAAGTTTCGCCAATATAACATTTTTCGAATATGATTTTTGTTACTATATTGAATAATTGTTGGTCATTTCAGGCAACTGAACAAAGCAAACTCAACTAGGAATCTGAGTCTATGATACAAGATAGCTCCACTTTTTCTACACGTTGTAAGTGATCACAAACAACCATGTGCCTTGTGAACACTTATTTGCTCTTACTGGGCATATTTTGACCATACATTTCGCTCGGCGTTAGTGTCGTTATTATCGCTCGTTGGTGAAAACGCACCACGTGTTTTTTTGTTTTGTTTGTTTGTTTATTTGATTATAGTCAAACACAGCGAAGACCTGGTTTCTACATGGCTCTTGCTTCATATACTCGAGAACAACTTTTCAATAGAATGTTTGAAAGTCATCAGAGCGGTGAGAAAATTAATTTTTCATAAAGTATGGAGCTCTCGACGAGTTCGCTTTAAAACTCACTTCAAGTTGCAACTTCTAAGCCTGTAGATGCCAGACCTATTTGAAACTTGGCCTACTTAATTTAAGGTCGTCTGCTAAAAAGGCCGACCTAATAAAAAATAGCATGCGCGATGGGACGTCTTCTCGATGACATGTTTATTTTGGCTGAAACTTGGATATATCCGTCCGGCGTCCCTGGATGCATCATACACAGCCTCGCTGTCATTCACCGTCACGAATTGAAGTCCAACAACACCTAGAAAAATTGATCGACTCCCATGGACTCCTCCATGTAACTTCTCCAACTCATTCCCAAGGCCACACGCTAGACCTGCTCATCACCCCACCATCACACGATAGCCTCATCTCAAGCATAGAAATAAATGAAGTCACTTACTCTGATCATCACCTCATCTCCTGCAATATCTCCTTTGACAAACCTCACCCGTATCATTCATCGCCGCAGCCTCAGAAGGATCAACTGGGGCATTTTTGAGGAAGACCTTCTTTGCTTCTCTGAAGAACTCCTAATCAGCAATTTCGACACTGCCGGCTTCGCTGCAGAAGTCCGTAAATCGCTAGAGGAGCTCCTTAACAGACACGCCCCAATCAGTTTTTCATTTGAGTCACCAGCCTAACTACCAGCTCTCTCATGAAGCAATCGCGGCAAATGGAGCCTGTCGGCGATTGGAACGTCGCTATCTTCGTCAACGCAATGACGTCGCCAAGCATCTCTACAAGTCTGCCATAGAAACAGCCAGATTGCCATCCTAAACTCTAGGTCCTCCTCCATCAAGGAAAAACTTAAATCTGATGGCGCTCTCTTTACAAGCTGCTTCCTAACCTCTTCAATATTAGACCGATTTGATTGCTCAAACTTGGTCAATTCTTTTAACTTTTTTCATCTCGAAAATTACCAAAATCCACGAATCAATCGCCAACACCCTCGCCTCATCAAAATCTCATCTTTTCCAGCCATGCAATTCTCAGGCAACCCAATCTCAGTCCAATAACCTGCGTTTTCGGAAGAGGTTCTTAAGCTTATTCGCTCACTGCCCAACAAGTCATCTTTTCTCGATACTTTCCCCACTCTTCATTTCAAAAAATACTAGAGCGTATTATAACTTTTTATACAAAGCCTAGTGCCATTGAAAAGTTTTGATGAGTCGACGCTACGTATTTCAATTAGTTGTCGAAATAAAACAAACCTCCGTTGTTTAAAATCTAAACAAGAAACAACTAACAAAACCTATTGTGTAACTCAAATCATCATTCAATGGCACATTCCAACAAGCCATAAAATTATAAAATTCAAATATCTCAATTGCCTTGCATGGAAATTTTATTTGGCAACTACAGTGTAATTTTTTAGTTATTTAGTGATATTATAAAATATGTATTTTCATTCTATTCATTTTTTGTGGTTACTCTGTAGAATATTATATAATGACTTTGACTATTTTAATTAGTAAATCGATTCTTTTGATCAGTCGGACATTCCATGAATTTCAAAGTAGGGTTTTGTGGTAAATATTACATATTACATAAATAGGATATTTGTAAGAAATTTCTTATTTAGTTTGTTATTGATAGTTTGGTATAGCGCACGCTGTATGTAGTAGTCATCCTTTAAAAGAAAAGTGCCGCGAGTGGTACGTAGCTTGCATATTCGCGCAATTGATTTTTATTTATTTCAGCCAATCATTCCAGTAATGGTATTTTAACAGTGTTGAGTTGAAGTACAAATACTTTAAAATTATTCTCCTGCTTCATTCAGTAAACACCAAAGTTCAATTTGTTAAAAAATACATAATGAGGTTGATAAGCGTTATAAGAATGATGCTAATTGTATCAGTGATATATCAATCATCATACGAAACGTACTTTCAAATTCAAAAGGGAACATATTCAAAAACTCAGTTGTGTAAAAGCAGCACTCCAGTTTATGAAACTTCGACTAGATCTATCATCGAATGCTTCTCATTCTGTCAAATTATGCTTAGGGACAAGTGCAGGAGTTTCAAGTATCTCTTGGCGGAGAGAAAATGTTCTGTTTATCAAGATGTCATTCGGTATGATTACATTAGCTTCCCCAGTAAAGAATGCATAGGTTACCAATCAATAACGGGTTAGTTTTAAATCTTAATTGATTTCAAAAATGTCTCAATTGTATGTAGTTGTTCATGTTCATTACATCATGTTAGCATGAGTTCTGTTTATTCCAACATTACTTAAAAGCCTCAATTTACGAGATGTATTTAATTATTTATTGCAAAGTTTGAGATAAAAAAGATAAATATCTCCAATCGTTTTGGTTTTTAGACACAACTTCACATTAAGCCCTTAGGCATGACAAGGTATTTTTAGTGAAATAAATAAGATCAGAATCAAAATAAAAGAAAATTAATTGACACAGGGTACCTTGAGTTAGTTAAATAAAATGATTAATATTAATTTTGGCTGATTTATCAACAGATTGTCCAAAAGGATTTACATATTTAGTTGAAGGCAACAAGTGTGTCAAAACACTTATTGGAAATTGGAATTGGTCCATGGCCAGAACAGCATGCAATGCACTGAATCCTAGCTGTCATCCTGTTATTTTGAATCTCAAGAATGATGAACAACTGTTTTCTCTTTACATTCAAGCAGAGAGTAAAGCATTATAATTTGTATTTTTTTACTTTTTCATGTTTCAATTCATAAATAAGCATTTTAAACAAACACATGAATCTTTTACAATAGATAATCAAACAAGCTAAAAATAAGTCGCAAAAATATTTTGGCAGTTCTACCATATTGCACGAATCCAATAAATCTAGGATGGGACGTATTTTGGTCATCCGGAATCAATTCCTACATTAACGGGAAGCGGACATTCCTATGGAATCCTTTTCCAGGTGTCACGCAACAATTGGAATCAACAACTCCTTGGAGTTATGGAGAACCAAGTTTTCCTGAAGATGGCAAAATTTATTGTATGGATTTCGTGTACAACATCGGATTAGATGATGATTATTGCTCTCGATTGGGTTGCGCCCTCTGCGAATTGGACTTGATTTGAGAATTTTAACTTAATTCGAATGGAATAAAACTATCTATTTATTAGTTTAGCAATTGTTGTTGAATCTTTGTTTTTGAAGCAGATTTCTGTAATGACTGTAATCGAGCCAATAAGTTTAAATCTGCTGCGCTCATGACAAAATTAATAATAATAATAATAATCAATAAGTTTTATACTTGGTTTATGAATTAAACTTATTTCAACTATGAGTTAACTTGTATAAAGTTTGTTTGATAATGATTTTGTTTACTGCTTGGATAAAATTAATGCAGACGATATGCTTTGTTCAGTGGTCCATAAAATCATAATTTCTGGTTATGTTTTGTTGAAAACAGGCATTTACTATTAAATCCAATTAGAAACTCATCTGCTTTCGAGTTTTAAGAAAATATATTTACTTTCATTGTTTACAGTATCATATTGTCTGAATCATTGATTTCTTATTTAAACACCATCACAAACGACACTTTTTCACGCCACTTATTTTGCATCGTATATTTCTCAATATATTTAATGTGGCTTTGTTGAAAGACATTCGAACATTGAGCTTTTTTTTGAACATTGAATGTTTTTTCCTGAATAAACATAATAAATAAGGTTTAAAGTCTAAACTTTAGAATTTTGGATTCCTGCGAACAACTAAAAGTTGCCGCCATATTACCGATGGTGCTACATAAATATACTACTAATTGAAGTTCTTATTATTATTATTATTATTAATTATTATTATTATTATTATTATTATTATTATTATTATTATTATTATTATTATTATTATTATTATTATTATTAATTATTATTATTATTATTATTATTATTATTATTATTATTATATTATTATTATTATTATATTATTATTATTATTATATATTATTATTATTATTATTATATTATTATTATTATTATTATTATTATTATTATTATTTTATTATTATTATTATCTTACATACCATTGCACTCCAGTACATTCTGGAATATTGTTGAAGCAGTTCAATGTTAAACTTATTTTTAATACTTCTTAGGAGTTTTATAATTATGTTATTCGTTATTTTTACATTATCGATTCGTTTTATTTGGAAAGCATTTACGAAAGTAGAGGGAAACATTCGTGGGAAAGCAACGACGAGCGAAAATGAAACAAAAGAAATATAACAGTAAAGCAAATCATCGATTTTCTCGAATCTCAGTCCACAACAATTATAAATCGATTGAAGTCAGCACGCGAAACTAAAGTTTTAAAACGTGAAAAAGTACCAGCTGACCTCTCTTCGAGAGGCGAGTTCCAGATTTTTTTAAAACGACTAATAAATGAGAATAATTTGGCGTCGATTCTGCACATGTCTGATTGTAGTTTTACGATATGACCACGTGTCATGTGTTAATAAGAAAATTTAAAGCAATTCAAAAGGTTTTGGCAAATCCGTGCAAAATTTTGAAATATAAATCTAAAATAATGTGTCGTCGTTGAAGAGTTGGAAGTCCGAGAAGTTTGAGACGGATGAGATAGTGGTGGTCTGGAACTGGAATGGATTTGATAAATCTTCTCTGCACATATTCGATATGTTCAATCAAATATACTCATCAAATGAAAAATACATAAAACAACTAAAAGAACTAGATGGTTTAAAACAACTGAAATGCTAATCAGCGCAAGCTCAAACATGACCATCGTAATTTTAACCTATAATTTAAATTTCTTTGGATGCACAAAATTTAGTTTATCTCTGAAATTTTATGCTTTTCATGCTGCCTCAATAAAAGTCTTTTCTATTAACGTGTCTTTCAAAAATCACAAACAGCATTGATCAAAAGCGCTTTGTAAAACTAACTATTTTCTAAAAGTTTATAAAAACGTTGATAACAATATTTCCAAAAATTGTTTCAAATTTAAGCAGCAAAAAACCCAGGTAATTTTGATTAAATTAATAATTTGAAAACATGCATTATCTTTTTAAAGCAATAGTTTTAAAATTTAAGAAATTATGATAACAATGACATTGCGGGTCACAGCAGATGGAGATAAAGAGCAAAACATGTCAAAACATGTGAGTTTCGCAGAGAACGCAGCTGAACTAGAGATGTAAAAAAACATGTTTTTTTTGGTCCGAGTTTTTTATGAGTTTTTTTTTTATGGTTTTTTTATTGTTTTTTATGTTTTTTTTTGTTTTTTTTAAATTTGTTGAAAAGTGATGGTTCATGATTAGTTAAACAAGTTTATTGCAACATAAGTAAAAAATAATAAAAAAACAAGAGCAACAGTGCTAATTTAAATCAAGTTCTGAGTCCATTTCACCAAATAGTCTTCTGCTACAGAGTTGTAGTTACCTTCTGAAGAAGCTTACAGCTTTAAGTTTTGGGGAATAAAAACCAGTTTTGTAGCCCTGTTTGTGGTGAGTTGGTTCCGTTTATCATTTTTGATAAATGAATTTGCACTGAAACACTGGGTATACTTAAGGAAGACTTTAACAAATTATTCAAATGGGCAGAAGATTGGCAGATGCTCCATTATGCATATGGCATGCAAAAACACGAAAGTTGAATATGTATTTGGAGGAAGCATTCTGGAGCAGTCTAATCATGAAAGGGATCTTGGGTAATAATGCAGAACAACGGAAAAGCATCTCAACAGTGCATGGAAGTTGCTAAAAAAGCAAACAGAGTACTTGGAATGATAAAGAGAACATTTGAATAACTTTTTAAGATCTTCCTGAAGTGTATCTACATCTTCTTGCTTGCTGACACTTCTTGCTACTTTGGTGTCGTCAGCAAACTTGGATAACTTAGATCTTGCCATCATCCAGATCATTTATGTATATGCAGAACAGTACAGGTCCAAGCACCGATCCTTGTGGGACGTCGCTAAGTACTGGTTGCCATTCTGAATAAATTCCTCCCATGCCTACCTTCTGTCTCCTATATGTCAACCAGTTTGTAAACCAATGTAATAGTTTGCCTTCAATCCCACATGCACTGAGCTTTTTTTGAAGCCTTTGATGGGGCACCTTATCAAATGCTTTTGCGAAGTCTAGGTACACTACATCTACAGCCTTGTCATGATCAACCCACTCATAAATTTCTTCAAAAAACTCAAGTAGATCAAGACACGATCTGTTCTTAGTAAAACCCTGTTGGCTCTTTCCAATCACATCGTTTCTTCCAAAAAAGTTGATACAGCCTCTTTGATCATTCTTTCCATTACCTTGCAAACTGTAGAAGTTAAGCTTACTGGCCTGTAGTTGGATGGCAAACTCCTACTTCCCTTTTTGAATAGAGGAACTACTATTGCATCTTTCCAATCTCTTGGTATTGTTCCTGAGTCAAACGATTTGACAAATAAGATTGCCAATGCTTCGCCTATAGCTGTTCTTGTCTCATATAGTAGTTTAGGATGTAGGTTGTCTATGCCAGGGCTCTTGTCTACTTTCAAATTTTCCAGTTGCTTAATTACCCCTGTTTTTGAGAAGTTTACTGTATCTAACTTTATCTCAATCTCTTGGATTCTCCTTGGCAGTTCTGGTATATTCCCTATCGTTTCCTTAGTAAAAACTGAACTGAAGTAGCTATTTAATATATTGGCTGTTTCCTCTACTGAATCAACTGTTTGCCCCTCACTATTTTGTAATGGTCCAATTTTGTCCCTTACTTTTTGTTTACATCTAACGTATCTGAAAAAGCTCTTGCTATCACTTTTAACATTCTTTGCTAATTTGTTCTCATATTCTAGTAATGCTTTTTTATTAATTCTGTTTGATGCATTTCTCTGTTTCTGATATTTTTGTTTTAAATCCTTAAGCTCTTTTTCCTCTCCAGATTTTATTTTTGTCATTCCTTGTAATTTCTTCCATGCTTTATACTTAGCTCTTTTGCATTTGATGACCTGCTTCGTAAGCCATGGCTGTCTTTTCTGAGTTCTGCCTCTGCTTGGGATATATTTATCCACAACTAGTTTTAGCTCTTTCTTGATTATTGCCCAAGCTTCTTCTACAGTAGCAAATTCTATTTTTTTAGCTAAGTTTGTTTTCTCTAACTCATTCCGTATTTTGTCATAGTCAGCCTTAAAAAAGTTTTTAGAATCTAGGTTCTCTTTTTTTAAATCCTCGTTGTCTAAATAAATGTTCCATCTGACAACTTGATGATCACTTGTTCCAAAGTGTTCACCAACTGTTATGTATGGACCTGGTAACGTTGACATAATTTTATTGTTGATTTCATGAACATTTTTGGCAGCAAGAATGGCCCTCTCTTGCAACCAGTTTGAATGTTCATAGCTTGTGCAAACCGTTAGATAAAATGCATCAATTAATTCTGCTACTGTAGAAACCAGGTTACAAAAATCTGATAAGAGTTGAATATTCCCTGAAGAATTGACATTTAATCTACCATTTCCAATATCCAGTAGTTTGTTTGAAAAATGTTGAGCACCGTCATCTCCAAGGTGTATTCTCATGTTTTGCTTTAAAGTAATCTTTTGCACATGTCTCCACAAAAATGAATGTTTTAAACATGCATGGATTTCATCGGCCGGTGTTAACTTTGATATGACGGGCAGAGTTTGACGGAAATATCCTCAGAGGAGTAACAGAGTTCCTCCCATCAAGATGTTATTTCTCCACAAATCTCTAAGAGTAATGTCAAGGCTTTCGATAGCTTTCTTGTGCGCCATGGTGCATTCGTCCAAACAATTAATTTTTTTTTTATTTTTCAAAATCAAACACAAAATCAAATTATAATAATAATAATAATAATAATAAATAAAGGTTGTTTTGTAATGATTTTATTTTGTAATAAAAGTCAATAAAATTTACAAATAAAATCTTTTTGTAATATTTCTGGGGGTTTGAACCTCCCCCTAAATACAGGCCTGACTAGCAGAACTACATTCCTAACGGTTCTCTTATCAGGTTCTTGAATATTCTGAACATTGTTGATTTTTAGGTCTAATTACAATTTATCATTGTCAATGCCAATTAAACAAAACAAATTCTCATAAAAGATGTAAAGTTATTAGAAGCTAGAGAACTCGCGTTCACTTTAAGCAAATGTAATTGAATCTAATCATAACAATAACAAAAATCAATTCATATCAATTTCACAGAGAACACACATCTGTATCCAGCAATCACAATCATTTAAATCGGTCATGTATCTCAAATGAATACAATTTTCATATGAAAATGAATAAGAATTAGGTTCTCCAGGATACCAAGGTGTTGTGGCTTTCAACGGTTGAACAACACCTGGAAAGAGACTCCATTGGAACCTTCCTCGGGATCCGTTTATGTAAGGACTGAGGCCAGCACACCAGTATGTATTATATCCAGGGCTGTTTGGGAAAACTGATCAAAAAATTGAATACAATTAATTTAAATTCGATCAACCAAGACATTGGAGAGAAATACTTGCTTTCTTTCTCTAAGAAACGAGAGAACAGCAGAGAATCATTCTTGAGATCCACAATAACAAGATGAGAACGAGGATGCAAAGAGTTGCACATTTGTTTGGCTTTGTACCAATCCCAATTGCCAACAATCAATTTCACGCATTTGTTTCCTTCGAGTAAATATTTAAACCCACTAGGACAATCTGGTTTTTAAAGAAATGAAACAACTAAACAGATGAGCCAATAATTTAATTACATTAATGTAAAAATAAAAGATTTTTCTTTATAGCATAAATAATTTACATATATTTGTTTACTTGGAAGTGAAACAAACTGGAAATTAATTAACCGGCTTGTTAATACGAGTTATATAAAAATAAATCATCAGAGGAATCCATCATACTTTGCAGGTGTTTTATTTTTTAAATTTTATTTTAAATGCTTATTAAATT
Organism: Whitmania pigra; assembly: GCA_021613335.1. Taxonomy (NCBI): domain Eukaryota; kingdom Metazoa; phylum Annelida; class Clitellata; order Hirudinida; family Haemopidae; genus Whitmania; species Whitmania pigra. Next base: position 1,221,187 of record JAJTWR010000032.1, on the reverse strand, counting down.
TGATCTCGAGTGACTCAGAATGAGATGCAGTATGCAGTGAATCGGCCTAAATCTGCTTTGTTCTCAACGCTAGAAACAATTCGTAATTCAGTTGGTAATTCAGGAAATGTTATAACTTTTTAACATTGCATATTGATTTACATTTTCAACCTTCTAAATTACCAAAGGTAGAATATTATAATTTATATATAATAATAATAATAATGAAACTTCCATTTAGATGACCGAAATCACATGAACTTAATGTAAACTGTAAAATAGTTTGTCTAAACAGCAGCCTATCAATCCCTTCAAACTAAATCTTGAGATAATTTTTCTAATTTCAACAATTTTTTAAACTAAATTTCTGTATGTATATCTAAATAAACATACTCTAATATCTATCTATGTTCGGTTCAATAAAAAAATTATAAGATCTTGCCGGGCATAATCTGGTAGCCTTTGCACGTCCCATTAGCATTTTCATTGTAGTCATAATGAATGACATCTTGATAAAGATCTTGATATTTTGATTCTCTTTGTATATATCTGAAGCTCTTGCAATTGTTTCCAAGTTGAATTTGACAAAATCTGAAACATTCGATCGCTGACCTGGCTGATCTTTCATAAATCGGAGTACCACTTTTGCACAGATTGATATTCGAATAGGACTTTTTCTGAAGACGAACAGAAATTTCGCTTGACGTGCTATAACATAAAGACCACCATACTGTCATAAGAATGATTGAGTAGATCATAGAATTTACGTTATTTACTGAAGATATATGCATTACGTATAATTTCATGTTTAAGATAATCAATAGGTTTTTGATATTGACATCACGTTACTCGCGAGTAATCTGTTTTATAGCGCAATTGATGATGACGGCAGTATCGATTGATCAAATGGCTTTGCTTTTTCACATGACAACGTTGCATGACGACACTCTTCAAGTTCAATGTTTTCCTGCAAAACTGCACTGTTTTGATCTGTGACGCCGTAGTTGAATGAGCGTTCACTTTTGGTTGTTGTTATGTTGGTTAAGGTTGAGTTACTGGCGTACTGAGTTATTGTATTTTACGAAAGTGGAGGAAAACATTTGTGGGAAATCAACGACGATCGAAAATGAAACAAAAGAAATATAGCAGTCGAGCAAATCATCGATTTTCTCGAATTTCAGTCAACAACAATTAAAAAGCGATTGAAGTCAGCATGCGAAACAAAACTTTTAAAACATGAAAACATACCTGCTGACATTATCTCTTTGGGGATCGAGTTCCAGATTTTTATAAAACGATTAATAAATGAGAATTTTGTGGCGTCTATTTTGCATATGTCTGCTTGTAGTTTTAAGATATGACCACGTGTCATGCGTTAATAAGAACATTTAATGCATTTCAAAAGGTTTTGGCAAAACCGTGCAAAATTTTGAAACAATAATCTAAAATAATGCGTCGTCGTTGAAGAGTCCGAGAAGTTTGAGACGGATGAGATAGTAGTGGTTTCGAACTGCTGCAATGGATTTGGTAAATCTTTTCTGCACGTATTCGATATGTTCAATCAAATATGCTCAACAAATGAAAAACACATAAAACAATAGAACTAGATGGTTTACAACTGAAATGCTGATCAGCGCAAAACTTAAGCATGACCATCGCAATTTTTAACAAAATAAAACAATTTTAAGAGATAAATTTAATAGATTAACAAATGATAAACAGATAAAATAAATAAAATAATTATTATCTTACCATAATAATAATTACTATAATAAATTTCTACGTGTTTTGATTTTTTCAATGTTCTACCTCAGGTATTTATGGTGAGGGTTCCATACCTGACAGCTGTACTCAAGGATTGGTCTGACACAGAAAGCTTTGGTAAGAAGAGTTGTCCCTACATGTGAATGATTTGAGAATTAGTCTTGAACGGATTGCAGCCTTGTGTGTGCTGTCGTCAATGTGAAGTCGGAATTTCAAGTCTGAATCTATGGTGACGCCAAAATTTCTGGTTTTATCAACTGTGGTGAGCAAGATGTCATCAATGCAATATTGCTGGACAGATTCCATTCCTGGAACTAGTTTTAATTAAACAATTTAAGCATTTTTCCTTGGCTAGGTTTAGTTGCCACTTCCTGCTCCTAGTAGTAGTGAATAAGTTGATGCCCTCTGAAGAATATAATCATCCATTGACAGTGATTTTTTAATTTCAATATCGTCAGCAAATAGTTTAATTGTGATATCCTTAGGTAGGGAGTTGACTACGTCATTGATGTAGATTAGAAACTGAGTAGGGCCTAAAACACTTCCCTGTGTCACACCACTGGTAACGTTAACTTCACAGTATATTGAGTCATTTATGAGGACATGCTATTTTCTTTGAAACGGAAAGCCACCGAAACAATAATATGATAATATCATACAATTTAACTTTGTTGAGTAATTTTGTATGTATTACAGAATCAAAGGCTTTTTGAAAGTCGAAATAAATTATGTCTGTTTGCTGACGTCGTTGCTGTGAAGTAGTCCAGTCATAAACACACTCCAGCAAATTTGTGGTGGTCGATTTTAGTGGTCTGAATCAATGGTATGTCAATTGAGAGCCATGGCACTGGTCACTGTAACTGCTTTGAACCTGAAATAATGAATTGTTCTTTATATTATTAGCAGAAACTGAAGGAACAGGAGGGTCCAGGAAATAAAACTTTAGATCGTAAATAAAACTTCAAAAACTAAAACTTCTGTTGAAATGAAACTAGGACATCGAGTCTTCCGGAGGTCCCTATTCGACTGTTTACCGTTTCTTGAGGAGTGGAATTGCTTGGAAAAGGGAGGATTTCCTTGACCGTCTGTGCTTTTCTTTATTCTTTCACGTCCTTGGCAAGTATAATTATTTAATTATATAATAAAATGTACCACGTTGTCTCCACGCCTTAAAATATCAGGTATTTAAAAAAAATTATTTAATCTATCAAGACTTAATGAATTTTAAGCTAACATGTAAACTTTCCAACATGGCTTTCTTTGATAGATTCACTAATATCATAATATGGAGTACGGTTTGGCTGCAGAAAATTGCTCGAATAAATTCCCTTTTGAAGGTGGAAAGATATTTCTTTTCACATAATGACGCACATAGAACAGTCGGAGTGAATTTAATGTAACTATTGCAAAATATTGATCGATAATAAGCGAAACAAATCAATTAATGCAATATGATGCTCCGTGCAATAAAAAATATTGCGAAAATTTATGCCACTTCTTAGAACAGATATTCTCAAACTTTTGTGGCTCGGGATCCACTTGGAAGTACCTTAATGCTCTAGATGTGCCATGTTGTACCCAAGAATGTAACGATTAAACTTTGCATGCAACAACTCCAGATCAAAAACATCAAAATTTTCCTGAGATAACATAACAAGGTTGTCTGTCAAACAAGGAAACATGTTCGTGGCTATCAGCCTCATCAACGCTTCTCACAACTAAACAGGCATATGTAGCTCAATAGTTGTTAAAAGTTATATGTTTTATAAGTTTTATGAAGGGCCAATTTTATTTAGCCAAAAAAAAATTGTAGTCGACATTTATGGCATTTTGCATGCTTATCATGCCAGTTGCTTAAATCGATTTTTTGTTAATTTTATTAAATTAACTGATATTATTCATCTAACGAAGTGAGTGCAACTCAAATGTTTTTAATAATATTTTGTAGCTATCATTTCTTATCCAGAAAATAATTTTATTGTATGGCTCACAAAAGTTGGTTGACATAATAAAACTCCATAAAATGTCCATAAATTGTTTAGGTGGTGAAAGCGCTATCAATTAACTTTAGTATTGATGGAATTTGGAAAGATGACTGTTGATATTGAAATGGAATGAATGGAAGTATTTTATTAAATTTATCAATGGCAACAAATAGTAATACATTTTTAAAATTTTTAATATCTGCATTATTTCCTAACCTGGCAAATCCACTGACATAATCATGACGAATAACCAGTGTTGTGCAGTATCGAATTACATGTAATTCGTTACTGTAATTAATTACAATTTTTGGTAATTTTTACTTGTAACAATTACAAAAAAATTTTTGTACTCTTACTTGTAACAAATTACTATTTTTGGTCATACTTTTAATTTGTTACCTTTTTGGAGCAAGACGTTACAAAGTAACATAAATAACATTTTAAATTAGTTTAATTTATTTAAAAAAAAATTTAAATTCTAGATTGTTATTCTTTGGTTCGTTCGAGAACCTTCCCCTTCCCGATCATCGCTCTTTTGTTATTGTGGTTATCGCCGGTCGTTTTTGTTTTAAATCGGAAATTGTTGATTAGTCATACCGAAGCTTTTTTAATATATAATAATATATATACATATAATAATATAAGATTTAATATATCGTAGTATGGATTCATTTGAAGCCATTTTTAGTGTCGTTAGCGAAGATAAGAGGAACAAGGGTGAAGATAGTCCGTGGCCGTATTTGAACAAAATGTTCAGATTTCAATCAAAGGAAAATCATATAAGTATGCATGCCTACTCTGCCAACAGAAACAAAAACTACATGTTCAGCATATGAAGGTTCTTCATCTAACTTGAAGAAGCACGTGGAACGCATGCATCCAACAGAAGTTAAGGAATATGGTATATCTGTTGCTAACGATTGTCAAGCTTGATGAGAAACTGGTAGCCAAAATAGCATCTTCTAATGCACCAAAGATGGACGAGCTTTGAGCTCTCGTTCATCTGATGCTGACAGTATTGAAGACAGTTTCTTCAATTGCACAAGGTCAACTGATATTCTGATGCAGTATCTTCGAGACCGATCAGATGACATGAACATTATTACTGGAAGCGATACCCTGAAGAAATTATTTATCCAGTTGAACACTCCTCTGCCAGCTAGTGCAGCTGTTGAACGTTTATTCAGCTCTTCTGGTATGACAAAGAACAGCTGAAGGACCATAATGAGTGACAAACTATTCGAGGACTTCGTTATGTTAAAAATTAACAAAAATTTGTGATTGTAATGTAATAAATAATAAAAACACCAAAAGAATGCATTAGTTCAAATGTTATTACTTAATGACTGTTAGTACTAGCAGTTAATACCAGTAATTGTTTTAACGATAAGAGAAACAATTTCTTTTAAATAATACGGAATGATGTATGATCACAATAATGGCGGCATCAAAGTTACTTGTAATTTTTACTTAAAAGTAACCTTTAGACGCTGTAACTTTTAACTTTTACTTGAGTAAATTTTTGAGACAATACTCTTACTTATACTTAAGTAGCTTTTTGAGGTATTACTTTTACTTGTAACTAGTTACCGAAATGAGGTAATTTTTACAACACTGCGAATAACATCCTTTTAAAGTGAACAGAATTTTCTTTGCTTATCATACTTAAAACTCTTGCGATCACTTTAGAGCAGAATTTGAAGCATTCAATTGGTGATCTGGATGATATTTCATAAATTAAGTGTGCTGGTTTTGATTAAAGGATTGCCTGAATATGTTGTTTTTTGGACAAAGAAGGATATTTCTCCTGACGGTTGATAAAATGAAGCTGATAAAATAATTACCAAATTTAAATACGTCGTTATGTAATATCAATTTTATTTTTTTACAATAAATTCTCAAATTTTCGGGGTCTTTCCCATTTAGATTTGAATTGGAAATCCTAATAATTAGTGAAATAATATAAGGTGATTAGCATTGCAAGCGTGCTTCATACAATAGCATCTTTGTCAGTTCTCCGACCTATTATCCTGCACTATTGTTCTGCAGCAGAATATTCCAGAACAACTCCCCGGCCTCTCTGACGATTTCTTGTTTTTTTGTCTTGTTTACTCAATAGACTTCAGGAAATCATCCTTTGCATGCTAGGTTAGATGCGATGCACGATAAAGCAAATTAAATTATTGTTTTATTGTTTAAATTGTAAATTTTGAATAAAAGTAATGTGGATACGGTTGAATAGCATGGAAATAATTTTTGAAAATAAAGTTCCATAGAAAGTAATCTTTGATTGTTATAAATTGTAAGTGCTTTGCGTCCAAAATGGCTTTGTTGTAGTCTGATTAAAGATTCTCTTCAATATAATATTACATCTTTCGTATTTGATTTTTGGTTACTATATCTAATGAATAATTGTTGGTTATTTCAGGCAACTAAACAAAGCAAACTTAACCAGGAATCTGAGTCTTTGACACAAGATAGCTCCACTCAACAACGTGGAACTCCACATTGCAAATGATGAAGAAGCAAAGACTCACATTTTGCTTTACCAGCAGCCATTGAGACATGTGAACACTTAATTGGTTTTACTGGGCATATTTTGAGCAGCAAACCATACATATCACTAAGCGTTGGTGTCGTTATTATCGCTCGTTGGCGAAAACGCACCACGTGTTTTTTGTGTTTTCGCTGTTCTCTTGGATCATAGTCAAACCAAGCGAAGATTCTACATGGCTCTTGCTTCATATACTCGAGAAGAACTTCTCAATAGAATGTTTGAAAGTCATCAGAGCGGTGAGAAAATTAATTTTTCATAAAATATGGAGCTCCCGACGAGTTCGCTCTAAAACTCACTTCAAGTTGCAACTTCTAAGCCTGTAGATGCCAGACCTATTTGAAACTTGGCCTACTTAATTTAAGATCGGATGTTAAAAAGGCCGCCATAATAAAAAATAGCATGCGCGATGCGACGTCTTCTCGATGACATGTTTATTTTGGCTGAAACTTGGATACCGTCCGATGCCCCTGGATGCATCATGTACAGCCTCGCTATCATTCACCGTCATGAATTGAAGTCCAACAACTTCGAAAATTGATCGACTTCCATGGACTCCTCCATGTAACTTCTCCAACTCATTCCCAAAGCTACACGCTAGACCTGCTCATCACCCCATCATCACACGATAGCCTCATCTCAAGCATAGAAATAAATGAAGTCACCTACTCTGATCATCACCTCATCTCCTGCAATATCTCCTTTGACAAACCTCACCCGTATCATTCATCGCCGCAGCATCAGAAGGATCAACTGGGACTTTTTTTGAGGACCTCTTTGCTTCTCTGAAGAACTCCTAATCAGCAATTTCGACACTGACTCTGTAAACAAGCAAACCTTTCTTTGTCCCAAGTTTGGCCCAAGTCTTTACTCTTCTAAAAAGGCCTAACCTCGATTCAAGCTCGCCTACCAATTACAGACCTATCTCCATCCTCTCTACTATGTCTAAACTGCTTGAAAGACTCATTTTGTCCAGAATTCGCTTTCATATCACAGCATCTTCTGCTTTTTCTACACTCTAATCTGCCTACAGACCTGGTTTTTCTACAGAAACAGCTTTTTCACACATCTTCAATAATCTCACCGACATCTGTGGCAGGGGCAATTGCTGTGATAGTCGGCCTCGACCTCTCGCCTGCCTTTCATACCATAAATGACCAGATATTGTTGGAGAGACTCCAGTCTGACTTTGGAATTGATGGCCATGCACTCTCCTGGCTATAATCTTACCTTTCCAACAGAACCCAATATATCAAACTCGGCAATCACTCCTCCCCTCCAGTTAAACTACTTGCCGGTGTTTCTCAAGGTTTTGTCTTTGAACCTTTGCTTTTCACAACCTATACTTCACCTTTGTCTAACATTGTTCATAACTTCAATATATCCTTCCATGAAACAAGTCTTTTCTCTATTCTCTCCAGCCATAGTATCTCAGATCAACTCGAAAATCTGTGAAAGTGCCATCCAACTTAATTCTCATAAATCTGAAATTATGTTCATTGGCACACCTGCTCGCCTGAAAACTCTGTCGCCTCCTCTTTCCATAACCGTCGCTGGCACCCTCCTTCCTTTTACTACTCTCAAGCTCATCGGTGTTATTTTTGAATCACACCTCACCTTTAAAAAACATTACGCTTTTATTATCTAATCTTGCAATCATCTCATCTGGGCGTTTCGGCTCATCCCTCCGCTACTTTCCGTTGATATAACTTCCGCCCTTGCATGCCTTATTCTCTTTCGCCTAGACTATTGCAACTCTCTTCTTTATGGCACATCTGCTTCTTTAATTAACGCGTCCAAAACAAGCCTGCCAAGCTTGTTCTCCTCAACCCTATACTCAGTAGCACGGACTGTCTGAAGAAATTGCCGATTCATAGTCGTATCACTTTCAAAATTGCCACCATGACATATCAAACTCTAACAACATCCAACCCATCTTATTTCCATCACCTATTAGATCGCCGTCAAAAACCTGGTTTTCGCTCATCGTCAACCAATCAACTTCACCAACCGGTACATAGATCATCCTTTCAAAAAGTGGCTTCCCGTATATCTCTCCAGCTGTCTGGAACAGACTCCCCCCCCCACCATCAGAGCCCAGCCATCCCATTCAAGCGTCACCTGAAGACCCACCTCTTCAGGACTTCATGGGACAGTGAAGACACAAGGCGTCTCTGACGCTATGCATGTGGCACTTAATAAATAAATTATTACCATCTTTTGCCCGGTAATAGATTTGCAAATGAATAAACTTCAGGTATAGTATGAAACCTTTTTAATAATATGAATTAACGCAATACTTGGTTATAAACAACATTTTTAGTTTGTCCCCTGGAGCAAGAATAAATAAATATTTGGGTGAACCGTGAGATCTTAAGTCCACTCCACAATATTTAATAGATTGCCCTTGTGATTTGTTTACAGTTATCGAGAATGAAAGTCTTACTGGAAATTGAAATCTCTTGAACTTAAAAGGGGTATCCGTGGAAATAGAAACTGTTAATCCTTCTCCTTTTCCCGTTAAGATAATTGCTTCAATTACATTGCCCAACAATCTCCGTTGTTTAAAATCCAAACAAAAAACCACTAACAAATCCTATTGTGTAACTCAAATCATCATTCAACTGAACATTCCAACAAGTTATAAAATTATAAAATTCAGAAATCTCAATTATATCTATGCAAGGCAATGGAAATTTTATTTGGCAATTGCAGTGTAATTTTGTAGTTATTATAAAATATGCATTTTCATTCTATTCAATTGTTGTGGTTACTCTGTAGAATATTATCTAATGACTTTGAATATTTTTGTTAGTAAATCGATTCTTTTGATCAGTCGGACATTCCATGAATTTCAAAGTAGGGTTTTGTGGTAAATATTACACATTACATAAATAGGATATTTGTAAGAAATTTCTTATTTAGTTTGTTATTGATAGTTTGTGTACGCTGTATGTAGTAGTCATCCTTTAAAAGAAAAGTGCCGTGAATATACGTAGCTTGCATATTCGCGCAATTGATTTTTATTTATTTCAGCCAATCATTCCAGTAATGGTATTTTAACAGTGTTGAGTTGAAGTACAAATACTTTAAAATTATTCTCCTGCTTCATTCAGTAAACACCAAAGTTCAATTTGTTAAAAAAATACATAATGAGGTTGATAAGCGTTATAAGAATGATGTTAATTGTATCAGTGATATATCAATCATCATACGAAACGTACTTTCAAATTCAAAAGGGAACATATTCAAAAACTCAGTTGTTTATGAAACTTCGACTAGATCTATCATCGAAGGCTTCTCATTCTGTCAAATTATGCTTAGGGACAAGTGCAGGAGTTTCAAGTATCTCTTGGCGGAGAGAAAATGTTCTGTTTATCAAGATGTCATTCGGTAGGATTACATTAGCTTCCCCAGTAAAGAATGCATAGGTTACCAATCAATAACGGGTTAGTTTTAAATCTTAATTGATTTCAAAAATGTCTCAATTGTATGTAGTTGTTCATGTTCATTACATCATGTAAGCATGAGTTCTGTTTATTCCAACATTACTTAAAAACCTCAATTTACGAAATGTATTCAAATATTTATTGCAAATATCTCCAATCAATTGGAGTTTTACTAATATATCCAGACCTGTACCTTTTTTGGATTTTTGGTTTTGGTTTTTAGACACAACTTCACATTTAGCCCTTAGGCATGACAAAGTATTTTTGGTGAAATAAATAAGATCAGAATTGAATAAATTTAAAAAAAATTAATTGACATAGGGTACCTTGAATTAGTTAAATAAAATGATTAATATTAATGTATTTTAGCTGATTTATCAACAGATTGTCCAAAAGGATTTACATATTTAGTTGAAGGCAACAAGTGTGTCGAAACCCTTATTGGCAATTGGAATTGGTCCATGGCCAGAACAGCATGCAATGCACTGAATCCTAGCTGTCATCCTGTTATTTTGAATCTCAATAATGATGCACAACTGTTTTTTCTTTACATCAAAGCAGAGAGTAAAGCATTATACTTTGTATTTATTTTTTTTACTTTTTTATGTTGCAATACATAAATGAGCATTTTAAAAAACACATGAATCTTTTATAATAAATAATTAAACAAGTTAAAAATAAGTCGCAAAAATATCTTGGCAGTTCTGCCAGTATATCAAGACCGGTACCTTTTTTGGACAGCCGGAATCAATTCGTACATTAACGGTAAACGACAGCCATTCCTGTGGAATCCTTTTCCAGGTATCGCAATGCCATTGGAATCTACAGCTCCTTGGAATTCTGGAGAACCAAATTCTCCTGAAGATGGCATAATTTATTGTGTGATATTAGTGTACAGTATCGGAATAGATGATGTCCGTTGCTCTGGATTTCAGTGCGTCCTCTGCGAATTGGACTTGATTTGAGAATTTTAACTCAATTCGAATGGAATAAAACTTTCTAATTATTAGTTTAACTTTGTCTTTGAAACAGATTTCTGTAATGATTATAATCGAGTCAATAAGTTCAAATCTGCTACGCATATGACAAAATTAAAATATGTTGTATTCTATACTTGATTTATGAAACTTATTTCAACTATGAAATAACTTGTATAAAGTTTGTTTGGTCATGATTTTGTTCATTGCTTGGATAAAATTAATGCAGACAATATGCTTTGTTCAGTGAAACATGAAATCATAATATCTGGTTATGCTTTGTTAAAAACAGGCATTTACTATTAAATCCAATTAGAAACTCATCTGCTTTCCAGTTCTAAGAAAACATTTTCTTTCATTGTTTACGGTGTCGTGTTGTCCGAATCTGATTCTTTAGGATGTTTTTTTAGTATTTACAAACAAAACATTTTGAGGGGGAGGACACTCCGCTTCTTTTGCACCGTATATTTCTCAATATATTTAATGTGGCTTTGTTGAAAAACATTCACACATTGAGCTTTTTTTGAACATTGAATGTTTTTTCGTGAATAAACATATTAAATAAGGTTTAAAGTCTAAACTTTAGAATTTTGGGTTCCTCTGAACGACGCTTAAAGGTTGCCACAATAGTGCCGATGATGCTACATAAATACACCAATAATTTCAATTATTATTAATAATATTATTATAAAATTATTGTTCTTAATATTAATATTATTATAATAAAATAATAAAATATTATAATAATTTAATATTAATATTATAATAATTATAATTAATATAATATTAATATATATTTATAATAATATTATAATATAATAATTAATATTAGTTATTATTAGTACAATAATTTTATAATAATATTATTAATTATTATTAATATAATATAATATTATTATAATAATAATCACTATCAAGGTATATTATTATAATAATATTATATTATATTATAATATTAATTAATAATAGTAATAGTAATATTATTAATAGTAATAATAGTAAATAATAATAATAAAATATTATATTATATTATTTTATTTATATTATATTACATAATATTATATTATATATTTATATATAATATTATAATTAATATAATTAATTATATTAAAATAAAGATAAATATAATAAAGATAACTTATAAGATATAACTTATTATTATTATTATTATTATTTTTATTTTTTATTATTATTATTATTATTATTATTATTATTATTATTAATATTATTATCATTATTATTATCATTATCATTATTATCTTTTACTATATCTATTATATTCTGGAATAGTGTAGAAGCAGTTTACTGTTAAACTTATTTTTAATACTTCATAGGAGTTTTATAATTATGTTATTCGTTATTTTTAATTTTTGATGCGTTTCATTTGGAAAGCATTTACGAAAGTAGAGGGAAACATTTGTGGGAAAGCAACGACGAGCGAAAATGAAACAAAAGAAATATAACAGTAAAGCAAATCATCGATTTTCTCGAACTAAAAGTTCAACAATAATTAAAAAGCGATTGAAGTCATGCGAAACTAAAATTTTTAAACGTGAAAAAGTACTAGCTGACCTCTCTTCGGGAAGCGAGTTCCAGATTTTTATAAAACGATTAATAAATGAGAATTTTGTGGGGCCATTGTGCATATGTCTGAGTGTAGTTTTAAGATAGGACCACGTGTCATGTGTTAATAAGAAAATTTAATGCATTTCAAAAGGTTCTAAAATAATGCGCCGTCGTTGAAGAGTCCGAGAAGTTTGAGACGGATGAGATAGTGGTTTCGAACTGCTGCAATGGATTTGGTAAATCTTTTCTGCACATATTCGATATGTTCAATCAAATATGCCCAACAAATGAAAAATACATAAAACAATAGAACTATTGGTGATCAGCAAGCTCAAACATGACCATCACTATTTTAATCTACAATTTAAATTTCTTTGGATGCACAAAATTTATTTTACTGCTGAAATTTATGATTTTTTTCATGCCGCCGCATTAGAAATCTTTTTTATCAGCGTGTCTTTCACAAATCACAGCATCGACCAAAAGCGCTTCGTAAAGCAAACTATTGTTGTAAACTTGGCAATAAATGTTTAAAATTATATTGCCGAGAATAATTAGATTTGAGTCTAATTATATTTGGGGTAATATTCATTATCTTTTTGTACGTAGTCGTATCTACTTTATGACACACAAAGAGGCCAACAACATCTCAGTACAACTTTCAGTTCTATAGTTCTTCATATCCTTGTCGCACTTACCTTCGATTATTCAGTTCAGTTAACTGAATACTTGCTTAATAAACTTACTCTAAAACTTACTAGTTCCCGGACCCAGGTTATTTCATTGGTGTCAGGAGTGGGATTTCCAAGGGCCATTGTGATTGTCGAGAAACCTTTGGGATTCGTAATCTGGTAAAGTTAAGAGCGGTTAAGGTGAAAGCAAGTAAGATCGAAGGATAAGCTGAGTGAGATCAAAAATGTTCACTATCAAGGTATTGGAAGAGTTAAATGTTTACGAATTGAGGCGAGAACTCAGGGTAAGAAAGTTGGACCCTAAAGGGAAGACGGAAGAACTTATGGAACGGCTTGAGACTTGGATAATCGACAATGGTTATGAGGTGGACGAATACGAATTTGAAGACCATGGCTATATACAATTGTTGGCCAAGCTTGGTGCCGACTTAAGCGAGCAACAGCAGCGAGTGATGAATTTCTTGGCAGAGGAGGAAATTAGAATCAGGAAATTAAAAAGCGCCACAAGAAAACCTATCAAAGAATCTTCGATTCCTGAAATGGAGTTTCAGGAGAAATTAACTGAGGTTTCCTTCGACAAGGCTGCCACTAGCTGTCAACCAGAGGAGACTCCAGCAGGCACCAGAAGCAACATGCCAGTTAAAACTTCAGCGATGCACCCGATTGCCACACTGGTTTCGGTTGGGAAAGAGACCGAGAAAATTGTGGATGCAGGAACTTTGGGAAGCAAAGTGTTTCTTCCATGGAGTGAGGAGTCGGGGAAGGAGCTGAGGGAGGAGAACGGTGCTGAGGAGAGTGAGGGCAGTTTTGTGGTTGACGGGGGCAGTCCAATAGTGGAGCTACCCATAAATGTTGGGAATGAGGACAACGGTGAGCTGAAGGAAATTTTGGCAAACTCCAAAGAAGTCACGTCAGTACCCGATGAACCAGTTCCGTGCACGATTGCCTCGTTGGTGTCGGTTGTGGAGAAAACCGAAGAAATAATTGGGGGAGGGCCTTTGGTAGAGACTAGAGTGGAGCCTCCTCGCGTTGAGGAATCAGTGGAGGGAATGGACCTGGAGAGCAGTGGCGATCGACTTGAGTTGGGGGTTTCCGAATTCGATTCAGCTGTGGATGTCGTGGAGGTTGGAGCTACGGATGTCATTGTAACTGAGAGTGGAGATGTTGACGGTAAGGTACTCGGCGGTCTTGAGTACGTGGTTGATAAGGTTGGATCGATATCTGAGGAGTTCATTTGTGGAGTTCTCAGTAAGGGCGGGCTTTCTGGCCTTCGGAGGTCGTCGAAGACTCAGGGCGAGCCTTTAGTACTGTTGTTCGTCTTGCTGATCTTTTTCATCAAGCGTTATTGTGTAGATACCGGAGGAGGACGGGCTTGCATTGACACGATTATGGCAGTGCATAAACACCATGTGAGAGATTGTGTCCCGAGAGTAAAAATGAAGGTGGCAAACATCGCCGACAGGCGAAGTATCACGGGGAGCAGCTTGTTCGGGACGAACAAATTTAAGAAGTGTGCAATGTTGTAAACTTGGTAATAAATGTTTAAAATTATATTGCCGAGAATAATTAGATTTGAGTCTAATTATATTTGGGGTAATATTCATTATCTTTTTGTACGTAGTCGTATCTACTTTATGACAGACAAAGAGGCCAACAACATCTCAGTACAACTTTCAGTTCTATAGTTCTTCATATCCTTGGCGCACTTACCTTCGATTATTCAGTTCAGTTAACTGAATACTTGCTTAATAAACTTACTCTAAAACTTACTAGTTCCCGGACCCAGGTTATTTCACTATTTTCTAAAAGTTTGGAGAAACGTTGATAACATTATTCACAAAAATTGTTTCAAATTTAAGCAGCAAAAAACCCAGTTAATTCTGATGTTAAATTAACTATTTGAAAACATGCATTAGCGTTTTGGAGCAATAGTTTTATAATTTAAGAAATTATGATAACAATTACATTGAGGGTCACAATATATGGTGATAAATTCAATGTAAAACATGTCAAAAACATGTCAAAACATGTCAATTTCGCAGAGAACACATAGCTGAATGTTGCTGAGGGAAAATCATCTATATTATATTGTTGTAAACTTGGCAATAAATGTTTAAAATTATATTGCCGAGAATAATTAGATTTGAGTCTAATTATATTTGGGGTAATATTCATTATCTTTTTGTACGTAGTCGTATCTACTTTATGACACACAAAGAGGCCAACAACATCTCAGTACAACTTTCAGTTCTATAGTTCTTCATATCCTTGTCGCACTTACCTTCGATTATTCAGTTCAGTTAACTGAATACTTGCTTAATAAACTTACTCTAAAACTTACTAGTTCCCGGACCCAGGTTATTTCATTGGTGTCAGGAGTGGGATTTCCAAGGGCCATTGTGATTGTCGAGAAACCTTTGGGATTCGTAATCTGGTAAAGTTAAGAGCGGTTAAGGTGAAAGCAAGTAAGATCGAAGGATAAGCTGAGTGAGATCAAAAATGTTCACTATCAAGGTATTGGAAGAGTTAAATGTTTACGAATTGAGGCGAGAACTCAGGGTAAGAAAGTTGGACCCTAAAGGGAAGACGGAAGAACTTATGGAACGGCTTGAGACTTGGATAATCGACAATGGTTATGAGGTGGACGAATACGAATTTGAAGACCATGGCTATATACAATTGTTGGCCAAGCTTGGTGTCGACTTAAGCGAGCAACAGCAGCGAGTGATGAATTTCTTGGCAGAGGAGGAAATTAGAATCAGGAAATTAAAAAGCGCCACAAGAAAACCTATCAAAGAATCTTCGATTCCTGAAATGGAGCTTCAGGAGAAATTAACTGAGGTTTCCTTCGACAAGGCTGCCACTAGCTGTCAACCAGAGGAGACTCCAGCAGGCACCAGAAGCAACATGCCAGTTAAAACTTCAGCGATGCACCCGATTGCCACACTGGTTTCGGTTGGGAAAGAGACCGAGGAAATTGTGGATGCAGGAACTTTGGGAAGCAAAGTGTTTCTTCCATGGAGTGAGGAGTCGGGGAAGGAGCTGAGGGAGGAGAACGGTGCTGAGGAGAGTGAGGGCAGTTTTGTGGTTGACGGGGGCAGTCCAATAGTGGAGCTACCCATAAATGTTGGGAATGAGGACAACGGTGAGCTGAAGGAAATTTTGGCAAACTCCAAAGAAGTCACGTCAGTACCCGATGAACCAGTTCCGTGCACGATTGCCTCGTTGGTGTCGGTTGTGGAGAAAACCGAAGAAATAATTGGGGGAGGGCCTTTGGTAGAGACTAGAGTGGAGCTTCCTCGCGTTGAGGAATCAGTGGAGGGAATGGACCTGGAGAGCAGTGGCGATCGACTTGAGTTGGGGGTTTCCGAATTCGATTCAGCTGTGGATGTCGTGGAGGTTGGAGCTACGGATGTCATTGTAACTGAGAGTGGAGATGTTGACGGTGAGGTACTCGGAGGTCGTGAGTACGTGGTTGATAAGGTTGGATCGATATCTGAGGAGTTCATTTGTGGAGTTCTCAGTAAGGGCGGGCTTTCTGGCCTTCGGAGGTCGTCGAAGACTCAGGGCGAGCCTTTAGTACTGTTGTTCGTCTTGCTGATCTTTTTCATCAAGCGTTATTGTGTAGATACCGGAGGAGGACGGGCTTGCATTGACACGATTATGGCAGTGCATAAACACCATGTGAGAGATTGTGTCCCGAGAGTAAAAATGAAGGTGGCAAACATCGCCGACAGGCGAAGTATCACGGGGAGCAGCTTGTTCGGGACGAACAAATTTAAGAAGGGTGCAATGTTGTAAACTTGGCAATAAATTTTTAAAATTATATTGCCGAGAATAATTAATTTAAATGTAATTATATTTGGGGTAATATTCATTATCTTTTTGTACGTAGTCGTATCTACTTTATGACACACAAAGAGGCCAACAACATCTCAGTACAACTTTCAGTTCTAAAGCTCTTCATATCCTTGGCGCATTTACCTTTGATTATTCAGTTCAGTTAACTGAATACTTGCTTAATAAACTTACTCTAAAACTTACTAGTTCCCGGACCCCAGGTTATTTCAATATTTATAGCCACATGGCATGCAATGGCTACTTAAATATGTTAAAGAATTTGGTCCCCATGGTGTTACGGGCTTCAAAAGTAGAACTACGCCTTAATAATGAAATTGCTCCAATGAAATTGCTGGAATTGTAATTGATTGTGAGTATTGTTAATGTAAAGACTGAAGCGTCCAGTATGTATCGTGAACTTTATCTAATCTAACAAAATGATAAAGAAATGTTGATGTTGTTATAACAATTTTTTTATTGTTATTATTATTTATTTACATTTTGTTTTTTATGCTTATTTTCTCAGCCAAACAAATGTTTAAGCTCGATCACAGACGATACAAACCTCAACGAATATTTAAAATCTCTGGTATTAGTATTCATCTCTGGATGGTACCTTGAAATCCTAAGATTTGCCAGGAGGACGGCATCCCTGACTATAATACATTGTATGTATTTGCTTGGGGGCATCCTGAATTGACCGTCCATTATCCAATCACTAATTAGGGGAATTCTTGGGAAAACGATTGAAGCCTATATCCATCAAACAAACTTGCCGCAGTTTCGTATTTCAGTTGTTTCTTGGCTGCGGGTCCTTATACTTTTCCGAACTTTCTGTATTTGCAGAGAATTGCGTTGTTATCTTACAACGTATCAATCATCCTCATTAGTCTTGGTCTGCCCCACCATTGCCGATATTCGCTTAATACTTTTGCCAAAGATCCCTCAACTTATTTCAGAAGCCTTTTCATTCCAATATCCGTGAAGGATAAAAGAATCAAATCCTCGAAAAAGTCCATGTAATTGACTGACAATTTAATGTCACCAGTCACACCGATGGAAAAGTTCATTATTGTTGTTGTTGTTGCTGCTGTTGTTATTAACATCATCATCATCACCATTATTATTACAATAATTCATATTATTTTTTTTTGTTTATGAGTTTATTAAACCAAACAATCAAGCCGTTGTATATACAGAAAAAAACAAAAATCGAAAGCAAATAAATTCAAATAAACCAAAAGAGCCAGCCTTAAGAAAGGACACGCTTCCGCTGTCAGACTGACCCTGAAGGTAGTTATATATATAAAATCATAAGCTATACACTTTCACTCATTCAATATTGTTTGCACGACATTTCGAATAGTAAATAAAGTAATTTTTAATCATTGAAAGGGCATGTGTTTAAATGAGTTAGATCCTTAATAGATGAAGATATGGAGGAGTAAAGTCTTGGGCCACAACATTGAATTAAGAATAATTTAAATGTGGATTTTGGAAAAAAAACGGACTATATTCGTTTGCATACATAGAACGTGTGAAGGATTGTTGTAGTTAGTGCTTGATTTGAAAAAAAAACAGAGAATATTTTTGGAAGAGAATTGAAATCATATGAAAACATGAAAAGAGCAATTTGTAAATTACAAATTCGTGATATATTGAACAGACTGTTGTTAGAAAAGACAGAGGCAGTTGATGATGAGGGCAATAATTAGAAAACATTTCGCACAATCCGTTTTTGCAATACATTCAATTGATGTAAATGTGTGTTATAAGTAAATGCCCATATTATAGTGCAGTAAGTTAGATAAGGGTTAATAAGAGAAAATTATAACAGAAGATCAACTTTTGTGTCAATAAATGGCCGATTTCTAGAAATTACAACAATGCTCTTAGAAACATGATTTTGAACGTAAGAGATATGTTTGATCCAAAATAAGTTTTCATCAATAAAAACTCCCAAATATCTAATACATGACACTCTGTCAAGAGAAAAATCATTTATGGAAAGAGAAGAGCTATTGTCAATAAAATTTTTGATATTATAACAGTATCATCTCGAGAAATGCTTGCTTTTTTTTCTAAGAAACGGGAGAACATCAGAGAGTCATTCTTGAGATCCACAATAACAGGATGAAAACGAGGATGCAAAAAGTTGCACAATTGTCTGCCTGTATATCAATCCCAATTGCCAACCATCATTTTGAAGCATTTGTTGCCTTCCAGGAAATATTGAAATCTAACAGGGCAATCTAGTTGAAAAATTATGAAACGCTTAGAAAAAACATTAAGATTATTAACATCTAAACGATATGATTGTAATAAAATATCATCTCTATGCTAAAAGTCCGCTTCCATTTAACTAGAAATAAGTAAAAAAAATCAGGGGCGTTATATTTTATTTATTTATTTAATTTATTTTATTAAGTGTTTGGATGACTATCAGAGTGCAAAACATTAAGAAAAGAAACGAGAGGTAAAGGAGAAAAGGTGACATATTCATTGAGGAGGGAGGTGAAAAGACTATAGGTGCTGGCTGAGACAATGAGGCAGATTATTCCAGGTATTAATTATTCGATTTGTGAAAACATACTTGGTGTTGTCTATTGCGCAAAAATTTAATTATTGCGCCTCCACAACAGATAACGTTAATATATAATAGTGTCACAAATTAAAAAATTGTAAATTATATAATGTAGTGGACAAATGACACATAGGTTAAGTATTTTGATGACATTGCTCTAAAGCAACATAATATAATTTAACAAATATAATCTCAACAATTAACTCAAAAAGTGCCATCTATTGATCACTATTGACGAGCATGTTCTTTTTAATCGCGTGTTCTGAGAGCATCAAACTCAGAAACTCTTTCGATAAAAGCTCTCTTGTGATTTGAAATAATTAATCGTTTTTCTTTGTTTTAATGATTTTGCTTTATAACGTCATTAAAAATACAAGGACATTGGTCAATAAAAATTATTTCATTAATTAAATTATTCCGATGTGCTGTGAATGGCATCACGAATGCTCAAGCGGCAATCACTACTCGTAGTGGTCTGACAATAATAACCTGTTCATAAAAACTAGATTAAATTATCTTTTGTCAACCTTTGAATTAGGGCATTTCTTCGGTGACCCGTCATAACAGCCCGGCGACAGAATAGAATTATCTTTAATGTCATTATTTTTAATGTCAATTCAATATTTTTTCCTATGTTTTAATAAAATCGAAAGTGTGAGAAGAGAATCAAATTCTCCAATAAAAACATAATTAGATTTTGAGAAGAACAAAATAATGGTGTGATTTATTGAACAGCTGTAAAACCAGGCCTAGAATTAATTATTTCAATGTGGACATCATTGTGAAAATATTCCAAAACAAAAGCATTTGAAGTGGTTCTAAATGAAGCATAAGAAGGTTCACCAATTCCATAAAATGAAAGCCTAGTAAGCCCTTCCTTGTTTTTCTTCCATTTTTTAACCAATTCTCCAGTTTCCTGATTGACTATGTTCAAGCATTGAAATTTCACTCGATCAACTGGACACCAGTCGTGTGTTTGCCACCACTCTTGAATGCATTCGACGCAGAAGTTATGTTTGCATCCCGACGGATTGCCCAAAGTTTCTCCCCCAATCGGTTCGTAACAAATAACGCATTCATGTTTAGTTTCCACTTCCTCTTGCATGGTTCCCGAATCTTCATCTTCAAATTTGTTTTCATTTTTAGAATTTAAATTTGAGCCAGAATCTTCATCTCTTCCAGAAAGTTCTTCAGTTAAGGATGACAATGCATTTTTTTCACTGCTCATTCTCCTTAATACCTTAACAAACGGATTCTAGCTAAGCATCTTAAAATTTGAAGCTTCTCTGAAAAAGACAGCTAAAATTTTATATTATTAAATATTTAATAAATTTATTGTTTAATTTATCCATTTGATTTAGTAGCGTAATAACTTTTTATCTTAAACATTTATATTATGATAATAAAAGTTTAGTGTCAGTTTTTTTCAATTTATGAAATGAAACAACAAATATCATCAATCATTGACTTTGAAAAAATAAAATAAAAATTAACTATGTGGGATGACATAATATTATATTTGAGTACTTTTATATTCATCAGCAAATTTATAATAATTAAATATTAATTGAGGTGTTTGTTTCATCTTGTGAGATTTAGGTTTACTTCATTGATCTAAATTTAGAAAAGAATAAAGGACGGACTGAACTTTTATTTGTCTCAGAGTAATAAAAGTATTTAGAATCTTAAGGAACCATGGCAAACATGGCACGCCACCATTGTTTTTCTGGCACGCGAAACTATCTCCTGTAATCCTTCATTTATCAACATTTTACCCTTTAAATGCGCCTCCAGTTAAATGACCCTCGCCAAGCTTCTCGGGGAAATGCTGTTTTCGATGAATGACGTCACGTTGTGAACGTTGTACTGCGCCAGCCGCGAGTGTGAGTCAGGACCAGCGCGTGTTAACGAATGAGCGTGCCGACGTTCATATAGAAAAGGAAAATTCCAGACAATATGAAACTGGAGGAACTAAACCTTCATATGTTTTCGTGGCTCGACACGAGCGATTTTGAAATGCAATTGATTGAATTTCAAAGTAGCTCAATTTGGAAGCAAAAATTCGTTGATATTAGAGCTGACTTGGAAAACATCGAGAAAAAGCGATTGGACATGCTAGTACCAGAAATAAGCGCAGAAAACAAGCTACTGATTACATGGAATGCAATTCCAGAAAATATTTCCTGCTTAAAAAAGTTAGCGACAACATTGCTAACCATGTTTTCATCCACATATGCTTGTGAATCTTTGTTCTCGATGATGAACTTTGTTAAGTCTCGCAATAGGAGTAGCCTGACTGACGAAACCAGTAGGTCTTGTATATCTCTAAAGGTCACTAAATATAAACCGGATGTAAAATCTCTATCATCAACGATGCAGCAGCAGAAATCCCACTGATCTGTCGGGCTGATTCTTATTTTTACGTGACTACCTTTTATATAAGTTCAAGGATTTTTTGTTATTTTGAAGATAAATAAAGTTCATTTTGTCATTGTATTCTACGTTTTTGCCGCTCGGGATGAATTTTCGTTATTTCTTCAGGTTTTTGCATACACTATATGGATATGTTCTCAAAAAATTGGTTGGCACGCAGAAGAATTTTGTGTCAGAGATTTTACCGGTTTTGGCCAGCACGCGCAAAAAGGTTGCCCACCCCTGAGCTAGGGTAAAACATTGAAGAACTCGTTTTTATTTAATAACGGAACAATGAGATTCAATTTTTTTAAAGAATGTTTAGTATGCCGAAGTATTTTAAAAGATTTTCAATTACTACAACACATCTTGTGCTTTTGGTCTTTATAGGCTACTCGATTCGGAGCCAAAAATTATGTTAGCTACCGATGTCAGTCCATTACTCACGGTAACAAATGTTATCACAACACCGCCATCTGCACAACGAATGGTCTCGCTTGAAAAATTATCGATTTTGTCAAAACTCGCGGCGGTCGAGCTGATAATATCCCCGTAAGGAGTTGTTGTTTTGGACTTGAAATAGACTTTGTTTTTAATATATGTTGTAACAGTCTCAATGGTATTGTCATCAACAATAAAACTATCCAGTATTTCCATGTTAGACACAACGTTTCTAACGAGTCCTCCTGTCAGTCTGTTAACGATGGTCACCAACTGAAATTTAACCTGATCGCAAGGACAAGCGTCGTGTCCTTTTGCCCATTCCGTGATGCACTGCTCGCAAAATTTATGGCCACATTCTTTAAGATATGCAATATTCATCTCATTCATCACTTTGAGACAAATGGGACATTCGTCTTCATTTCGATGGTTCTCTTTGGCCTGTTTTTGTTCTTTCGAATCTTCAACTGTTACCTTGTCAACCGTTTCATTCTCAGTAGTTTCTGGATTTAAGGATAAATCCGAATCTGCAACACCTGACTTAAATGAAGAAATTTCGCTCTTCATTTTTACTAAAAAGCTCGTTTATGTCCAGCATGATTCTTTAAAATTGTGTGGCTTCTAATATTTACCCTGTTAGCGAAATAAAAGATGATACATTCAAGAAAGTAATTTTATAAAATAATTAAATTTGAAATTTAATTAAATAAACCAACATTTAACAAATTATTATATTTTTTATTATTATTATTATTATTATTATTATTATTATTATTATTATTATTATTATTATTATTATTATTATTTATTATTATTATTATTATTATTATTATTATTATTATTATTATTATTATTATTATTATTATTATTATTATTATTATTATTATTATGATTATTATTATTATTATTATTATTATTATTATTCTTATTATTATTATTATTATATTATTATTATTATTATTATTATTATTATTATTATTATTATTATTATTATTATTATTATTATTATTATTACTATTATTATTATTATTATTATTATTATTATTATATTATATTATTATTATTATTATTATCATTATTACAGATTTATTCAGAAGAACAAAAATTAAAATAGCAGAAACAGCAGAAAACAGACACTATCCAGAAACTTCATGAGTCGATTTTACTTATTTATTGTGTATGATTTTAAAAATATTATAATGCCATATATGGATAAATAAGTATACTAGAACATAAGTGAATCGTTTTGTCAATATAAATTTGAATATTAGATAACATTCTGTTACTGTTTTGAGGGGTTTTTTTTATAAGACATAATTAATATGATCTGACCATATCACACGTTCATCCAGCCAAACAACCCACATTTGAAACTCGAATAATAATACCATTTAAGTTAATTTTTGTGGTAATTATTTTTTTATTAAGAGAAAGTTTATATGCAATGAAGAAGGTTGCTTAGAATAATAGTAATACTTGTAGTAAAATATTTTTACTACTGTATGAATGTTTTCAAACATAAGATGGACCTCATTTGGTCGCAACCACATTTGATTGGAAAATTAATTTTGGATTTTGGACTTAAAACTTCGATTAAGTCATGCTGTCCTTAAACTCTACAATTTCGAGAGCTTTGGATGTTTGACATCTAACAAAACATGCGTAAAAAGTAATTTCTAGGCGGAATTACGAAGTAACAAACCAATCGTAGTCACAATAAAATAAAAGTTGTAAATGTTGCGGTTGCAGGATTGTTGTAGCTGACTGAATTGCCTCTTGATAAGTTTCAGTTATCTTCTTTCCTCTTCTATCGGTTTGCCTCACAAGTTCTCCGTTTGAATTTTTGACGATGTTAATGAATTGAAATTTGGCGCGATCCATTGGACAGGTATCATGTTTTTTCGCCCACTCTGTGATGCACTTGACACAAAAGCTATGTTTGCAAACTGACGGATTGCCCACATATCTTCCCTTAATAACCTCTAGACATATTAAGCACTCAAATTCGATTTTTGGCTTCTTTTCTTTTTTCTGTTTACTTTCTTGCATTTTTCTTTTTCTTGAAGTCTTTACTTCACTTTGTTCCTGCTTTGGATATCTATTCAGATGAGGACCTCCAGTGCCGATTGCAGTATGACAAATTTCACCCGCATGGGGTAAGTCTTCTAACCTTTCGTCATTTCCTTTACGCATTTTTTTCTAAATTTGTTTTTAAGGAAAATTTTAATTTATAAGATTTAAGCAGATAAAAACAATATGGGATTAATAACAGACGAATGTTCTTAATGTACTCTGTGCATATAGTTCCTTTATATTCGACAGGTTCTTAAATTTCGCTAGTTTACGAGGTAACTCACAAAGATCAATAATTTATGGCAATAAATTTGTATTTTATTATTTTAAAAATTTCCGTAAATAAACAGGTAAGTTTTTGAATTCATCAACTATATACTATTTAATAAAGTGAAAACACATTTCTCAATTTTCATTTACATTGAACAACCGCTCCCCTGACTTTAGACTAGAATCAAAAAAAAAGGTCATCTCTTCAAGTTGTGTGAGGGTTTGTTCCCCTCTGGAAAAATTTAAAATGAAGTTCCTGAATTGCACTCTGTTTTGGAAAAATCTTAAACGTTTATAATCGTATTGTGGTCCTATTTATAGATCTATTTATAGTTGGCAGTCAACTCTAAGGCCTGTTTAATTGGAAACCAATTGTAATTAATCTAAGGTTACTTGGTCAGACTTTTGTCTTCAAACTTCAGTTTGTGTTTATGAAAAAGTGCATTCCTTGATAGGAATTTACTAAAATAATAAATTGCATTAACAGATGCTTTTTGTATGATTTTATTGAATAAATTCACTAAATTTGAAAAGAAAAAGTTGTTTGTAACTGGTAATAAGACGCGATTTTGTTAATTAATAAGTTATTATCTCTTCTGTAAACATCCGTGGAGCTATTGTTGAATTGGACGACCGAGTTGTTAATTTAGATCATTGACTTGTTGAAGCAGTCCCCTAAGTGATTGAGATATTGACGTAAGCCGCTGAGTTGTTGTCGAAAAGGTTGAATTGTTGACGTATGTTATGTTGCTGTGAGGCGTTACTGCTGATAAAATTGGATTTGGCGGAAAAGATTGTTTCTTTAGATCATTGACTTGTTGAAGCAGTCCCCTAAGTGATTGAGATATTGACGTATGCCGCTGAATTGTTGTCGAAAAGGTTGAATTGTTGACGTATGTTATGTTGCTGTGAGGCGTTACTGCTGATAAAATTGGATTTGGCGGAAAAGTTGCTAATTCTGGCAGTTGAGTTGTCGCAAGTTCAAACCTAGCTTGCTGAATAATTTCAGCGTTTGACCCCAAAGATGCCGCTTGATGAGTTGATGTTGCTTCTTGATGCAAATGTTGCGGTTGCAGGATTGTTGTAGCTGACTGAATTGCCTCTTGATAAGTTTCAGTTATCTTCTTTCCTCTTCTATCGGTTTGCCTCACAAGTTCTCCGTTTGAATTTTTGACGATGTTAATGAATTGAAATTTGGCGCGATCCATTGGACAGGTATCATGTTTTTTCGCCCACTCTGTGATGCACTTGACACAAAAGCTATGTTTGCAAACTGACGGATTGCCCACATATCTTCCCTTAATAACCTCTAGACATATTAAGCACTCAAATTCGATTTTTGGCTTCTTTTCTTTTTTCTGTTTACTTTCTTGCATTTTTCTTTTTCTTGAAGTCTTTACTTCACTTTGTTCCTGCTTTGGATATCTATTCAGATGAGGACCTCCAGTGCCGATTGCAGTATGACAAATTTCACCCGCATGGGGTAAGTCTTCTAACCTTTCGTCATTTCCTTTACGCATTTTTTTCTAAATTTGTTTTTAAGGAAAATTTTAATTTATAAGATTTAAGCAGATAAAAACAATATGGGATTAATAACAGACGAATGTTCTTAATGTACTCTGTGCATATAGTTCCTTTATATTCGACAGGTTCTTAAATTTCGCTAGTTTACGAGGTAACTCACAAAGATCAATAATTTATGGCAATAAATTTGTATTTTATTATTTTAAAAATTTCCGTAAATAAACAGGTAAGTTTTTGAATTCATCAACTATATACTATTTAATAAAGTGAAAACACATTTCTCAATTTTCATTTACATTGAACAACCGCTCCCCTGACTTTAGACTAGAATCAAAAAAAAAGGTCATCTCTTCAAGTTGTGTGAGGGTTTGTTCCCCTCTGGAAAAATTTAAAATGAAGTTCCTGAATTGCACTCTGTTTTGGAAAAATCTTAAACGTTTATAATCGTATTGTGGTCCTATTTATAGATCTATTTATAGTTGGCAGTCAACTCTAAGGCCTGTTTAATTGGAAACCAATTGTAATTAATCTAAGGTTACTTGGTCAGACTTTTGTCTTCAAACTTCAGTTTGTGTTTATGAAAAAGTGCATTCCTTGATAGGAATTTACTAAAATAATAAATTGCATTAAC
Organism: Whitmania pigra; assembly: GCA_021613335.1. Taxonomy (NCBI): domain Eukaryota; kingdom Metazoa; phylum Annelida; class Clitellata; order Hirudinida; family Haemopidae; genus Whitmania; species Whitmania pigra. The sequence goes on along the minus strand of JAJTWR010000032.1, from coordinate 1,194,446 downwards.
AGATGCTTTTTGTATGATTTTATTGAATAAATTCACTAAATTTGAAAAGAAAAAGTTGTTTGTAACTGGTAATAAGACGCGATTTTGTTAATTAATAAGTTATTATCTCTTCTGTAAACATCCGTGGAGCTATTGTTGAATTGGACGACCGAGTTGTTAATTTAGATCATTGACTTGTTGAAGCAGTCCCCTAAGTGATTGAGATATTGACGTAAGCCGCTGAGTTGTTGTCGAAAAGGTTGAATTGTTGACGTATGTTATGTTGCTGTGAGGCGTTACTGCTGATAAAATTGGATTTGGCGGAAAAGATTGTTTCTTTAGATCATTGACTTGTTGAAGCAGTCCCCTAAGTGATTGAGATATTGACGTATGCCGCTGAATTGTTGTCGAAAAGGTTGAATTGTTGACGTATGTTATGTTGCTGTGAGGCGTTACTGCTGATAAAATTGGATTTGGCGGAAAAGTTGCTAATTCTGGCAGTTGAGTTGTCGCAAGTTCAAACCTAGCTTGCTGAATAATTTCAGCGTTTGACCCCAAAGATGCCGCTTGATGAGTTGATGTTGCTTCTTGATGCAAATGTTGCGGTTGCAGGATTGTTGTAGCTGACTGAATTGCCTCTTGATAAGTTTCAGTTATCTTCTTTCCTCTTCTATCGGTTTGCCTCACAAGTTCTCCGTTTGAATTTTTGACGATGTTAATGAATTGAAATTTGGCGCGATCCATTGGACAGGTATCATGTTTTTTCGCCCACTCTGTGATGCACTTGACACAAAAGCTATGTTTGCAAACTGACGGATTGCCCACATATCTTCCCTTAATAACCTCTAGACATATTAAGCACTCAAATTCGATTTTTGGCTTCTTTTCTTTTTTCTGTTTACTTTCTTGCATTTTTCTTTTTCTTGAAGTCTTTACTTCACTTTGTTCCTGCTTTGGATATCTATTCAGATGAGGACCTCCAGTGCCGATTGCAGTATGACAAATTTCACCCGCATGGGGTAAGTCTTCTAACCTTTCGTCATTTCCTTTACGCATTTTTTTCTAAATTTGTTTTTAAGGAAAATTTTAATTTATAAGATTTAAGCAGATAAAAACAATATGGGATTAATAACAGACGAATGTTCTTAATGTACTCTGTGCATATAGTTCCTTTATATTCGACAGGTTCTTAAATTTCGCTAGTTTACGAGGTAACTCACAAAGATCAATAATTTATGGCAATAAATTTGTATTTTATTATTTTAAAAATTTCCGTAAATAAACAGGTAAGTTTTTGAATTCATCAACTATATACTATTTAATAAAGTGAAAACACATTTCTCAATTTTCATTTACATTGAACAACCGCTCCCCTGACTTTAGACTAGAATCAAAAAAAAAGGTCATCTCTTCAAGTTGTGTGAGGGTTTGTTCCCCTCTGGAAAAATTTAAAATGAAGTTCCTGAATTGCACTCTGTTTTGGAAAAATCTTAAACGTTTATAATCGTATTGTGGTCCTATTTATAGATCTATTTATAGTTGGCAGTCAACTCTAAGGCCTGTTTAATTGGAAACCAATTGTAATTAATCTAAGGTTACTTGGTCAGACTTTTGTCTTCAAACTTCAGTTTGTGTTTATGAAAAAGTGCATTCCTTGATAGGAATTTACTAAAATAATAAATTGCATTAACAGATGCTTTTTGTATGATTTTATTGAATAAATTCACTAAATTTGAAAAGAAAAAGTTGTTTGTAACTGGTAATAAGACGCGATTTTGTTAATTAATAAGTTATTATCTCTTCTGTAAACATCCGTGGAGCTATTGTTGAATTGGACGACCGAGTTGTTAATTTAGATCATTGACTTGTTGAAGCAGTCCCCTAAGTGATTGAGATATTGACGTAAGCCGCTGAGTTGTTGTCGAAAAGGTTGAATTGTTGACGTATGTTATGTTGCTGTGAGGCGTTACTGCTGATAAAATTGGATTTAGCGGAAAAGATTGTTTCTTTAGATCATTGACTTGTTGAAGCAGTCCCCTAAGTGATTGAGATATTGACGTATGCCGCTGAATTGTTGTCGAAAAGGTTGAATTGTTGACGTATGTTATGTTGCTGTGAGGCGTTACTGCTGATAAAATTGGATTTGGCGGAAAAGTTGCTAATTCTGGCAGTTGAGTTGTCGCAAGTTCAAACCTAGCTTGCTGAATAATTTCAGCGTTTGACCCCAAAGATGCCGCTTGATGAGTTGATGTTGCTTCTTGATGCAAATGTTGCGGTTGCAGGATTGTTGTAGCTGACTGAATTGCCTCTTGATAAGTTTCAGTTATCTTCTTTCCTCTTCTATCGGTTTGCCTCACAAGTTCTCCGTTTGAATTTTTGACGATGTTAATGAATTGAAATTTGGCGCGATCCATTGGACAGGTATCATGTTTTTTCGCCCACTCTGTGATGCACTTGACACAAAAGCTATGTTTGCAAACTGACGGATTGCCCACATATCTTCCCTTAATAACCTCTAGACATATTAAGCACTCAAATTCGATTTTTGGCTTCTTTTCTTTTTTCTGTTTACTTTCTTGCATTTTTCTTTTTCTTGAAGTCTTTACTTCACTTTGTTCCTGCTTTGGATATCTATTCAGATGAGGACCTCCAGTGCCGATTGCAGTATGACAAATTTCACCCGCATGGGGTAAGTCTTCTAACCTTTCGTCATTTCCTTTACGCATTTTTTTCTAAATTTGTTTTTAAGGAAAATTTTAATTTATAAGATTTAAGCAGATAAAAACAATATGGGATTAATAACAGACGAATGTTCTTAATGTACTCTGTGCATATAGTTCCTTTATATTCGACAGGTTCTTAAATTTCGCTAGTTTACGAGGTAACTCACAAAGATCAATAATTTATGGCAATAAATTTGTATTTTATTATTTTAAAAATTTCCGTAAATAAACAGGTAAGTTTTTAAATTCATCAACGTGATACTATTTAAAAAAGTGAAAACACATTTCTCAATTTTCATTTACATTGAACAACCACTTCCTTGACTTTAGACTAGAATCCAAAAAAGGTCATCTCTTCAAGTTGTGTGAGGGTTTGTTCCCCTCTGGAAAAATTTAAAATGAAATTCCTGAATTGCAATCTGTTTTGAAAAATTCTTAAATCCAGATATCCAAAGATATTTTACAAGAACCATACCCGGATTTAGATCTCTGCCCTACCATACCAGATTACGGCTACTGAGACTCAATACTCTTGAAGACGGCTTGTCATCGACCTATGCTTCTGCTATAAAATAGTTCACGAGCTTGTTCAGTGCACAATTCCGAAATTCCCTTCGTTTCTTACTTCAAGAACTCGCGGTCATCTCCTTTGTCTACGACAAGAACAATGTTCCACCAAACACAGGCAACACTTCTTCATCAACCGAGTCGTCAAACCCTGGAACTCTTTACCCCCTGACATCATTAATTCCTCAACATTTTCTCGCTTCAAATCCTGCCTGTCGCTCTTTAACCTCAATAATTACCTCCTAATTAAGTGATCACTTAACCTTCTTATCGTTGCACTCTGTTCTCGCGAACATCTAAAACCATTGTATATAATTGCCCAAGAGGTCATAGATGACCCTGCAATTTGTTTTGAAATAAAATAAATAAAAAAATAATTAAAATAAAAATAAATGTTTGTAATCCTGTTGTGGTTCTATTTATAGTTTGCGGCCAACTATGTTTAATTGGAAACCAACTGTATTTAATCTAAAGTTCTTTGGTCAAACACAATTTTTGTCTTCAAACTTCAGTTTGTGTTTGTGAAAAAGTGCATTCCTGTATAGGAATTTACCAAAATAATAAATTGCATTAGCAGATGCTTGTTTGTAAGATTTTATTGGATAAATTCACTAAATTTAAAAAGAAAAAGTTGTTTTTAACTGGTAATTAGGAACTGGTTATAAGACGCGATTTTGTTGATTAATAAGTTATTATCTCTTCTGTAAACATCCTTGGAGCTATTGTTGAATTGGACGACCGAGATATTAATGTCGGCAGCCGACAGTCGTTTCTTTAGATCACTGAATTGTTGACGAAAAGTATTGGAATGGGGCCATAAATGGTTGAAACAGTCCCGCAAATGATTGAAATATTGACGTAAACGGTTGAGTTGTTGTCGAAAAGGTTGAATTGTTGACGTATGTTATGTTGCTGTGAGGCGTTACTGCTGATAAAATTGGATTTCGCGGGAAAGTTGCTAATTCTGGCAGTTGAGTTGTCGCAAGTTCAAACATAGCTTGCTCAAAAATTCCAGCGTTTGACCCCAAAGATGCCGCTTGATGAGTTGATGTTGCCTCTTGATGTAAATGTTGCGGTTGCATGATTGTTGTAGCTGACCGAATTGCCTCTTGATAAGTTTCAGTTATCTTCTTTCCTTTTCTATCGGTTTGCCTAACAAGTTCTCTGTTTGACTTTTTGACGATGTTAATGAATTGAAATTTGGTGCGATCCATTGGACAGGTGTCATGTTTTTTCGCCCACTCTGTGATGCACTTGACACAAAAGGTATGTTTGCAAACTGACGGAGTGCCCACATACCATCCTTTAATGACCTCTAGACATATGATGCACTCAAGTTCGATTTTTGGCTTTTTTTCTTTTTTCTGTTTACTTTCTTGCATTTTTCTTTTTCTTGAAGTCTTTACTTCACTTTGTTCCTGCTTTGGATATCTATTCAGATGAGGACCTCCAGTGCCGATTGCAGTATGACAAATTTCACCCGCATAGGGTAAGTCTTCTAACCTTTCGTCATTTCCTATATACATTTTTTCTAAAATTGTTTTTAAGGAAAATTTTAATTTATAAGATTTAAGCAGATAAAAACAATATGGGATTAATAACAGACGAATGTTCTTAACGTACGCTTTGCATATAGTTCCTCTATACTCGACAGGTTCTTAAATTTCGCTAATTTGCTAGGCAAAGGTAACTCACAAAGATTATTAAATGTTGGCAATAAATTTTGTATTTTATTATTTTACAAATTTCCGTAAATAGACAGGTTAGTTTTTAAATTCATCAACGTGGGGCGTGCAGGTTAGCCGAATGGGTTAAGTGCCTGCATATGGCGGTAATGACAACGGTCGTAATGTGTCGTTTTCGAAACCCAGCCTGGACTGCCGCCAGCGCCCTTGGGAAGGAGCGCTATATAAATGGTTACAAGAAGCGCCTCTGACGCTATGCATATGGCGCTATATAAAATGAAGTTACAACGTGATACTATTTAAAAAAAGTTAAAACACATTTCTCAATTTTCATTTACATTGAACAACCGCTCCCCTGACTTTAGACTAGAATTTCAAAAAGGTCATCTCTTCAAGTTGTGTGAGGATTTGTTCCCCTCTGGAAAATGTTAAAATGTCGATCCCTGCTCTCCGTTTTGGAATATCGATTTTAACCCTCATCCGGTCCATGCTAAAAAGTTACGTTCCCGGTTCATGGGGTTAAAATTGCACCCCATTCTTTTTCATTTAATATTACTTCAGAGACTTTTTGCTACAAAGTTACTTTGAACGTAATCAATTTTATTTATTTTAACTTTATGCACGTGAACATGCCAGTGCATCCATGATCGGTTTTCTGAGTTGGTTTGTGTTGACCAGTGTTGCCTAATTACTCCAAAAATGTACTTAGATATAAGTACAAAGTACCTGGAGCTGAAGGTACTTATAAGTACGTTGTAGGCAATGCACTTAAGTATAAGTACAAGTACTTTTGGGGACCTTCATTGATCAGAAATAATATTCGTTATCTTCAATACAATGTTAAGACAAGTGTAACACAATTTACATTTATCAATAAAATTGTTTATTCTTCTTTAAAAGAAGAGGTATTTCAAAATATTTGTCAGAGTGTGCTGAGTTAGTATAAGACCAGCTTAACTGAATAGTCTTTCAACGGGTGCAGATGATGGAATGGTCGTGTTATACTTGAGAAATACTTTTTTGACTGCTGGATACCTACATGCAATAGCCAGAAATTATAAGTTATTAACAAAATTCTGAAAAACAACCTTTTTAAAAACATAATTTATAAAATTACAATCTGTATCTGCTAAGCTGATTCATGTCGTGTGATGGATCATTCAGGTACTTCCAATGTGAAAGAAGATTCATTACTCACAGAATCTGGTTCATAAAATCCATAAAAATCTCCAGCTGATGGTGTCAGAACCGTTGATTCTTGGACAGAGTTTGTTTCATTCATGATATTAAGTTTGTATTTCGTATCATAGATGGCTCTGTAACTGTTAAATTCAGAGTTCCAACAAGTTGAGTTTGGCTTAGGTAATGTTCTCCCAAGAACATCAAACACAGCTTCAGCAGCTTTTGAACTCTGATGAGATGCATTACTTAAGCTGGAACATTTGCCAGCCACTGAACGATGCATTCGCTTGAAAGTTGCATCACTTGCCAGTGCTTTATTGGCATCTACAGAAGCCAGCAGATTTAGTGTGCAAGAAACATAGTAAACGAGAAAGCAGATAAATACATGATTCTGATTCTGTCTGATCAAAAAAACTGTGATATTTCTAAATGGCTATTAGTCTCATTATCAATGTCACATGCATCACTATCAGATGGTTCCACCTCTAATATGCTTGGGTCAGAAAATTTGTTGAAGGCTTTAATGAAATTGCCTCCATTGTCAGTAACAACATGGACTATATTAGAACTGTCGAGGTCAAATTCGTTAAAGATGCTCATAAGAGTGGAAGTAATTTTGTAAAATGAATGAGTACCTCGAAATCGTCTAAATGCAAGTGCTGCACTTTGACTACTGTAATCACTTTGGCTTAGCCAATGGCACGTAACACCAATGTAACTTCGAGCATGGTGAGTGCAGATGTCAGCTGTGGTGCTTACGTGTTCAGTCACGTAATTTCTTTTTCAGATTGCCTACCAGTGTATCAAACATAGAAATCAGCCTGTTTTGTAGTGTTTCTTTACACATAACCTTGACTTTTGGATTGATCCCCACAATCACATCCCTGAATCCAGAATTTCCTACAATATACAGAGGCTGCATCTCACTGACTACAAAAATCCACTGTTAAGTTTTCTGCTTTCTTTGGCATTACTTGCCAGTACATTTCTGAAACTTTTTTTATCATCCGATACTATTTTATTGAAGTAAGTTTTAACAACTAAAGGGTAAACTTTGTCAACTTCCCTGCTTTCGGAACGCTCAAATAGTTCGGAATCGAATACAAAGATCGAAGCCTCTGTTTTGTGCTAACATGCTTTGATGAATGTCTCGATTACTCTTAAGCATAGTTCCTATATAAGCCATACAATGATTAAGTAATTCTTCTGCCAGAGCAACTCTTGTGAATAGGTTATCTCCTATCGACTACTTTTGTATCAAGGTGATGCAGTTGTTTTCACAACACATGCACCCTGATTCTGATCTCTGATTTCATGTGTTTGCCTCCCAAGATAAACCACCTTGTTTATCGGATAAGACGTGTCGCAGCACCTCCACACCTTTATTCCTTATTTGGCAGGTTTACTTGAAACGTACTTCCTAAATGAACATCGTCTTCTGAATGTAACTAGCTGTTACAAGTCTGTTCCAGAAATATAGTATCTTTGTGACAACAATCATTATCAAAAAGTCTTGAAAAGCATCTAGTAGTGTTTTAGGACATACATTTTAAAAAATCGCCAATGTTATTAGCTCCAAAACAATGAATTTGTTGACATATCAACGTCATAAACTAATTTTTTAATATGCAATTAACTGATTACGCAATATGCACCACTAATGAAAATATGCTGCCATTCTCTCAACCTGTGATTATTGACTCTAGAAAGAATTTTCAGCTGTTCTCTAGCTACTTAATATAAGAAAGTAATAATGATTTAATAACTGATTTAGTTTATAATTAGTCAGCTACAAAATTAACTTTATTTTCAATCAAACCGAAATGTCATAATAAGATTGAATCAAATCTTTACTCATTTTGGTCGGCTGGTAACTCTGAAGCCAAACTCTGAGAGGAATTTACCAAAATAATAAATTGCATTAATAGATGCTTGTTTGTAAAATATTTCATTGCATAAAGTTTCTCTGAATTTGAAAAGAAAGGGTTTAGTATGTGTCATATTTTTTGTCTTTAATGAGCGTTAATGTTAATTGTAGCTGGTAATTAGGAATCGGTTAGAAGAAGCAATTATTTAATAAATAATTATTATCTCTTCTGTAAGCTTCCTAGGAGTAATTGTTGAAGTTAACCGAGTTGTTAATATTGACATATTGGCAGTTGTTAATATTGGCAACTGAGATGCTTCTTCACAACACTAAACATTGATGATGAAAATGGATTGGTTGCTGCAGTAAGTAATTGAATTGTTGCCGTAAATTATTAAATTATGTCCGTAATTGATAGAATTGTGTCCATAATTGATATCGATGCAACTATTTCTGAAAATAACTGAAACATTGCCGTAAGCGGTTGAACTGCTCCCGAAAATTATATGCCTCTGTTAGGTGTTACTGCTGATGGCCGATTTATATTCTTTCCTTTTCTATCGGTTTGCATCACCAATTTTCCGGCTGTTTTAAAATTTTGACAAGTCCACAAGCACCGCTACAATATCGGATCCGAAATACAATTCTTTCCTCTAGTTTTCCTCCACAGTTGCTATGATCAGCCACAAGTATTTCACGAATACATTTTATCTAAGAAATCGAATAATTAGTATGAAGAAGGATTTACATTTGCTTTACATCAAATAAAAAAATTCTCAGTGCATTTGTTCTAAAAGTTAAATCTAACTGTAGAATTAATTTAGTTTGAAAGACGTTAGAAAGTGGACCCTACTGGTTATTTTGTTGCACATTTCTCAATTGATGTGTGCCTTGCATCCTCCCGTCGAAATAAAAACCACTCGATCCGATCCTTCTAGCGACATTCAATGCCAGGCAACTCCACAAAGTCGTCAGATATTATTGTAGTTGATGCAGTAAAAATATTCTAAACAACAATTTGGCCCTGCGCTTGTCTTAAAGACACTCAAGAATATGGACGGCAATTACCCTTGGAAATTGATAATAACTGGAATAATAGTCTTGTGCTGTTTTGCATTCTTAGATTCAAAGAAATTTATAAAACTACCAACTGACTCAAGAAAATCGAATTGTGCACTGCTACATCCAGGATGCGGTTGTGTTGTTTCCAACTCTTCTTCAAACAAGAGTTTTTGTCAGGAGATTCTCTTGAAAGTTTACACCTCTTCTCTTATGACAGCGGTCCAGTGTGCCTATTTGTGTCACCAAAGGAAGGATTGTATCAGTTTCAATTACATAATACCTTCTCAGTCGTGTCAGTTGTTTGATTTTTATCCATTTGCCTTTTATGACAACCCAAGATGTCAAAATTTTGAGGTAAAATAAATCGTTAGCACAAGTGCTTCTTACTTTTTCATAATTATGAATCAGATAATTTTTAAAGCAAATATCGTTTTTAATTATATTTTGTTTTCTGTTACATCTTAGGTGCTTAATTAAGATATATCATGTAGAACTATTAATTTTAAATCAACCAAAATCAGATATTTCAAGATTAAAATCATAATGCTGTTGCTGGCATTTTACTTGCAAATATGTGGCTGTTTGATAATAAATCAATAAATGCTTTGTATGGCAATTATTTTTATGAAACTTCTTAATTTAATTCTCAGGTCCCGAAGTCAATGGACTTTTCTCTGCCTCAAGGTAAAACAACTTTTATAGTATTCAATCGTTAAAGATTGCAGTGACGGAATTATAACATATTCTTGTAATATATTGTAATCCGCAATATTGTAATTGTTTCCTTATAACATATTAATTGACTAAATCTGAAAGTTCAAACTGTGCATGTCTCGCCTGAATGAATAATATATTTCCTGACTTACCCGAGCAAAGACAACACATCTGAATTTTTTTTCATCTGTAAATTAATGTTTGAAGTTCGAGCACTGAAATTTCAAAAGAAAAATACTCTTTCTTATAGACGATATTAAATACATTAAACTTATGGATCAACATGAAATTTATTTTTTTGATTTAAAATCAATATTAATTTTTAATTTTGATTACATTTGAAATCTATTCAAAAAATTTTCCGATGATTAACGAATCTTAAGGAAATCGAAATCTTGCATTACGAAAAAGATCCCTCATGAGTTCAACATTCAACAATAGCCAGGTGGGGTATGGATCTTGGCTTGCCTTCGATGGAAACCTTGGAACAAATGTGGAGGCAAACCAGTGTGCTTATAGCAAAGGTGGGACGAACTGGTTGGCAGTGGATCTTGAACTGATGGTGGAGGTGGCCAAGGTGAAAGTGCTGAACGGGAATGGAAGCAATGAAGGTGATGAATTGATATTGAAATTTTTTAAATTTTTCTTCTAGATGTGGTTATATTAATTATTAATTACTGAAAAACTTTTGAGATTTTATTAAAGCATAATTTCAGTTAAGAAAACTTTATTCTATCACGCTATAATTAATGCGTTAATTTCAATGAGGTGATTTTGAGAGGTCCACTTGTGCATCTTTTGACAATACTACAGCACTATTACAATACAATACTATTACAATACAATATTACAAAGCATTGGAAGTAAATGAAAAATAATTGCAGCGGTATTATTATTAACGCAAAATCATTCACCTGAAGACCAAATGAACACTAAAGACACAGGGATGTGAAATTCACTAAACCTGCAATTTTGTTAAAAAATGCCGGAAAAAAATCTTTCGGAAACAAAACCCTCATTGATTATCTTTTGAAATAGAATTACCAGCGAGACAAAATGCAGAGTTATTCAACAGTATAATTTCGTGGAGAACTAAAAAGTATTTTCTGAAACTCATTTCATTGATTTTCATTGCAGCCTTCAGCTTTTTATATTTGCATGCCTATGTATTCAACTCTTCATCTCTGGCAAACATTCCATCAACGAATCAGCTAAAGTTATGCGGAGAATGTAACGGCAAACCCATGCCTGGCCAAATGTTCTCAATAAACTGTTCTTTGACAACTCCAGCAGCTCGATTTGTAGTAATCCAACAGGTGTCGTACAACAACATGGCCATTTGTGAAATGGAGGTCTATGCGAGAAAAGGTTGAGCCGAGCAGCGGATGAATTTGACGATTAAGTGACATTTATTTCTCGAGAGTACAATTTTGCTCAAGCAGACGCAACTTTGTGTTCTCGTATCTGTGAAGGAGTTTAACTTGTTAAGAAGTAAACTTGTCATTTAATAAACTTTGTTTGACAATTTATTTGATTTTACAATTTTTATTTTTGGACTTTTTTCTGGGCATTTATTTATTAAGTCAAAAACGTCAGAAATCGTGGTTAAATAATCCGAAGTGAATAAAGACTGAAATAAACTTGTTAAACTCCAATTGCTGATTCACTTTTCATTACATTGCATCGGTTTGGTTCAATAACAAATTCAATGGAAATCAACTGTATGACGATTCACCCGGTAACCTGTTTATTCTCAAAATTATAATTAATTGATAAAAAAAACAGAAATTTAATTATTCGCGACACTTTAGAAAATATGTGCATTTGGCATTTGTTCATCAATTATTCATAAATAAATGTTTTTTTTTAATAAATTAATTTCTTTAACTTCAAATTTTTTTAAATAATAATGTTAAAAATGTAACAATTTCTTGTAATACCTTATCTCTTGCAAACCCTGGTTTAATTCAATGTAACATACATTTTATGAATGTACTAATTTTGAATATGCAAACTTTAAAAATCATAACTGATTGTATAATGTATTTTCTGACTTATCTGAGCAAAGAAAATATAACTAAGCCTAAAAATGCAACTTTTTATGGTTAAATTATGGTATACAAGCACCAAGACTTTAAAAGAACATAGATACACAGATACATTTTAAGAAACATATTGCATGTTTGCAACATTAGTTATTGATATAACTAACAGCCAACTTCCAGACCAATATCTCGTAATTTTGAAAGCAATTTTTAAAGAAGCAGTGATTTTCTTAGCTTATTAACAATAATAATAATAATAATAATAATAATAATATAATAATAATAATAATAATAATAATAATGACGATGACGATGACGATGACGACGACGACGACGACGACGACGACGACGACGACGACGACGACGACGACGACGACGACGACGACGACGGACGACGACGACGACGACGACGACGACGACGACGACGACGACGACGACGACAATAATAATAATAATAATAATAATAATAATAATATTAAAACCTTTTCCGTCCCAAAAAAAGTTTTACAACATTTTATTCTGTTTTCCTGCTTCAATTTAATTGTTCGTCACCCATTGAACAATATTAATTACGTAATGTTTATGCAACAAACTGACATTTACGGATAACCAAATAATAATTTTCCGATGATAAATGAATCCCAAGGAAATTTAAATTTCGCATTACGAAAGAGATCCCGCATGATTTCCACGTACTGCAATAACCCGAAGTTGTACGGATCTTGGCTTGCCTTCGATGGAAACCTTGGAACAAATGTGGACTACCAGTGTGCCCGTAACAATGAAGGGTCATATGTGATGAGCTGGTTGGCAGTGGATCTTGAAATGATGGTGGAGGTTGCCTTGGTGAAAGTGATGTACAGGAACGGTAGCACTCAATGTAAGCAATTAATATTGAAGTTATTTTTAATGCTTTAAGTTTTCAAATTTATGTTTTAAGGGAGCAAACTAATGAGAAATAGGTTTTAGGCATAACTAAGATCTTGTTAAGAGAAACTGTTATTCTATCGTGCTTCTTGTCACGCATTGAATTCAATATGGTCACATTGATTGGTTCATAAAGTGCATCTTTTTATTATTTCAAAACATTGGAAGTGAAAATAGAAATATAAAATATATAAACTCGACTCACTATTAAATTATGTCTCCGTTCCATGCACAAGAAGAAAATTTAAAAGGAAAAGTTTCTGCAATCAGTAGGGACTGATCACTAAACATGCAATTCTTTTATCGATGCTAGAAGAAAAATCTTTCAGAAACAAAACAAAAGACATTTAGCAATAGCTTTTCATAGAACGCTCAAGGTTTTGTTTCTGAGACCTTTTTCATTGATTTTCATTGCAGCCCTCCGCTTGTCAGGAAAGGTTCATGCTATCAGTAGGGACTGATCACTGCACATGCAATTCTTTTAACGATGCTGTAGGAAAAATTTTTCAGAAACAAAACAAAAGCTTACTTGACAAAAGACATTTAGCAATAGCCTTTCATAGAACTCTTAAGTTTTTTCTGACACCTTTTTCATTGATTTTCAATGCAGTCCTCCGCGTGTCAGGCCTGTCTTCTTTCGTTTTCAACTCCTCATCTCTGGCAATCATTCCTCCGAGGAGTCAGCAAATGCAGTGCGTACAATTTCAAGACAAACCCATGCCTGGCCAAATGATATCCATAAACTGTTCCTTGAAAACCCCAGCTGCTCAATTTGTCCTCATCCACCAGTCGCCCTCCTACAACTATTTGGCCATTTGTGAAATGCAAGGAAAAGTTGGCTCGAGTCGATACTGAGTTTGACAATTACATAACATTTATTTCTCAAAATGGAGTAATAATTGTGAAAAATTTGGAGTACAATTTTGATGAAACATACATAAAACCCGCGTTCCCGTACGTGTGAAAAAGTTTATCTAGTTAAGAATTAAACTGATTGTTTAATAAACTTTACTTTGTATGATAATTTAATCATTAATTGTTGTTTTTTTTTTTGAGGAGGAGGGGGGAGTTATTTGCCAGTTCAAAAATTCAGAAATCGTAAAGTAATCGAAATGCTTAACCCTTGGATTACTAAGGGACGGGGAGAGAGTACAAGTATACCCCAAAGCTTCCTTCTTTGAAATCATACCTTCTCGGTTTGATATTTTGTCATGAATTTTTGTAAGAATTTTTTTCAGCGTGTGTGTGATAACATCATGTAAATATTTTTGATAAGCCTCTTAAGAACAAAAGCTCAAAAGACATAGGGTTACATTTATATCACCGTTAGGAAATAAAATTACGGACAGTCTTCTGTCTTCTCAATATCAAACTTAATGTCTGCGTTACTCTGTAGACGGTGGCTAGAGCGACCAGACTTGTCATCAAACATCGTCGAACCAAGGATTCAGCATTTCTTAATAATAATATTAATAATAAAGATAATGATAATTGTAATAAAGATAATAATAATAATAATAATAATAATAATAATAATAATAATAATAATAATAATAATAATAATAATAATAATAATAATAATAATAATAATAATAATAATAATATAATAATAATAATAATAATAATAATAATAATAATAATAATAATAATAATAATAATAATAATAATAATAATAATAATTATAATAATAATAATAATAATAATAATTGATGATGATGATGATGATGATGAGGATGACGAAGACGATGACGATGACGAAGACGATGACGATGACGACGACGACGACAACGATGACGATGACGATGACGATGACGATGACGATGACGACGACGATGACGACGACGACGACGACGGTGACGATGACGATGACGATGATGATGATGATGAATAGATTATCGCTCGTTGGTGTGTGCTCGATATTCGATAACCTGCATTTAAAACACGTTTAAAACACGTTTAATATCGAATTTTGTCGAAAAGTTAATCGTTTGCAAGTTTGTAACAATCCTCTGAGGTTTTAGAAAGCGTTATGCCGAGACCGAGAAGTGCCAAAGACGCACGAATTAAAAACGGCGGCCGAACTTCTCGGATTTCATCTATGTGAAAGTTGTCTGAAATCAAACGAGGCTTGTATTAAGAAGTTTGCAGACGAAAATGCCAAAGAACCAAAGGACCAGCTGAAAACCTTGACTGAGGAAGTTGCAGAATTGAAAGTGGTAATCAGAACAACTGACAAGTTGATGGAGGCCATTAGTGAGCAAAGAACACAAATTGAAGAACTTCAGCAGAGCCTAAAGGAGTTGAACAAAGTCTCAGTGAGAAAACTGGATGAAAATAAGCAGGAAACCAAATTATGGTCAAGTTTATTTGAAAACAAGGTTGAAACCTTGATCACAAAGGTTCAAGGCTCTGTCACAGACACAAAGGATAAAATAGAAATAAATTATGAGAGGCAAAGACAGAATAATGTCATAGTCTACAACCTGACAGAAGATTCTGGAAAGTCCAAAGAAAAAGAACTTGTGTCCAAGCTTCTGAAAGAAGTAACAGGGAAAAAAATTGAAAAAGAAATTCTAGAAATGTATAGAATTGGAAAAAAAGTTGAAGATGCCTCAAAGTCAAGGCCTGTGTTGATAAAATTTGACAACCTGTTGACCAAGAGCATGGTTTTGGACAATAGCAACAAATTGAAAGATAGTGAAGTCTTCAACAAAGTTATTCTAAGCCATGATTTGTCAAAAGAAGACAGGGAGATTTACAAGAAATTGTTTGAAGACAAATTAAAAGAGATCAACTTAAAGGGAGGAAGCAAGAAGTGGGTTGTGAGGATCAGAGGAGAACCTGGTACCTTCCACCCTGTTGCTTACAGAAGAAGAGTTGTTGACTGAAATCAACAGAACTAATTATTTACTTTGTATAATTTTCCTTTGTGTTGCTTTTGTTTATTGATTTAGCGTGCATGCACAGTTTCAGTGATTTATTTAAGTTAAATTCAACTTATAGTCCCGTGGATATCCCGAGCCATGATGGGAGGGGTTTTTTCGGACTGATTATTTATCGGATGTTCAGATGTTCGGGAAAATAAGCTTCGTCAGAAGTCTTAAAAAAAAAAAAAAAAAAAAAAAAAATAATAATAATAATAATAATAATAATAATAATAATATAATAATAATAATATAATAATAATATAATAATAATATTAATAATAATATTAATAATAATCATTACAATAATAAATTTATAAAGCGCCGCCTCTCAAACTGTGTGATGCAGCATAAAAGTGGCAATAGTGCTTATGTAATTTTTGGATCAAAGTTAATATTATCATAAATCTTTTAAGGCAATGATGGATGAGCTGAAAGCATCTCATTCATCTGATGCTGACATTGGTGAAGACAGTTTCTTCAATTGTCAATTGATCAGATGACATGAACGTTATTACTGGAAGCGATACCCTGAATAAATTATTTATCCAATTAAACACTCCTCTGCCAGCTAGTGCTGCTGTTGAACGTTTATTCAGCTATGCTGGTATGAACAGCCGAAGGACCAGAATGATTGACAAACTATTCGAGGACTAAGTTGTGTTAAAAATTAACAAACCTTTGTGATTGTAATAAATAATAAAAACACCAAAAGAATGCATTAGTTCAAATGTTATTACTTAATGGCTGTTAATACTAGCAGTTAATACCAATAAATGTTTTAACGATAATAGAAACAATTCCTTTTAAATAATATGGAATGGTGTATGATCACAATAATACTTGTTCTTGAGTACTCTTATTTATACTTAAGTAGCTTCTTGAGGTATTACTATTACTTTTACTTTTATCTAATTACTGAAATGAGGTAATTTTTACAACACTGGTTCCATACTTGTACACAGTACTCAAGTGTTCCAATTTGTGAGATTACGTACAATATCCTTGTTTTATATATTGAAATAACTAACCCTGGAGTCCGCAAATAAGCAAGTTAACTAATAAGTGTATTAGAGCAAGTATTCAGTTAACGGAACTGAATAACAGAAGTTAAGTGTTTAAGATTTAAGGTACTTAAGGACGCAAATGGATATTTGGGCTCCTGAGTAGTCCGGACTCTAGCTGATTGTCACCCTTGGACGCGTTGGCTAAAACAAAGCGTGACAAAATCACGACAACGTCTGAAACTTAAAGAAAATAATAAATATTCTTAGGAACAAAAGTTAAGTACCACACTCAAATATGAGTCGCCTAAATCTTAGGTTGATGTGAAATCGTGTCTAGTCTCACCGAGTCTGTATTTATCAGAGAGCAAATCAATGTTCCAATATGTTAAGCAAAGAAATTTTAAAACTATTAATGTGTTATCGATTTAGATCGTTAGAAAAATTCATTAAGTACTAATAATATCGACATGATAATTTATTAAGAGATCGCCTAAAACATCCACTGTATACTTCAGTTTTAAATTAATTTGGACAATAAAATTTTGTTGATAATGTTAGTGTAAATAAATAAGCTAATAATTATGTTAATTTTTGTTCAGTTGTCCTGAAGATTAATTTTATCAAATGTCAACTGAAAAGTAGTTAAAAAATAGTTACTAACTACTTTTTTATAACCCATCTCTGTTTGTTCTTAAAGTTAAATGTTACTGTAGAATGAATTTGGTATGAGATACGTTAGAAAACGGACCCTACTGGTTATTTTGTTGCCCACTTCTCAATTGATGTGTGCCTTGCATCCTCCCGTCGAAATAAAAACCACTCGATCCGATACTTCTAGCGACATTCAGTGCCAGGCAACTCCACAAAGTCATCGGATTTATTGTAGTTGATGCAGTAAAAATATTCTAAACAACAATTTGGCTCTGCACTTGTCTTAAATACACTCAAGAATATGGACGGCAATTACCTTTGGAAATTGATAATAACTGGAATAACAGTCTTGTGCTGTTTTGCATTCTTAGAATCAAAGAAATTCATAAAACTACCAACTGACTCAGGAACATCGAATTGTGCACTGCTACATCCAGGATGCGGTTGTGTTGTTTCCAACTCCCCTTCAATCGAGAGTTTTTGTCAGGAGATTTTCTTGAAAGAAGTTTACACCTCTTTCTGTATGGCGGCGGTTCAGTGTGCCTATTTGTGTCATCAAAGGAAGGATTGTATCAGTTTCAATTACATAATACCTTCTCAGTCGTGTCAGTTGTTTGATTTCTATCCATTTGCCTTTTATGACAACCCACAATGTCAACATTTTGAGGTAAAATAAATCGTTAGCACAAGTTCTTCTTACTATTTCCTAATTATGAATGAGATAATTTTTTAAGCAAATATCTTTTTTAATTATATTTTGTTTTCTGTTACATCTTAGGTGCTTAATTAAGATATATCATGTAGAACTGGTAATTTTAAATCAACCAAAATCGGATATTTCAAGATTAAAATCATGATGCTGTTGCTGGCATTTCACTTGCAAGGATGTGGCTGTTTAATAATAAAGCAAGAAATGTTTTGCATGGCAATAATTTTTATGAAACTTCTTAATTTAATTATGCAGGTCCCGAAGTCATTTGACGTTTCTCTGCCTCAAGGTAAAATAACTTTTATAGAGTATTCAATCGTTAAAGATTGCAGTGACTGGATTGTAACATATTCTTGTAATATATTGTAATTCGTAATATTGTAATTTTTACATTATAACATATTAATTGACTAAATCTGAAAGTTCAAACTGTGCATATCTCGCCTGAATGAATAATATATTTCCTGACTTACCCGAGCAAAGACAACACATCTGAATTTTTTTTCATCTGTAAATTAATGTTTGAAGTTCGAGCACTGAAATTTCAAAAGAAAAATACTCTTTCTTATAGACGATATTAAATACATTAAACTTATGGATCAACATGAAATTTATTTTTTTGATTTAAAATCAATATTAATTTTTAATTTTGATTACATTTGAAATCTATTCAACAAATTTTCCGATGATTAACGAATCTTAAGGAAATCGAAATCTCGCATTACGAAAAAGATCCCTCATGACTTCAACATTCAACAATAGCCAGGTGGGGTATGGATCTTGGCTTGCCTTCGATGGAAACCTTGGAACAAATGTGGAAGCCAACCAGTGTGCTTATAGCAAAGCTGGGACAAACTGGTTGGCAGTGGATCTTGAACTGATGGTGAAGGTGGCCACGGTGAAAGTGCTGAACGGGAATGGAAGCAATGAAGGTGATGAATTGATATTGAAATTTTTTAAATTTTTCTTCTAGATGTGGTTATATTAATTATTAATGAAGTCAAATCGTGCACCTGGAAAACTTTTGAGATTTTATGAAAGCATAATTTCAGTTAAGAAGAAGACTTTATTCTATCACGCTATAATTAATGCGTTAATTTCAATGAGGTGATTTTGAAAGGTCCACTTGTGAATCTTTTGTCAATACTGCAACACTAATACAATACAATACTATTACAATACAATACTACAAAGCATTGGAAGTAAATGAAAAATAATATCAGCGGTAATATTATTAACGTAAAAACGGAGATTCATTCACCTGAAGACCAAATGAACACTAAAGACACAGGGATGTGAAATTCACTAAACCTGCAATTTTGTTAAAATGCTGGAAGAAAAATCTTTCGGAACAAAAACTTATTAATTATCTTTTGAAATACAATTACCAGCGATACAAAATGCAGAGTTATTCAACAATATCGTTTCGTGACGAACTAAAAAGTATTTTCTGAAACTCATTTCATTGATTTTCATTGCAGCCACCCGCCTTTATTCATTGAAAGCCCATGTATTCAACTCTTCATCTCTGGCAAACATTCCATCAACGAATCAGCTAAAGTTATGCGGAGAATGTAACGGCAAACCCATGCCTGGCCAAATGTTCTCAATAAACTGTTCTTTGACAACTCCAGCAGCTCGATTTGTAGTAATCCAACAGGTGTCGTACAACAACATGGCCATTTGTGAAATGGAGGTCTATGCGAGAAAAGGTTGAGCCGAGCAGCGGATGAATTTGACGATTAAGTGACATTTATTTCTCGAGAGTACAATTTTGCTCAAGCAGACGCAACTTTGTGTTCTCGTATCTGTGAAGGAGTTTAACTTGTTAAGAAGTAAACTTGTCATTTAATAAACTTTGTTTGACAATTTATTTGATTTTACAATTTTTATTTTTGGACTTTTTTCTGGGCATTTATTTATTAAGTCAAAAACGTCAGAAATCGTGGTTAAATAATCCGAAGTGAATAAAGACTGAAATAAACTTGTTAAACTCCAATTGCTGATTCACTTTTCATGACATTGCTTAGGTTTTGTACAATAACAATGGATTCATTTCAATGGAAATCAAATTTTTGACGATTCACCTAGTCACACGTTTATTCACAATGTTATAATTAATTTAATACAAAAAAAAAAGAAATGTAATTATTCGTGACACTTTAGAAAATATGTGCACTTGGCATTTGTTGATTCTTGCTCAATTTTTCATCAATAAATATTGTTTTTAATAAATTAATTTCTTTAACTTCAAATTTTTTGAAAAAAATGTTTTAAAAAAGTTCTTTATGCAATGCAACGCCGAACCAATTATAAACTACTTAAAATTAAAAATATAGTCTAAAATTTTTACAAAAGAAACAATAAAAAGTCTGTGCTATCATTTTAATTTTTTATTTTTGTTGGTCGGAAACCAAATTTAGTAAATTTAGTTTGGCACAACACGCATATGATTATAGCATGTATAGGGTGGGTGCATGGTACGTAAAATCGAACATAACGCGTGTGTAATATGGGTGGAAATACGGTACTATATTAACAATCTAATATGTCATGCACTAACGAGAATTTAAACCTTCGGATGGCTCATTTGGACGATCGATTAATCTGTATTTTGCGACATTTACGTCAAAATAAAAAAAATTGTACCCGTCAAAAAGAGACATCGTATACTGCAATCATAATTAGAACTTCTACATTAGAAATTCATTGCATGAAATTCGAAAATGTTGTCAAAGATGATTGGCATTTTTCAAATGAAATTGCGTCACTCGATTGACAAGCACTCAAAACAACTGGCTTGAGCATTCAGAAGTGATGCATTTCTTGGTATATTATAACTATTTATATAAATATTATATAATTTACCAATTAACATAACATAACATAGCAATTATTTGTAGTGCTTAAGAAGACCTGGATCTTTTGCAGAGTGGTGAGTTAGTATCTACTTAATCTTTCCTTGTAACTCAGCTTTCCAAATCTTTTTATCATCCTGGTTGCTCTTCTTTGTACTCCTTCCATCACTCTTACATCCTTTCTCAAGTAAGGGTTCCATACTTGTACACGGAAATCGTGGTGAAATAATCGGAAATGCATAAAGACTGAAATAAAATTGTTAAATTCCAATTGCTGACTCACTTTTCATTATATTGTTTCGGTTTTGTCCAATAACAGATTCAATGGGAATCAAATTTTTGACGATTCACATGGTAACATGTTTATCCACAAAAATATAAATTAATTTGTAAATAAAATATAAATTAATTTGTAAATAAAATATAAATTAATTTGTAAATAAAATATAAATTAATTTGTAAATAAAATATAAATTAATTTGTAAATAAAATATAAATTAATTTGTAAATAAAATATAAATTAATTTGTAAATAAGAATATAGTCTAAAATTTTTAGAAAAGAAACAATAAAAAATCATGTTATTTTAGAAATGTAATTATTCGCGTTTATGCAACAAACTGACATTTACGGAAAAACCAATAATAATTTTCTGATGATAAATGAATCCCAAGGAAATTCAAACCTCGCATTATGAAAGAATTACAAAGAGATCCCGCATGATTTCCACATACGGCAGTGACCCGAAGATGTACGGATCTTGGCTTGCCTTCGTTGGAAACAAATGTAGATTTTCTCCACCAGTGTGCCAAAGCCAATGAAAGGTCATATGGGACGAGCTGGTTGGCAGTGGATCTTGAAATGATGGTGGAGGTTGGATTGGTGAAAGTGTTGAACAGTAACAGAGACAATGAAGGTAATCAATTAATGTTCAAGTTATTTTTATTGCTTCAAGTTTTTAAATTTATTAAATCTATTGAGAAATTTTATTTTCTATGCATAAATAAGATTCTATTAAGAAAAATTGTTGTTCTATCGTGCTTCTGGTCACGCTTGTCTTGAATTCAAAGGGGTCATATTGATTGGTTCATAAAGTGCATCTTTTTTATTATTTCAAAGCATTGGAAGTGAAAATGGAATTTTAAAATATAAAAACTCGACTTACTGTTAAGTTATATCTCCGTTACATTTACAAGAAGAAAATTTAAATGGAAAAGTTTCTGCTACCGGCAGTCATTCATTCATTCATTCATTCATTCATCCATCCATCCATCCATCCATCCATCCATCCATCCATTCATTCATTCATTCACATGCAATTCTTTTATCGATGCTATAAAAAAATCTTTTGAGGTTGCATTGGTGAAAGTGTTGAACAGGAACGGAAACACTCAAGGTAAGCAAATAATATTCAAGTTATGTTTAAGACATAAAACCTGTATTCTCGTAGTGAATATCCATCTGAAAGGGTTTAATTTGTTAAGAATTAAACTGATTGTTTAATAAACTTTACTTTGTTTGATAATTCAATCATTCATTGTTATTATTTTTTTTTTGGGAGGAGGTCATTTATTTACCACTTAACAAAGTTCAGAAATCGTGGTGAAATAATCGAAATGCTTAACCCTAGGATTCCTAGAGGGCGAGGTGAGAGTACACGTGTACCCCCAAAGCTTCCTTTTTGAAATCCTAGCTTCTCGTTTTGAAATTTTGTCGTGAATTTTTGTAAGAATTCTTTTCAACATGTGTGTGATAACAGCATAAATATTTTTCGATAAGCCTCTTTTGAACGAAATATCAAAAGACAAGGGTTACATTTATATCACCGTTAGGAAATAAAATTACGGACTTCTGTCTTCTCAATATCAAGTGCAGCAATTGAAAGAGAAGAGCATGATCTTAGATTATAATAAAACAAGGAGTGCTGTGGATACGCTGGATAAACTTACTGTCTGCATTACTCTGTAGACGGTGGCTAGAGCCACCAGACTTGTTCTTTGACTTCATCAAACATCATCGAACCAAGGATTAAGCACTTCTTAATAATAATATTAATGATTGATGATGATGATGATGATGATGATGATGATGATGATGATGATGATGATGATGATGATGATGATGATGATGATGATGATGATGGATGATGATGATGATGATGATGATGATGATGATGATGATTGATGATGATGATGATGATGATGATGATGATGATGATGATGATGATGATGATGATGATGATGATGATGATGATGATGATGATGATGATGATGATGATGATGATGATGATGATGCTGATGATGATGATGATGATGATGATGATGATGATGATGATGATGATGATGATGATGATGATTGATGATGATGATGATGATGATGATGATTGATGATGATGATGATGATGATGATGTGATGATGATGATGATGATGATGATGATGATGATTGATGATGATGATGATGAGGATGATGATGATGATGATGATGATGAGGATGATGATGATGATGATGATGATGATGATGATGATGATGATGATGATGATGATGATGATGATGATGAATGATGATGATGATGATGATGAGATGATGATGATGATGATGATGATGATGATGATGATTGATGATGATGATGATGATGATGATTGATGATGATGATGATGATGAGGATGATGAGGATGATGAGGATGATGAGGACTATGAGGACGATGATGATGATGATGATGATGACGATGACGATGATGATGATGATGATGATGATGATGATGATGACTTGGATAAAGTCCTAATCACTGACTTTGAGACAGCTGGAACGTTCTTGCTCACAAGGCCCCGTCCACATTCCTAATATTTTGTTAAAAAGCTGTGCTTTTAGCTTGTCATACCCACTCCATCATATCTTTAATCTCTCCCTTAATAGTGGACTTATACCCACAATCTGGAAAACAGCTCACGTCATTCCCATCCACAAGAAAGGTCCAACATCTAGCCCCTCGAACTACAGACCAATCTCATTGACATGTACCTGCTGTCGAGTCCTGGAGAAAATAATTAACAAAACGATTCTACATCATTTCATTTCTCTGGACTTAATATCTCCTCAACAACATGGATTCAGGCCATTAAAATCGACCACCATAAATTTGCTGGAGTGTGTTTATGACTGGACCACTTCACAGCAACAACGTCAACAAACAGATGTAATCTACTTTGACTTTCAAAAAGCCTTTGATTCTGTATCTCATCCGAAATTACTGAACAAAATTAAATCGTATGGTATTACTGGAAACTTGTATCAGTGGCTTTCCGATTTTCTGTATCAAAGAAAACAACATGTCCTCATAAATGGCTCAATATCCGGTTCGATTGACGTAACAAGTGGTGTGCCACAGGGAAGTGTTTTGGGCCCTACTTTGTTTCTAATCTACATCAATGACATAGTCGACTCCCTACCTAAGGATATCACAATTAAACTATTTGCCGATGATATTAAACTTTACAAATCTCTGTCAATGGATGATTCTGATCTTCAGAGAGGCATCGACTCACTCACTACATGGAGCAGGAAATGGCAACTAAGCCTAGCCAAGGAAAAATGCTTTAATTGCTCAATTAAAACCAGTTCCAGGAATGGACCCTGCCCACAACAATACTACATCGATGATATCCTGCTCACCACTGTTGATCAAACCAGAGATCTTGGTGTCATCATAGACTCAGGCTTAAAATTCCGGCTTCACATTGACAACATCACACACAAAGCTGCAGTCCGTTCAAGACTGATTCTCAAATCATTCACCTCCAGGGACAAGAATCTTCTCACCAAAGCTTTCTGCGTATATGTCAGACCAATCCTAGAGTACAGCAGTCAGGTCTGGAACCCTCACCATAAATACCTGATCGAGAACATTGAAAACATCCAAAAGAAATTTACCAAGGCCATCCCTGCTGTTGGACAGCTAAAGTACCATGACCGGCTCAAGGCTCTACAACTTAAATCGCTTGAACATCGCCGTTTAATAGCTGACCTCTGCTTATTATACAGGATCATCAATAATTTAACATCAACTCACCTTAAAAACCATATTCATTTTGCAAGCTACTCATCAACTAGAGGTCATCAATTCAAACTAAAGTCATATTTTTGCGCAATAGACAGCACCAAATATTTTTTCACATATCGAATTATTAACATTTGGAATAAACTACCTAATAGCTTAGTTTCAGCTAGCACCTATAGTCGCTTCACGTCCCTTCTCAATGAATATGACTTGTCTCCTTTTCTCGTCTATTACTGTTTGAACCTCTCGTTACTTTTCATCAATGTTTTGCTGCTTGATAGTGGGCAGGTAAGAGGCTTCGGTCCTCTACCCACTTAATAAATTAATAAATAAAAAAAAAATGATGATGATGATGATGATGATGATGATGATGATGATGATGATGATGATGATGATGATGATGATGATGATGATTGATGATGATGATGATGATGATGATGATGATGATGATGATGATGATGATGATGATGATGATGATGATGATGATTGATGATGATGATGATGATGACGACGACGACGATGATGATGACGATGATGACGATGATAATATTGTTTGCGTATCGCTCGCGTGCTGATCTCAACTGCGCGCTTTGCTAATATTATAATGTTTTAGCGTATGATATTGACATAAATTTCAATAAAGTTATTATTTTTATACGCTGCACTCGAAAACAGTTGGAATGGCGGGCTCGGTTCGTATCAGAAAGGAAATATCAGATCAGATTACATTTTTGTGACAAATGTGTAAAAGAAAATGTAGATGTATTGAAAAAGATTTGGTAAAACCGTCCGAGCTGCACTCAGCCTTTATTAGATGAAAAATAAGGAAGATACCTCCACCCCATAAACAAAATTAGCTCCACCTAAAGTGATCAAAATTGATTAAAAGTGTTTCCCAATTTATATTGATAATATAGTATTTTAAAAATAATATTAAGTTAAATTTTATGTCACAAATGTTTGCAAATCTATGTTAAATGTTTTTTGGTTTATCAAGATGTCTCAAGATGTCTCTATGAATGCTGGGAATACTGTTGCTTGAAATTATTCAATGTAAACAAGAAAACTAACTACAGCCTCACTACAAATCCGCTTATTATTCATTACTTTTGGAAATGGTCTAGACGAGAGAGAGAACGAGGCTATGTTCAAGGGCAGAAGTGCCGATGGATAGTAGCGAACGGATGATAAAAGAAACGATATGTATTATTATAATAATAGGATTATATTAATAATGAAATAAATAAAATTTGATTAAAGATTCTGACTCCGATTTTTGCAAATCCATACGTAAATAATGTACACACTCGCCGGATTGCTAAGCATGGATATCATCTTAGATATGTTTTGAATCTAATTTCTTTCCTCAGGACAGACTGTGCCGGACATTTCATCTTCTTGAGGGCACACCTGATGTTTTTTTTAAAAAGAGAAACAGGTATTGATTCAGAACATATTTTCCAACTCAGAGTCTGGAAATTAGAACCTCTTTCCTTCTTGAGGCACATTGGAATTTGTTATTTGTCGACACAAGCTTCTGTATGTTCTTGTTATGTCGGCTGTCATAGGTTTAGCACAGGGGTCTCAAACACGCGGCCCGCAAAGGCATTTCATGCGGCCCGCGACAAATACATATTAATAAAAATTTACATTACATTTTTCAATTGTTCTATTGTGTTTGAACTTTTGCAAAAGCGCCATCTTAACCAGGAGAAAATCTTACCTACTTATTTATTCGTAGTCCTTCGATTGATTTTCGTGTAGCATGTATGCATGTGAACTATTTTTCTCATCCATGAAAGTTAACAAGTCTGTACTGAGGTCACAGCTCACTAATGAACATTTGCAAGCAACACTGAGATTGGTTTCTTCTCACAAAATGATGCAAAACGCTGCCAGGTCAGCAGTCAGTACAGAAAGTGACTGAAACCTAAGTTAACCAAATACAGATACGCCAAAAACGATACATAAATTGATTACATTACATTTGTAATAAATGGATTTTAGAAAGTTTGTAAAGCATTACGTTCTTATTACTTTGTCTTGTTTATTAACTTTTTAACATTTTAAACAAGTTCTGGCTATGCGGTCCTCGAGGAACTTTAGAAGTCATCACTTGGCCCTCGGAGCAATTTGAGTTTGAGACCCCTGGTTTAGCACATGCCACAGTGGACCACTCGGTTTGTCGCTCCAAACGTGGTTGAGAACTTGTGGAGGTGAGCTAAAGACAAGTTTAAGAGGATGCGTGGCATCTCAGACATTCACATAGAATCATAACAGGATCCTTTGGCATAGGCTTGGGAACAGAAACTCCTGTTTCCAGCGTAACCTGGAACTTATCCGGGAATACTATCCACCTCCCGGCATGGATTTAACAACGATAAAAATGCCATGCGAGATATCGTCATTCAAGACAAGCGAATACTGACCAGAGCATATTAAACTTATATTTGGCCAATCCTCAAATATCATTCTCCAGTCTGGAGCCCTCACACCAATGATCGAAAGTGCCCATATCAAGGATTGCGTACTCTACCTCACAGGAACAGACTTCAGCAACTCGGGCTCAAGACACTCGAACTTAAAGACAGATCGACAACAACAACTTCAGTTCTCAATGTGCAAACCAATCAGATCAATAAAGTTACAAAACTTGTCCTTTGTAAGCGGTTTAGTCATAATGTCAACAAGTATTTGATCACTAACACACAGTGATGGGCTTTAACTACTTAAAAAGTACTTTTATAAAAGTAGTTAGTGACTATTTTTAACTACTTTTTAAATAAGTAGTTAGTAACTACTCCTTAACTACTTGCATAGTAGTTAACTACTTTTAACTACTTTTTTAACTACTTTTCCGTTGACATTTGATAAAATTAATTTTCTGGACAATTGAACAAAATATAATTATTAGCATATTTATTTACACTAGTGTAACATTTTCAACAAAATTTTATTGTCCAAATTAATCAAAAACAGAAGTATTCAGTAGATGTTTCAGGCGATCTCTTAAAAAATCATCATGTCAACATGATTATCCGATAATTTACATCGTCTGTTACATAAAACCTGCCCTGCTTTACTAAGAAGTCTTTCAACTGCTGCCGAACTTGGTAATGTTGAATTAAGCTTGATGAATGCAGCACAAACAGTTGGATAATTAAGTAGAGTTTGTACATTTCTTGCGGAGTTTGATAAATAATCATTAAGCTGTTCAGCTACCTCATTATCACAAGAGTTTGGTACATTTTCCATATAGTCATATAAATCATCATATTCACTGTTCTGAGCCGCATTGTCCGCAGAAGTGGTGATTGTTAACGACACCTTGTAATTTTTGGCTATAAAAATGTTGAACCCGTAATGTCCTGTAAATTGAACCTCAGCATTTTTTACACTGCGATGAACTGAGTTTGATAATGATGCAACCTTTGCCATTGATCTATCATAAAGTCGTTTGTATTGCAGATTATCCCTTGCTTTCATTGCATCCACAGTAGCCACAAGATTTAAGGTATTACAGCGCTTATGAGGAGGCAAAAGAAGCACATTATCCGCATTATCAATATCTTGTTCGTTTTCAATCAAATCGGCTATACTTTCGCCAACAAGATCTTCAGAAATATCACATAATGGCTCATCCGTGTCCATGTCATCAGTAACAGAGTTTTTCTCAACAACTAAAGAAAATGCCTTGACAAAATTAGCTGCATTAAAATCGCAAATTTATATAAAACCAAATCGCAATTTACATAAAACGTTTTCAGAATACGACTACTAAGAGTAATAATTCAGAAACGAGAAATGGCGGTAGTAAGCAAAAGTTGAAAACAAAGAAACTTTATTTATAAAGTGATGTAACAAATTGTAAAATTGGAATAAATATTTTTCTTCATTTTATTTAAAAATTTTTTTTAAAGTAGTTAAAAAGTAGTTAACTATTTGCCATTGATCTATCATAAAGTCATTTGTATTGCAGATTATCCCTTGCTTTCATTGCATCCACAGTAGCCACAAGATTTAAGGTATTATTACCGCAGCGCTTATGAGGAGGCAAAAGAAGCACATTATCCGCATTATCAATATCTTGTTCGTTTTCAATCAAATCGGCTATACTTTCGCCAACAAGATCTTCAGAAATATCACATAATGGCTCATCCGTGTCCATGTCATCAGTAACAGAGTTTTTCTCAACAACTAAAGAAAATGCCTTGACAAAATTAGCTGCATTAAAATCGCAAATTTATATAAAACCAAATCGCATTTACATAAAACGTTTTCAGAATACGACTACTAAGAGTAATAATTCAGAAACGAGAAATGGCGGTAGTAAGCAAAAGTTGAAAACAAAGAAACTTTATTTATAAAGTGATGTAACAAATTGTAAAATTGGAATAAATATTTTTCTTCATTTTATTTAAAAATTTTTTTTAAAGTAGTTAAAAAGTAGTTAACTATTTTTAAAGTAGTTATTAACTACTAATTATAATACTACTTTTTTAAGAGTTATTAACTAGTAGTTAACTACTTATAGTTAGTAACTACCCATCACTGCTAACACAATACTTAAAGTTCAAGACACCACGAAATTGCAAATCACGAATATGATGATGTCGAACGTCTGTATGCTCTGTTCGTGCACTGACTTTCTCATTACATGCTATTTTTGTGCATCCTTGGTTGTCTTCATACAATGCAGTTGACTGAGTCAACGGCATATGAAGATCAGATAGAAGCTGTCTTAACCAAACTAACTCCTTGTTCTTCCTCTTTTTAACTCTTTGACAAAGCAACGGCGATGTATTCTGCTTCTGTTGATGACAAACCTACTGACGACTGTTTCTTTGATTGCCATGAAATTATTCCTTCTCCGACTTTCAACAGGTATCCGCTGGTTGACTTGCGATCTGATTTGTGTTTGATGATTTATATGAGTATATGCAATGTGTACCAAAATCTTGTGATAATGTGTTGTGCTGAACAGCTTAATGATTATTTATCAGCAAGGAATTTACAAAGTCTTCTCAATTAACCAACTGTTTGTGCTGCATTCATTTGACATTACCAAGTTCGACAGCAGTTGAAAGACATTTTATTGTAGCAGGGCAGGTTTTATATAACAGAAAATAAATATTTTATGTAAATAATCGGTTAATAATATCGGCATTGATAATTTTTTTAAGAGATCGCCTGAATCATCCACTGTATACTTCTGTTTTAAATTAATTTGGACAATAAAATTTTGTTGATAATGTTAGTGTAAATAAATAAGCTAATAATTATGTCTTGTTCAGTTGTCCTGAAGAAATGTCAACTGAAAAGTAGTTAAAAAGTAGTTACCCACTATGCAAGTAGTTAAGAAGTAGTTACTAACTTTTTCTAATTTATTAATTTTAATAATTTATTTTCACGAAATAAACACGCGGACGAATATAACACGCTTTTTTCCAATTTATGTTTTGAATATTTGAGATCAATTCTTGGAGTAGATGATGAAGTAAATCAGATGCATCATGCTGTGAGACAGAGCTTCAATGGAAAGTATAGCATTGTTGAGGTCCAAACCGTACATCAATTATAACATGAAATTTCATATGATTTAAAGGTTAAAGTTTCCCTTTCAAGAACCATAAATAGATCATTGATCTGAGCATGAAATGCAGCTCATGTACAATAACATTTATAATTGCATTGAAAGAGACAAGGTTTTTTTTAAATAAATTGAGATCAATTATTGAAGCAAATAAAATGAAGTTATGCATTTGTACCATGCTCTGGGACACAGCTTCACTGTGAAGGTATGGCATTCTTGAGGTTTAAGCAGTGCATCAACTATAACATAAAAGTGTGGCCAAAAGCTGCATATAATTTATACCATCCAATGGGTTTCATGATTTTCTCTTATAGCAATGTAGAAAATCAAGTGACTCATCATCAGAAAAAGCCAAAGCAGTGGTGGTAATTCATTACAATTACCAATTTGAATCTTCATAATGATTTCCAAGAGAATGGGCAAAGACTTCCATTTTGTTTTCCTATAAAGATTGCAAAAGACTGATAAGTGACACTATTACCAAGATTTTATCTATTTTGTTCTATGCTTTTGAGAAATGTTCAAAGAGTTTTTATAACAGGACCATTAAGAGATCGAAGACATTTGCTACAATAAGTCCATGCTTGTGATGTTTGACTATTAAAATATTAAACAGCACCAACCAAAGCTGTCTGAACCACCAGTGCTGAAAAAAACATTGTCACACAAACTGAAAACATTAGCTCCAATTATAATTATGAGTAACAAAGAGTTGAAAAATTATGATGAAAATTCATAAAATAGTACAACACTCTACAAGTTTCCTATAGTTACCATCAATTAATTTATATTAAATTCAAGTTGACGTCATAAATTCGAGAGCTGGACAATGCAATGATTAGCGCGAATGTTTTATCACATGCTTCTGTAAGCATATATCGAAAGTTCTTTGTGCAATGTACTAACTAGTGTTGTGAGCGTGAAATATTTCAATTGTTTTATTTCAAAATGTTTTGTTTTTTTTGAAATATTTCAACACAAAAAAAACACAAAAAAAACAAAAACAAATTAATGTTAATTAAAAAAATTAAGTTAAGTTAAAAAAAATTAATTAATTAAAAAAGTTTTATTGTTTATTACTAATTTTGTAATTATTTATCGTGCAGGAAATTATTAATTAATTTTTGTAAATTTATTACGTGTCTTTACAAAAATCAACTTCAGTGGGGGCAATCATTGAACAGAAATATCCTCACATTTATTGCTATGGTTGCTGTGCTCACGGACTTAACCTCTTGATGAATGATATTGCCAAGATAACACCTATAAACCAGGTAATATCAAGTTCAATAAATGTAATAAAGGAGTTCAAAAGAAGCAATCGATTGACAGCATTGTTGAAGTCCAAAGTCCTTCCACAAAATACTTTTACATCATTGAAACTGCCTGTGAAAACTAGATGGGGCTCCAATGTAATATCATTAAGAAGCTTGGTGGAAAGGTATATGTTCATCACGACCTCTTGCTAAAGTAGCTTCTAAGATTTTGTCATTGCCTGCAACAACCGCTGTAATTGAAAGAAGTTTCAGTGCCTATTCATTTATCCAGAATGATAAACGGAACCGCCTCACCACAAACAGAGCTGGAAAACTAGTTTTTATTTCCCAAAACTTAAAGCTTATGGCTTGCAGTACTTCAGAAAGTAATCACAACTCTGAAGCAGAAGACGAAGAATCTGAGGATCAAGACAGTGAAATTGATGAAATGGATCAAAACTGATTTAAATTAGCACTGCTATTCTTATTTTTTATTGTTTGTCTTATTGAAGTTGCAATAAATCTGTTTGTCCAATCATGAATTATCATTTTATCGATAAATTTAAAAAAAACAAAAAAAAAACAATAAAAAACAAAAAAAAACCATAAAAAACTCATAAAAAACACAAAAAAAACTCGGACAAAAAAAAACATGTTTTTTTACAACTCTAGTACTAACGCCCAATCAATTATAAACCATTTAAAATTAAAAATATAGTCTAAAGCTTTTACAAAAACAATCAACAATCTGTGCTACCATTTAAATGTTTTTATTTTTGTTGGTCGGAAATCAAATTCATGTAAATTTAATCTAGCATAACATGCATAC
The DNA here is from genome assembly GCA_021613335.1 of Whitmania pigra. Classification (NCBI taxonomy): domain Eukaryota; kingdom Metazoa; phylum Annelida; class Clitellata; order Hirudinida; family Haemopidae; genus Whitmania; species Whitmania pigra. The sequence goes on along the minus strand of JAJTWR010000032.1, from coordinate 1,161,813 downwards.
GATTATAGCACGCATAGGGGGGAGTGCGTGGTAAGTAAAATCGAACATAACACGAGTGTAATATGGGTGAAAATACGGTAGTTACAAAATAGTTACTAACTACTTTTTTATAACCCATCTCTGTTTGATCTTAAAGTTAAATCTAACTGTAGAATGAATTTAGTTTGAGAGACGTTAGAAAATGGACCCTACTGGTTATTTTGTTGCCCACTTCTCAATTGATGTGTGCCTTGCATCCTCCCGTCGAAATAAAAACCACTCGATCCGATCCTTCTAGCGACATTCAGTGCCAGACAACTCCACAAAGTCGTCAGATATTATTGTAGTTGATGCAGTAAAAATATTCTAAACAACAATTTGGCCCTGCACTTGTGTTAAAGACACTCAAGAATATGGACGGCAATTATCATTGGAAATTGATAATAACTGGAATAATAGTCTTGTGCTGTTTTGCATTCTTAGATTCAAAGAAATTTATAAAACTACCAACTGACTCAAGAAAATCGAATTGTGCACTGCTACATCCAGGATGCGGTTGTGTTGTTTCCAACTCTTCTTCAAACAAGAGTTTTTGTCAGGAGATTCTCTTGAAAGTTTACACCTCTTCTCTTATGACAGCGGTCCAGTGTGCCTATTTGTGTCACCAAAGGAAGGATTGTATCAGTTTCAATTACATAATACCTTCTCAGTCGTGTCAGTTGTTTGATTTTTATCCATTTGCCTTTTATGACAACCCAAGATGTCAAAATTTTGAGGTAAAATAAATCGTTAGCACAAGTGCTTCTTACTTTTTCATAATTATGAATCAGATAATTTTTAAAGCAAATATCGTTTTTAATTATATTTTGTTTTCTGTTACATCTTAGGTGCTTAATTAAGATATATCATGTAGAACTATTAATTTTAAATCAACCAAAATCAGATATTTCAAGATTAAAATCATAATGCTGTTGCTGGCATTTTACTTGCAAATATGTGGCTGTTTGATAATAAATCAATAAATGCTTTGTATGGCAATTATTTTTTATGAAACTTCTTAATTTAATTCTCAGGTCCCGAAGTCAATGGACTTTTCTCTGCCTCAAGGTAAAACAACTTTTATAGTATTCAATCGTTAAAGATTGCAGTGACGGAATTATAACATATTCTTGTAATATATTGTAATCCGCAATATTGTAATTGTTTCCTTATAACATATTAATGGATTAAATCTGAAAGTGCAGACTTTGCAAGTCTCACCTGAATGATTATTAAATTTCCTGACTTACCCGAGCAAAGACAACACATCTGAATTTTTTTTCATCTGTAAATTAATGTTTGAAGTTCAAGCACTGAAATTTCAAAAGAAAAATACTCTTCCTTATAGACGATACATTAAACTTATGGATCAAAATGAAAGTTATTTTTTTGATTTAAAATCAATATTAATTTTTAATTTTGATTACATTTGAAATCTATTCAACAAATTTTCCGATGATTAACGAATCTTAAGGAAATCGAAATCTCGCATTACGAAAAAGATCCCTCATGACTGCAACATTCAACAATAGCCAAGTGGGGTATGGATCTTGGCTTGCCTTCGATGGAAACCTTGGAACAAATGTGGAAGCCAACCAGTGTGCTTATAGCAAAGCTGGGACAAACTGGTTGGCAGTGGATCTTGAACTGATGGTGAAGGTGGCCACGGTGAAAGTGCTGAACGGGAATGGAAGCAATGAAGGTGATGAATTGATATTGAAGTTTTTTAAATTTTTCTTCTAGATGTGGTTATATTAATTATTAATGAAGTCAAATCGTGCACCTGGAAAACTTTTGAGATTTTATTAAAGCATAATTTCAGTTAAGAAGAAAACTTTATTCTATCACGCTATAATTAATGCATTAATTTCAATGAGGTGATTTTGGAAGGTCCACTTGTGCATCTTTTGTCAATACTACAATACTAACACAATACAATACTATTACAATACAATATTACAAAGCATTGGAAGTAAATGAAAAATAATGGCAGCGGTAATATTATTAACGTAAAAACGGAGATTCATTCACCTGAAGACCAAATGAACACTAAAGACACAGGGATGTGAAATTCACTAAACCTGCAATTTTGTTAAAATGCTGGAAGAAAAATCTTTCGGGAACAAAAACTTATTAATTATCTTTTGAAATACAATTACCAGCGAGACAAAATGCAGAGTTATTCAACAATATCGTTTCGTGACGAACTAAAAAGTATTTTCTGAAACTCATTTCATTGATTTTCATTGCAGCCACCCGCCTTTATTCATTGAATGCCTATGTATTAAACTCTTCATCTCTGTCAATCATTCGATCAACGAATCAGCTAAAGTTATGCGGAGAATGTACAGGCAGACCTGGCCAAATGTCGTCCATAAACTGTTCTTTGGCAACCCCAGCAGCTCGATTTGTACTAATCCATCAGTATTTGGACAACTACAACATGGTCATTTGTGAAATGGAGGTCTATGCGAGAAAAGGTTGACTCTAGTCTCTGCTGAATTTGACGATTAAGTGACATTTATTTCTCGAGAGTACAATTTTGCTCAAGCAGACGCAACTTTGTGTTCTCGTAACTGTGAAGGAGTTTAACTTGTTCAGAGGTAAACTTGTCATTTAATAAACTTTACTTTGTTTGACAATTGATTTTATTTAATAATTTTTAGTTTGTGGGCATTTTCTGGTCCTTTATTTATCAATTCAAAATTACAAAAGAAACAGTAAAAAGTCTGTGCTATCATTTAAATTTTTTATATTTGTTAGTCGGAAATCACATTTAGTAAATTTAGTTTGGCACATAACGCATACGATTATAGCATGTATAGGGTGGGAGCGTGGTACGTAAAATCGAACATAACGTGTAATATGGGTGAAGACTCGGTACTATATTAAATTAATATTATTATCAATCTAATAGGTCATGCACTAGCGAGAATTAAACCTTCGAATGGCTCATTTGGACGATCGATTCTTCTGTATTTTGTGACATTTACGTCAAAATAAAAAAATTGTACCCGTCAAACAGAGACATCGTAAACGCCAATCATAATTGGAACTTCTAATTTCATTTGCATGAAATTTGAAAATGTTGTCAAAGGTGATTGGCATTTTTCAAATGAAATTGGGTCGCTCGATTGACAAGCACTCAGAACAACTGGCTTGAGCATTCAGAAGTGGTTCATTTCTATCATAATTTAACTATTAACATAACATAACATAACATACTAATTAGGAGAGCGCACCCCCAAAGCTTCCTTCTTTGAAAGCTTCTCGTTTTGAAATTTTGTCGTGAATTTTTGTAAGAACTATTTTCAACATGTATATGATAACAGTATGTAAATATTTTTCGATAAGCCTCTTTTGAACGAAAGATCAAAAGACAAGGGTTACATTTATATCTTCGTTAGGAAATAAAATTACGGAGAGTCTTCTGTCTTCTCAATATCAGAGCGACCAGCCTTGTTCTTTAACTTCATCAAACTAAGGGTTAAGCACTTCATAATAATAATAATAATTAATAATAATTAATAATAATAATAATAATAATAATAATAATAATAATATAATAATAATAATAATAATAATAATAATAATAATAATAATAATAATAAATTTATAAAGCGCCGTCTCTCAAAGTGTATAGAGCTGAATGTAAATTAGTTTTATTAAAAATCTTTCGGTTGCCGCTCAGTAACAATAAATGTATTGGTGTACACTTGTAACCCCACAGCTAAACCTGTAATTTTTGTTTACTTCAGCCATCCAAGAGTTATAAACCAAAATAAAAGTTAACCTGTTGAACTCTGATTTCAAACTATTTCATTATCTTACTTCGGTTTCAATTATTTATAGGTTTTAAATGCGGTTGAAAAATATCGCCATATTTTCTAAATGTTTTGAACATATTTTATTGCTCGTGAAATAATTACCACATCAAATAAAATATTAAATATTATTATACATAATTACAAGTAGTTCTTATCAAACGAGGTATATTTGGTCAGCTATTAAATAACAGATTAAAACTGTACAAAATATTTAAAAGACGTTACAAAGGTATTTGCGCCGGAAAAGAATTTACAAAAATAACAAAAATTCCTCTAAACGTCCAACTGTTCGTCTCTTTCAACTTCTTTTATCAGCGATGTTTTACTGGATTTACCTGTTTTTAAAGACATTTGAGAAATTAATTACATTCTACTGACAATTTAATTTAATTTCATTCAAGAATTAGTTGAATAACTAAACCGAAAAATAAAATAAATAACATAAGAAAATAAATATCATCAAATAAGTAAAAACATTCGTTAATGAATTATCATCATTGTCGTCTTCGTCAGCTTCTAAATGCAAAAACAAATACATAAAATTCTAAATCAAATAAGTGAAACAAATTAAAATATTCTTTAAAACAAAGGTATTTAAAATCATTACGATCATTAAATTGGTGTATTAAAATATTAGAATTCGTTTATCAACAGGCATCATTGTGCAATGATTAATTATTAAAAATAATCTTGAATTTTTTCACATTAGTTTTCAAAACATTTTATCATGGCTTATTTATAGCTAAATAGTTAAATAAAAAAAATTGGTCTTATCAAATAAGTTAAATATTTTTACAGGTTAATTAAGCAAACCTGCGAAGAATAAATAAATAAATCACTAGAATCTTACATGTTTTAGATCTGTTGATGAGTCTAATTTTGACAAGAAAAATGATGCAGATGGTGGTGAGAAGGCAAAACAGGAAGGCGAACACGACCATTAATACTATCAACAACTGATTCACTGTGTGGATTTCCAATCCGTACGCTTGAAAAGTTTAAATTGTAATTTCAAATTATTAAATATTGTAAATATGCTTATTTAAAAAAACAAATTATAAACTTTCTGAGAATACTGATTTACTGTTTTTTTCTAAAAATAGAAAGAATTTTAATACTTAAAAATAAGTTTTTTTTATTATAAAATAAGTTTATTTTCAAGTTTTGAGAAATTATCTTATTTTCTTGAAATTTCCGGTAATTATCCTTTAATTTCAAACAAAATGTGACGCTTATATTTATATTATTTGACATCACTATTGTATTTTTTGTCAATATACATTACTTACAATTTTTGTTTTTTTTTAAATTTATTGCAAATAAAAATCTTACTTCCTTTACTGGTCGGTTCGCGTACCATACCCGATTTCAATTTGCTTTCTGTCGAGCGATTAATAAATAAATGTAATTAACTTATTTCAAATACAAATAAAAAAACACAAATTTTCAAATTTACAAAAGATTTATTCATTCAAATTAAATTCAAGGCTGTGCAGTTATGAAATTAAAAGCAGGAAGAGATAAATTGCAGGATGCGTTATCGATTCAGAGACAAATAAGCAAAGAATTTTAGGTAAAGATTATTTGCATATAAATAAATTTTTTATAAATAAATTTAATTTCTAATTTGTAAACAGATTTTTTCATAGTAATAGATCTGTAAACAATCATATAATGTATTTATAAAATAAAAAGGATTTTTATATAATAACACAAATAACATATGTAAAGTAATTAAAAAATAAAGTGAATAATTACTTGAAAATTTTTCCACCTCCGTTGAGGATTGTTCCTGGTGTTTTGCTGGTTTCAAAACTTTCAATTTCCCTGGAGCATCAATTAGCGAGGAATCTACCTTCTGCTGCTGAATTTAATCAGGTTAATAATTAGGTACAATTAATGTATTTTCAACTAACTATGATTAATAATAATAATAACAAGTATGATTAATAATAATTATTATATTTATATTAATTATATTTTATGTTATTTTGGTATTTTGGGTAAATATAATTAGATTAACGATAATTAAGCAATTAGATTGATTATAATTAACTATAATCGTATATATTATAATTGGTTCTAATTAGAATAAATAGTACATTATTTATGTGAATTAGTACCTATTGCATATTTTTAAATATTAGTTAATAAAATATAAAATATTAGTTAATATCTAAAGAACATTATATAAGAACGTTTGTCATTATTTTGGTTATTATGAAAACCAGTAACACATAATTATTTACGTAGTTTAATTTATTTAGTTTTTTTAGTTTTAACAACATTTTTGGCAGCAATATTTAAAATCATTTAAACCAATTTTCTGAGAAATAATTTAATTCAACTTAATGCAACAAAATAAATATTGATAATCGGAAAACAAAATAAATGGTAATTATTGATAATGCTGAATAAATATCAGATAATGGTAATTCAAAATAATTACTAGATAGTGGGAACAGAAAATAAACATCAAATCCTTACATTGGCGTGAGAATCAGGACTTGAGTTGAAAAAGTATTTTTCGTCGAAGTCACTGCTCTGATGAACAATAATTTGAGTTTAATCATAATTTAATTTTCATTTTATTTATTTGTACATTAACGCAAAATTAATTACGTTAATAGATACAATAAGTTTCTTTCAAAACTCATTATAAAATCCAAAAGAGACCAATGTCAAACAATAATCTTTTACACTTAAAACTCAAAAATTCCTTTTAAGATGTTCTTAACTTATGTATTTTAAGCAATTATATTTTATTTTTTGATAATAAAACTTAACGTAACATTTAGTGGTCGATTTTAGAAGAATGGCTGGGTGACTTTTGAAACAAAAGAAAAAATAAAATTAATCTTATTAACTTTAAATTTTAATTTACTAATAATTAATTATTTTATTAATTTACTATTTTGGACAAACTGTAATAAACTATTACTAGTTGTGTCACTTGCTTAAATCTGCCAAATGGTTTCTTTGTATGCCCTCCCCCATCAAAATGTTTACAACATATCATCCTTACCGATATATCGTAGACCTCGTCATCCAGATGGACTTCTATGACCCTGTCCAAATCTTCAAGGTCCTCCTTCTTGTCTATGTCAGGTGCCTGATCATCGGTTGGATCTTCGTCTTCCTCAGGGGGGACGATGATGTTCTCGGAGTAGACCAGGGTCAGTGACTGACCGTCATCTCTCTCGTCGTTCAGGTCGACAATCGGTAGTCTACGCCTGGTTCCTCCTGTGAGTTTTAGCGATATTTGTGGTATTAAATGGCATTTGCGGTTTCTCAGTTGTTTGTTTTTCCTATTGACTCGTGACACATTATTAATAATTTAGTAACAATGATAGTTCGAGTGCCAAAAAAACAAGAGTCAGTTAGCACTTCCCTTAACAAGGACGGAATAGACCTTAATGGTCTTAAACACATGTTAAGATTACATAGTTGCCGGCCTGTGGGTTTGCCAAAAAGCGTCGAGATAACCAATGATCGAGATATCCGAAAATCAGTATGGCGACCATTGTGACATGTGCTTGAAATTTCTTTATGTACATAATGTTCCGTTAATAAATAAAAATGTACATGAAAGTGTTTTTAAAGTTTTATTTTACACAACAGCAATTGATATTTGATATTGGTAACACTACATACATGTTTGCTAACTACAAAAGGCTTATGAAGGCTTAGGTTGGAGCTCGCTTATTGTGTTAGGTGGGAGGTAAAAATTCTTAATGGCTTTCTGTCCTACTTTATCAGCCATGCACTGTATAGATCCAGGATCTTGGTTGACCATCGTCATCGCGTGGGAGAAGTTTGGTCTGCTTAATGCATCTGGGATTATTGGATTTTCCTACAATGTATAGCGGGAGTATTTGGCTTCCTTCCATGTTAGCAGAAACTAGCACAGTAAGTCGGAGCTTCGATTTTTTCCACCGTGACAAGCCTCCCCTTGAAACGCCATAGCCTTGTATAGAAGACCTTTCCAAAACATCCCAGTTTTATCAGCATTAAAAATGTTCCGACTCTCATATGTATCCAAAACTGTGCGCATTTGAGTGTTGAGCCATGAATCTACTTGCTCCTGTTGAACTGCAGCGCTCTCCACAAATTGCTTTGAAGACAATGTTGTGAGTCTTAGCTTGGCAGCAAGGATGTCCGCCTTCTCCATCAGCAAGGGACCACTGATGGGAAGTTTTGTTGCTCTTGAATTTGTGAACCATTGAAACACTGCATCGTCGACATCTTTGTTCTCAACCTTTCTATGTTTTTTCTTATTGAATCAAATGTAGATTTGTACAAATCGTACATGTGCTTTATCAAAAGTCTTCATTTTCCATCCTGAAATGCTATTTGCTGGAATGCCATGCTGACGACTAAGGTCTGCTGGTTTTGTTCCTTTTTCTAACTGCAGCATGATTTTATGCTTTTTCTCTATTGGCTAGTTATCCAGTTTTCTCTTAACATTTCCAGACATTTTAGAGCGAAAAACATAAACAGATTAGAATGTTGTCTCTCAGACAAAAGAGTCTATTGGGTTCGGCGAAATAAAGGAATCAACATAACCGATTGTTGCTACAACAACGTGGGAATTTGGCGGTTGCACTTCAAAGTTGGCGATTAGTCACGGGATCGAGATAACTGATGTAAAGTGGCGAATTTGGCCCTCTTTTGTGCTCGAGATGTTAGGTTTCGTCGACATAAAAGCATCGATATGACCGATGAGAAAATGATTATTATTATTATTATTATTATTAGATTATTATTATTATTATTATTATTATTATATTATTATTATTATTATTATTATTATTATTATTATTATTATATTATTATTATTATTATTATTATTATTATTATTATATTATTATTATTATTATGATTATTATTATTATTATTATTATTATTATTATTATTATTATTATTATTATTATTAGTATTATTATTATTATTATTATTATTATTATTATTATTATATTATTATTATTATTATTATTATTATTATTATTATTATTATTATTATTATTATTATTATTATTATTATTATTATTATTATTATTATTCTATTATTATTATTATTATTATTATTATTATTATTATATTATTATATTATTATTATTCTTATTATTATTATATTATTATTATTATTATTATATTATTATTATATATTATTATTATTATTATTATTATTATTATTATTATTTATTATTATTATTATTATTATTATTATTATATTATTATTATATTATTATATTATTATTATTATTATTATTATTATTATTATTATTATTATTATTATTATTTTGATATAATTACACATAACGATATTTGATATCATTAACATTAACATTAACGATAACATTATTATAAATTACTCGTGTGGTTATTGAATCTGTTTAACGAGAAACTGCTTAATGGCAAAAATATCTTAACGCAACATGGTATATATCCAATATGGTGGATATCCAATATGGTATATATCCAATATGGTAGATATCCGAAGTTCCTATAAAAAAACAATGTTAAATATAAGCAAATCATCGTGTTTGTTTTTAACACTGTTTTTTTTATAATTATTGCAAGTCTGAAGAAGGATTTTGACAATTAATTTGATTTTAATTTTTAAATTATTTAAAAAAAATTTATTTCTCAGCAGTTGAAAAAGCTCCCAAATTTCAAATCAAAAACTTTGAATTCAAACTTTTCTCACAGGAAATTGAAAACTGTTAAGTAATTGATTACACTTTTGAACATCCAAAATTATTATACAATCCGGATGTACAGACAATTTTAAATGTTAATCGCTGAAAATGAGGAACCCAGTTTTTTAAAGAAGTCAATTTATTAAAGTTAGGTAAAGGAAAAGGTCTTCAAAATTGTTCAAAAATAATTTTATTAAATTATTGTACGACCGAAAGATTTTAATAATGCATTTCATCTCAGGTCAAGAAATTCCAAGTAACCTTGTTTCCTGACCAGACATCCGGGAATGGAAGAAACTTGGATGAAAGCTAACAATATCATGGTACAAATTGAGTATCTCATGTTGGAGCAATTTTTCTACATTCCATTGATTAGGCGTTTATGTGAAACATCCAGAATCAAAATCAAAATAAGAGTACGGCAACAGCATGTTTTAGTGGAAAGTTTGCCCTGTCATATAGCGCTTTTATTATCGTCCTTTGCTTCTATTATCCTTTTTAATATGCCTAACTGGACTCGAGATTAATTTCAAGCAGTGAATGAAATTAGTATGCGCAACAAGCCCAGCATATGAACAGCCTGTCATTCAAAAGGTGCAACTTTCAGGCTGGTGATATCAAGTTCAATCCAAACCGAGCAAGAACTGACATTTTTAGTTACTCTGAGAAATTATGTTTCGCTCATTGTGCTTGGTCCGGTAAACGAATTCAAATGATTATTATTTTTTAAATTAATATCATTAGAAAATTAGTCGAAAGCAGAACTTGAGAAATTCCAATGCACGTGTAATGGATTGAATTTATTAGCATACATCCTGCCTATTACCAGCATCAATGTACAATGTAATGTTGCATGATAATACAAACGATATTATTATTATCGCGTCAATTTTGAATTGAAATGGAATTAATGTCTTTCGGATGGCTATTACACATTTTATAAATAATTACAAGTCAATTGTTTAACCAAATTTTAATAATTTACTTTCACCATAACATTAATTAAGGCAATCGTTTTTTTATCAGTTAAAGTGTTTACTGTTTATATTATCATATTATACACCCATGCATTTATTTACATTTTAGAAATAACATGACCTTTGCAAACTGATGTCCTTCATATCGACCTATGACCTTGACAGGGATTAGAGAAAATAACCTTATTTCAAGAGGTCTTACCGATTCAAAAAATGTCTTATAATTATTACAATAATAATCGTACATTCTAGATTAAATTCATGACAAAGTTTATTTCAAAAATAACCGTGTTATAATATAAAAGGTCCATTAACTTGTTCATTTATCAACATTTGCCTATTGTCTTAAAATTCAGTATTGCGATCTCCTTGACTCCAGGATCGCTTCCTTTTCTTTGTCTTCGGAGATGGCATTACGATCTGCAATGTTATACATTGCTGGGGAGATGGCAGTGGCAGCTGAATTGTTGGCACTGGCGCCTGAACTGTTGCTGATGATTGTTGTAATGATAACTGCTGTGTAGTTCCCATTTGAATCTGAAATGAAGGACTGGGATTCCAAGCTGTTGAGGCTAAAGGCTGAATCAATGCTGATGGCGACTGTAAAGTAGCCAATTGAGGAATTACTTCTGACTGTGGGGTGGATATAAAATTAAGCTGTAGGTTCAACGTTCCAAGTTGCTGAAAAGATGGTCTTGCAAACTGAGAAGTTAATTCTGAACTCTGAGTTGGCAAGGCTGGCATTTGGGGTAGAGCTTTAGGCAGTTGAGTTGGAACTGCATCTTGTTGAGTTGTAGCTCTAGAATGATGAGCTGGAGTTGCTTGTAACTGAGGAATAGCTCTAGGCTGTTGAGTTGTACCTCTAGGTTGTTGAGTTAGCACTGCTTGCAACTGAGGTGTAGCTCTAGGCTCCTGAGTTAGAGCTGATTGAGGTTGAGGTGTAGCTCTAGGCTGTTGAGTTGGAGTTGCTTGCAACTGAGGTGTAGCTGTAGACTGTTGAGTTGGTGCTGATTGCAGATGAGGTGTTCTAGGCTTCGGAGTTGGAGCTGCTTGCAACTGAGGTGTAGCTGTAGACTGTTGAGTTGGAGCTGCTTGCAACTGAGGTGTAGCTGTAGACTGTTGAGTTGGAGTTGCCTGCAACTGAGTTGTAGCTCTAGACGGTTGAGTTGGTGCTAATTGCAGTTGAGGTGTAGCTCTAGGCTGTTGAGTTGGAGTTGCTTGCAACTGAGGTGTAGCTGTAGACTGTTGAGTTGGTGCTGATTGCAGCTGAGGTGTTCTAGGCTTCTGAGTTGGAGCTGCTTGCAACTGAGGTGTTCTAGGCTTCTGAGTTGGAGCTGCTTGCAACTGAGGTGTAGCTGTAGACTGTTGAGTTGGAGCTGCTTGCAACTGAGTTGTAGCTCTAGACGGTTGAGTTGGTGCTAATTGCAGTTGAGATGTAGCTCTAGGCTGTTGAGTTGGAGTTGCTTGCAAGTGAGGTGTAGCTGTAGACTGTTGAAATGGTGCTGATTGAGGTTGAGGTGTAGCTCTAGGCTGTTGAGATGGAGTTGCTTGCAACAGAGGTTTAGCTGTAGACTGTTGAGTTGGTGCTGATTGCAGCTGAGGTGTTCTAGGCTTCTGAGTTGGAGCTGCTTGCAACTGAGGTGTAGCTGTAGACTGTTGAGTTGGAGCTGCTTGCAACTGAGTTGTAGCTCTAGACGGTTGAGTTGGTGCTAATTGCAGTTGAGGTGTAGCTCTAGGCTGTTGAGTTGGAGTTGCTTGCAACTGAGGTGTAGCTGTAGACTGTTGAGTTGGAGTTGCTTGAAACTGAGGTGTAGCTCTAGGCTGTTGAGTTGGTGCTGATTGTAGCTGAGGTGTAGCTCTAGGCTGTTGAGTTGGAGTTGCTTGCAACTGAGGTGTAGCTCTAGGCTGTTGAGTTGGAGTTGCTTGCAACTGAGGTGTAGCTCTAGGCTGTTGAGTTGGAGTTGCTTGCAACTGAGGTGTAGCTGTAGACTGTTGAGTTGGAGCTGCTTGCAGCTGAGGTGTTCTAGGCTTCTGAGTTGGAGCTGCTTGAAACTGAGGTGTAGCTGTAGACTGTTGAGATGGCGCTGATTGCAGTTGAGGTGTAGCTCTAGGTTTCTGAGTTGGAGTTGCTTGCAACTGAGTTGTAGCTCTAGACTGTTGAGTTGGTGCTAATTGCGGTTGAGGTGTGGCTGTAGGCGTTTGAATTGATGTTGGCACTTGGGAAGCTGATGCTTGTTGCTGGGTTGATGAAGCTGCAAGCTGGAGTGCCGCTGTAATGGGCTGATGGCTTGGAATTACTCTTTGTTGAACTTGTGCTAGGGGCAGTTGAGATTGTTGAGTTGAAGCCGAAGATGTTGCTCCTGCATTTTGAATTGTAGTTCTAGGCAAAATAGGTCTATTTCTAAGTTGTAGTGTTGAAGTTGATGATGCTACATGCTGGGTTGATGAAGTTGGCATTAGCGTCTGATCTGGAGTCTGCAACTGGAGAATTACTCCCGGCTGTTGAGGCGGTGTAACTGGCGGTTGAATTGCAGCTGCTTGCAACTGAAGTACTTCTTCTGCTATTTGAGATTCATTTGAGAATGCTGCAGGCAGAGGTTGTTTTTTGCCTTTTCTATCCATTCGCCTCACTAGGTTGAGAGTCATTTTATTAACGATATCCACGTATTGAAATTCAACACGGTCCATTGGACATGTGTCAGTCTTTTTTGCCCAATCTGTCAGGCACTTTATGCAAAACATGTGATTGCATCCTGACGGTTTAGCCGCATTTTCTCCCCTTGGCGTTCCGAGACAAATTGCGCATTCAATATCAATTTTTGCTTTCTTTTCCACCGGATTTTGCTCCGTTTTTCTCTTTCTCGAAACTTTCGCTCCATCTTGATTACTTGGTGGAATGTCTTCCACGTTCAGAATTTCATTGGCAGGAACAGTGGGCTTGACAGCTTTTTTTCTACCCATTTTGTTCTGAAAGGTTTGCTTTAAATTTCTTTCCAATTTAAACTTGTAGTATTTAATTGAAAATTCTAAAAAGTAAATCAACTTTAGCTGTGTTTATATTTGCGCGAGAGATCAAAATTGTTTCTTACCACTCGTGACCCTTAATATCGTTCGGTTACGTCTAGTTCACTTGTAATCCAAAACTAAAGTTTTGTATAATTTTCGACCATGTCGTAGGGTACACAAAAAAGATTAGTGATTTTGATTTATTTTATAACAACTTTCTTTCATAAATTTTATCTATAAATTTACTTTTTTCTAAAATAATATTGTGCTGTTTCAAATAGTTTAGAAAAATATATTATTACTCTTAACTATTTGGCATACGGTTGGTCTGTTTGTTATAAATGAGTACAGATTAGTTTTAAAGTACAAACTAATTTATAATATTTATTTTAAACAATTGAGTCAATTGAAGCATTTATCTAAAAGGGTTGACGACATTAATAGCCATTGTTAGCCTACAATGTAAAATGTATTACAACTTTATCAAATGTAAAGTAACAATGTTCAGTGTCCCACAATGAAAAAGAAAAAAGATAATAATGAAATTACTCCACTGTAATCACTTAATTAAATTATTAAAAATTAAAAATTTAATTTAATTAAAAAGTGTATCATTTTTTTGGTAAGTTAATCGTTATTCTTAAAATGTTACAAAATCAGACTCAATAATTTTACCAAACACGCTAAGAAAGAGATGGCAGCGGTTGTTCTTAAGCTCTATAAACTATTTTAATTTTTTTAATGAAATGGAAATAATTTATTGTTCCTTGGGCGGCTCGGTAC